>CM070832.1:33609990-33612490 GCA_036326025.1 Chrosomus eos
GCGGAGTGAATTTATGAATGAAAATTCTTTCACAAAACGATGTTGTTACGAATCCTCACGCGTTTTAAAGTGGGTATACGGAGATCTTTGACATTTCCTAGTGGGTATACGGCGTATACCTGCGTATCACGTAGACTACACCACTGATATATATATATATATATATATATATATATATATATATATATATATATATATATATATATTATATATATATATATATATATATATATATATATATATATATATATATAGAAAATAAATTTAGAAAATATACTAAAGTACAATTATTTTAAAGAGTGTTAAAAGTTGTATTGTGATAAAAGGGTAAAAGCATGATGCTAATATACTTGTGATATATTTAAAGATTTTTGTTAGTATTTGCAATGTACTATTGAAAAAGGGAATATATTTAAAATACAATAAACTATAGTTTTTTTCCACTAGGGCTGAGAACACCGTGACCCACATTTTCCTCATTGTCAAGGACATGAATGCCAATTATTGAGTTAATCACAGCACTGTGGAGAATTATAAAAATATTTAATAAACACTAAAAGCGTGAAAATAGCGGAGGAGGAAAAACATGCAATTATTTGTTTATTCGGAATATGCTCATCACACAAGAATATTGAAGCACGTAAAGCTTTTTTCAGAATAAAGTCTCAAGGAATCTTAATTAGGAAATGATGCGGATGCAAAAATGGTCACTAATTTATGGCATTTATCATTTTCATCAGATTATTTTTGTATCATTGTGCAACACCATTATCCAATTTGGCTTCCCATATTTTCTTGGTCCAAGTCAAAAAAACCTAAAGATTTAAGTGGCTCTTTAGGGACCTATTTGGATGGCTAAGAACAACAGTCTTTTCAGACTCAGATTAACCTTGTTACCCCAGTAAGTTGTATTGCTAGTTTTTAAGGGATTGTTGTCAAACTTGCAGCCACAGGGGTGTGAAATAACAAGCAGCAGTGGGATTTCAGACAGACCATCGTCACAAAAACACACACACAGCCAGTCCTCTGAAACTCTGCAGAGTTTAGCTTCTCTCAGTAAAAAAACTACAAAAAAAAACAGTCACTTCAGTGAATTATTTCTTTATGTTGACTCAAAATGCTAGAGATCTCAGCATCATCATTATCGTTCCTTTCCTCCACGTCTCCGACTGAGTTTGGTGATATACCGCCTTTTTTAGGTTTTTATTAGTATCTTCTTGTCGGTGAAAGGCACGGTTTATCACCGCTATCGTGTGGACGGCCGTGAAAACAAAGGGCCTCTTTTCTTATGCGCTGACAGAAAATCGATGCCCTGCTTTCCCTCAGACGGCTAATTAACGAAGCACTTATGTCATGTTGGTTCACAGGAAGAGGGTTTATGTAAGACGATTGTATCGGTGTGAATGCATGAGACACTGAGCTACAGATTAAAGTGTCCAGAGGTGAGAAGTAAACACACACGTGCGCACGTGCACTCGCGTACAAGATAACATATTTATTTCCTCGGGTTTCGACCGGAGAGTTCTCGAGCTGAAGATTCGGCAGTCAACGGTGGTTGTGTGTGTGGACCATTGGAAATGACCAATCCGGTACACGCCGCCGAGAGTGACACTTGCGAATTTCCAGTACGGACAAGGTGGCAGTACAAACGCTTGATAGATGGCAGGGAATAAAAGGGCTTCTCGTGACAATCTTTCAGCAAATGTCAGCCTTTCATGGTGTTGAGAAGGCCCATTTCATATCTATTACAGCAGGCTTTCCACGGCCGATATTTCAGATTTTAGTGCACGCCGTGCCGCAAATCCTCTGCCAATCTTCCCCATAAGAACCGTTTGCCAGCTCCCTACCCGACGCATATTTCCCCTCTGTACCTCCCTCGCTCGCGTCTTTGATGTGACAGAACAAACCACGACCTATTAGGATTAAGGCTTTGAAAAGATCTTTGATGCTGCTCAAGGTTCCTTTAAACTGGCAAACTGACAATATGAGCTGTGTGGAGGCAGGCTTGAATGAGGAGATTGGTTGTCCTCGCTGAGGTCCGCAGCAGCACCTCCGTACCCCCACCTTCCTTCTCAACCCCGACTCGAACAACACCCCTGAACCCTGCGAAAAGAGGAGTCTCGTATAGCCACAACCTGGTGTAAGACGTCTACAAATGTGTGTTTTGCTGTGGGTTTTTGTCTTGCGTCGCTAGCGACGTCTTTTGCGGAGCGCATGGCTCGGTGCCCTTGCCATATCTGAACTGTTGCCCGGAATCGAAGGAAAACAATAGCTCATTTTATTTTCCATCCCCCCACCCCCACCCCCCACCTTCTTTTTATTCCTAAGGACACATAAGCAACGTCAAAGGCAGCAGCAGACTGCAGAGCCGAGGATATGTGAAGGACAGGGATAAATGCTGTGCCACGTTATTCAAAAGAAACGAGCTGTGGAAAAAAGAAGCCCTTTTTAAAAGAAGAGGGGGGAGAACCCCTCAGTCAATCTTCCATCGCTAAATTGA
>CM070832.1:33617490-33986085 GCA_036326025.1 Chrosomus eos
GCGTTACTATTTTGAGGCAACTGAAATAGACAGTGCCATTGAGGTCAAAGTCAATGGTGCAAGTATTATTATTTTTTATTATTTAAAGCATGCATTAGTAATATTCGCCTATAGGCGGGTCCATAACGCATGTACACTCTGCTTATTACACACACGTGGACATGAAGCAGCACACAAACATGCCAAATATTAAAAATAAAAGGATTACAATGTAAAAAAAAAATATATTGTGTACCAAAGATATGGTGGAATCCGGCTTGTCCCGTAGATGGTCTGCTTCCGTTTCCTCGCTAGAGAAGCGTTCAGTCTTTCCGCTTGCAAATTCCTCCATGTAAATAGCATGTAAATTCCTCCATGTAAATTCCCTTTTAAAGGGAATGGGAGATGAGACTCTGATTGGTTTATTGCACATTACGCCCAAAACACACCCATTACTCATTAAGAGAATAGGGACAACCCTTTTAGACCATGCGCTGGGCGCGCCGACCATTTTTCCCGTCGTTAAACTAGCAAACGTGGATTCGGACAATAAAACCGAATAAAAAAACGGACAATAAAAAGTGCACTTGCGCCCTGCGCTTTAGACCATGAGCTTAGATCGTTAAAATGGGGCCTATATATAACACAGTAATTTCAAGATAATATGCGTCATCAACACTAAAGGCATTATTCAGTTATATGTGCAGTTCCCTTTCGAGGGAACTCGCACTGCGTCGATGGCGCTTTGGGAATGCCCCTGCATGATTGCGTCTGAAGCACGTATGTCAACTAGGTGGATGACGTCACGACCAGGAAAGGATAAAAGCACATCAGGTCTGACCGGCGCTAGCTTCTGTGCCTCAGCAAGCGCTCTATGTTGAAACTGTCTGTTATATTTACTGTTGTATTGTCTGTTCACTCAGTATTTCATGGCAAAACAAATGCAATCATTCACATTGTGTGCTTCTCCCTGCCCGCGTTATTTTAGGGGATACACATGATTTGTGTGTTATGTGTTTGGGAGCGGAGCATGCTATGTCAGCCTTCGAGGGGAATGACTGTTTGTATTGTGAGAGGCATTCAGTTCGCATGCTCCCAACCTGGTTGGTGTGGTATATACCTCAGTATACGGTGCCCACTCTACCTCTGGGTCCTCAGGGGGCCGTTCTGCCACCTTTGGTGCCTCGGGGCGCAGCGGTCTCCAGTGAGCACACAGCGCAGTGTCAACTCGACGCTGCATTAAACTCGTAACCTCTGAGGGGGGTTCACTTCGGTTGTTTCCTGCCAGTATGCTTCAGGTCTGTTCCAGTTACACCAGAGGCCAGTCTCGAGAGACTAGTACCCTTAGTAGATTATCTGACAGAGTGGAAGAATCTACAGAATATATCTCAGTGGGTCCTGCAGATCGTGGAGAAAGTCTACAGAATCCAGTTCGGTTCTCACCCGCCACACTATAACGGGGTGTTGCTCACGTTAGTGCATCTCGAGCAGGCCCTGGTAATGGAGCAAGAGGTGAAAGCTCTGTTAGTGAAGGAAGCTATAGAGCAGGTGTACTCACCCGACAGAGAATCAGGTTTTTACAGCCGATACTTCATTGTTCAAAAAAAGGATGGGTGGTTGCATCCTATACTAGATCTTTGTCAGTTGAATCGGACAGTCAAGAAACATTGCTGACACTCAAACAGATCGTGACTCAAATCAGGTCCGAGGACTGGTTTGTCACGATAGATCTAAAAGACGCTTACTTCCATGTCTCCGTCCTCGGTCAGCATAGGAAGTTCCTGATGTTTTCTTTCAGGGCAAAGAAAACCAATATCGGGTGCTTCCATTCGGTCCAGCTCTATCACCCCGCACGTTCACGAAGTGCGTAGAAGCAGCTCTGGCCCCACTCAGGCTGCAGGGCATACGCATTCAGAACTTGTTTTATAGCTGGTTTTATAGCCTGGATGCTGCCCCAGGGTCTCAGGTGCTTATGACTTAGTGATACAGTTTCCCATACAGGCATTTGTAAGTCTGGCGTTTGGGTATTGTCGTTCCCAAAGCTCCATCGATGCAGCGCGAGTTCCCTCGAAAAGGGAACGTCTCAGGTTACGACTGTAACCCTAATTCCCTGAGAAGGGAACTAGACGCTGTGTCGCCCTGCCATACTTCCTGCATTCTCTGTGATCGACTTGCTTCGGCTATATCAAGGCTAATGCCGGTCAGACCGGGTGTGCTTTTATCCTTTCCTGGTCGTGATGTCATCCGCCCATGACGTTCACTCTCGCCATTGGACTATTTGACATACGTGCTTCAGACGCAATCACGCAGGGGCGTTCCCAAAGTGTCGTCGACGCAGCGATTCCTTCCCTTCTCAGGGAACTAGGGTTACAGTCGTAACCTGAGACGTTTTACAAAATGATTTCTGATACTTTATCAATTTTCTGGGATGTCCTGCATGAATTTCAGAAGTTGAAAGGTAACAACAAAAACTAGAATGAACATGAACAGCAAATGTCTGATTAGTGTGAGACATCTATTGAGATAATTTGCTTTTATGAAAGAATAATGTAATATTATACAACATTAGCACCTGCTATTTACAACAACGTCAAGCTAAGATAAAGTTAGACTGGATAAAGTATCATTTAACACAGTGATCTACGCATTAAAAGTTTTCTGTTTTCAGTTGAAAGTGTGTTGTGTAAGTGGCCCCTAACAATGACTTTCTAGAGCTGCTGTACAGCAGAAACAAACTCTGTTGACGATAAAGGTGTTAAAGGTGACTTGACTACTTTGTTAGCATAAAAAAATTGCCAAAAGTCCTTGCACCATCTTGCTTCATTCTTGCAGACTCTTCTGTTTTTGAATGCTAATTTTGAGAATGATCACAAGCCAAATCAGGAAGCAATCATTGAGCATGATATGCCAACTTTTGCAACAACAACAAAAAGGTTATGCTCAAGAAAGAATATACTGTACACAGATTTGAAATGTCCAACAGTATTAAGAACAAGCCATCTACCTGCTTGCTGAATTACGGTCAGCGAAACAGAGATCCTTTGAGTGCGTCGCAGGATATTTGATATCAAACACAGCACCTTTTCTTAAATGCATTAAAGTCGAGGGGTTTTATGATTAAAAGAATAAAGCCGTACACTATATGCATGGCCCTTAACAATGACTGAGGACTTCCGTGGTGAGGACGCTGAAATGAAGCTCACAACTCCCATCGAACACAGGAAAATTGAGAGGCATAAATTCTGCATTCTCCAGGTTTGTCCTTTATTGTTCCAGGAAATCAAGGACTCTCACCATTATGATTGGCTGTGTTGCTGTAGTGCTGCTAAAGCCTCATCATGGCTTTCTGTTTACCTTCAGAGCATTGTCTCTCAGTCTCCTCTCGCTCTCATTTTCTTTCCCTTTACACCAAGTTTTTCCCTTCACTCGAGGTGTGCATGAGAATGACCTCACATCGGTTTTATTTTGGTTTTGTCAGATATTCAGTGTAGCGATCTGCCTTTGAAACCGCCTCAAAGCGCAGATCAAGGATTTTCTCTTCCTTGTGCAAATTGTGGCAAATCCTAAAGGTATTACAAGCCGTTCTCTCTCTTTATTTGCAGTTTAATAGTCTGAGGCTATTGCTTGGTTAAAATTCTGTATTTTATGAGATGGGAAAATTCATTGTGCATTCGTGAATGTTTCATAGTCACATGTTTCATAGTCACATTAACAAAGGCGCTGTGGTCTTGTCATACATGTATTCTCTTACTTTTAAAATGGCCTCATATGCTGGACCCTTTCACGATATGAAAACTGGCTCTGTGACAGTGTTTTTGTTAACTAAACACAATACAAATTCAAGAAATGAAAAACTAACTGTAATAAATATGTTTGATTTCACTAAAACTAAAATAAAAGTTAACACTTTATAATAAGGTTCATTAGTTAACATTAGGTATGTATGTTATGTGTATTAACTAACATACAATGATCAATATATTTCTTACTGTATTTATTCATCTTTGTTAATGTTAGTTAAACTAGTTGAAACTACTGTTCATTGTTTGTTCATGTTAGTTCACAGTGCATTAACTAATGTTAACAAATACAACCTTTGATTTGAATAATGTATTAGTAATTGTTGAAATTAATATTAACTAAAATCAATAAATGCTGAAGAATATTGTTCTTAGTACATGTTAACTAATGTAGGTAACTAATGTTAACTAATGAACCTTATTGTAAAGTGTTACCAAAGGAAAGATAAATAGAATATAGGCAAAATTACTAATAAAAATGACCAAGCACATTAAATTGCTAAATCTTAAACTACAATTTAACTAAAAATGAAAATATAAACATAAAAGCTATTCAATATATTAATACATTTTATTATACCAAAATAACACTGCTCTGTGACAAACTTTAAACTTATAGGTTGTTATACTTAAAAAACATCACAGAAATACCAAGAAGTACAATGTAATAAAGCTTAATCAGAACAAAAAGCTGTGATATGCCAAGCATTGCTGACAAAATGTTGAATACTGATTTTCGATAAATTGTCATTTGACCAAATTTACCTGAATTCGACATAAACATTATTTTTATTTGTGGCAACAGACCACAAGTTTTATGTGTGGACTATGCTTTATAAATCACTATTTTTCTTCCAAATTTTCATTTCAGGATAATGACAACATAACTTCTCAGAAAAACGGCATTGCATATTTTTGATGTGGAAAAATGCATTTTGTTTGGCAATTCCTGCCACTGTATCATTGATGAAAATGTAGGATGAAAAAAGGATGATCATCATATTCAAAAATCAGAAACCTGTCATTAGCTATGTTTGCACAAAAAGTTGCAAATTTAACGTAGGTTATACACAAAATTGGAATATCGCATAAAACATTTGCGAATAAAGCACCGTTTCCATCCAGTGAGTCGAAGAAAACAAAACCGGCACTTCCCGATAAACTGGCGCTAAATATCACTAAGAAAAATGGAGGTTGCTGCAGTTGGAGAAGCCACTGTAGGCTATATAATAATTTCATATATCATAAATTACTTGTGCCTCAGTGTGCGCAGAAAAACACACTAAAGTTATATATTTCATTTCAGAACAGTTATAAAGTTATCAATTTTAAGAGTTAACAGTTATACATTTACAAAAAAGTTATTTATTTCATTTCAGAACAACTGAAACAGCATTTCAGATGCTGTGTGACGAGATCAGTCAGGTTACTCCAGTTATGCTGACCCATCGCACAGTCACATGACTTCCATCGTAGTTTCCATCATAGTTTATGCGCATGTTTTCTCATCGGATAAAACGTTTTTCAGACTCAATTGAGCACATACGTTTTTATGTGTATTTTTAGAATGTATGCACATCTTGGTGTTTCCATCCAGCGTTTTTTATTGCGATATCCCAAAAATGCGCATAAAAATAGGTGCATGTTAAGTTTTAGAATTATTTGTTTACAAAGTCAAGGATATTACAAAGTTTTTAAAATGATGTCCAATAAGCCAACCCGATCTCATGGCAATTCGTACTGTAATTACGAGGTGGCTAAGCATTCGTAAGACTTCACTTGTACGATTTTTCAACATACCCATCACTGGGGTCTAGAAAAATCCTACGAAAACGAGTGAAGTCGTACGAATTAGCAACCTCGTAAAATATGTACGGATTGCTGTGAGATTGCATTGATTAAGCGTAAAATATCTAGGGCTGGCAACAATTAATCGTGATTAATCGCATCCAAAATAAAAGTTTAGTTTACATAAAATATGTGTGTACTGTGTATAATTATTTTAGTAACACTTTACAAAAAGGTTCATTAGTTTACAACCTTAGTTTACATCTACTAAGAATGAACAATACTTCTAGCATTTATTCATCTTAGTTCATATTAATTTCAAAATTTACTAATACATTATTCAATTCAAAGGTTGTATTTGTTAACATTAGTTAATACACTGTGAACTAACATGAACAAACAATGAACAGCTGTATTTTTATAACTAACATTAACAAAAAATTCTAAATACTGTAAGAAATGTATTGCTAGTTCATGGTAGTTTATTACAGTAACTAATATTATTTAATGCATTTTTTGTATATATATATATATATATATATTGTATATATATATATATATAGTATATATAAATACACACACATGCATATATATTTAGGAAGTGTTATTTAAGGGTAAAACATTCATATATAATTAAAATTATATAGTAATATAATTAAAATACAATACAAACTTTTATTTTGGATGCGATTAATCGTTACACGGCGCTAATTCTAACACATGTAAGAGTAAGCGCGGACACGCAAAAAAAGAGGAATGAGTTACACACTGTAGAGAGAGGAAAACAGCCAGTGCTAGTAATGTCAGAGAGGTGTGTTCTCACCTCAGTCGTGATGGAGGGAAGAGAGGGAGGTGTGTGTGAGACAGAGACGCTCATTTGTTCAGTCGTCTCTCAAACGGCTAGTGTTTGACTTCCCGCCGGTAGGAGTGGGTAATTCAGCGGCGCCGTGTGAGCTTGTTAGATCACCAAGGCCCACGGTGGTACCATTCTTTGCAGACCCTTGACAGCAAATATGTAGTAATGATATTGTCTCCAGCTGGGTAATAACACACAATTCAGACGGCCACACACTGCACTGCAGAAATACAGGGAGAGAAGAATTACCCTGAAGCACTAAAGGAAAATGACAGTAGAAATGTCTCCAGCCTCTGAAGTGGGGCATTGAAAAATGTTCTTCGGTAGAACTGGACCCTCAATAGCCGTTTTGTCTCTCAACAAAATAAACAAGCTGCGTGAATAAATGAATGTATAAATAATTGCAAGGACATGTGAATATATAGATGCACAAAACAATATTTATCGTGCTATTTAAAACATATGAAACACAAAAAACATGATATCGAAAATGGAACTGTGTTGTTTTCACGTTCGGTTCAACTGTACGTCGGTCCGAAGTTCACTTCCACCCCCTCATGTGCCAAAATGAGTAACAGCTGCCGTTTAATACGGTAACAAGTCAGGATGAGAAGATGCTCATTATTTTATTCATGCGTTTGTAGCTTTGGATGTAGCAGCGAGAGTGAACGCAAGCGAGTCATGTGTCTGCTAGTGTACAACAGGATATACATCTTCATCTTCCCATGTTTTCCCAGGATAACAGACACACACATGTTCATGATTCATCCCAAATTCAAGATAAGGGAGCAAAAAAAAAAAAAAATGCCCCAAGACAATTAATCAAATTTGATAATGACTTTTGCGACTAATGTGAAATGTGAAAATGAATGAGAAATGTGGATTGCATTACATTTGCATCAGTTTGCTTTTTACTTTTTTTTTTTTTTTTGCAGCGTTAAGCATTTTAATCACACGTTTGACGTTTCTGTTGAGCTTATGAATACAATAGCCAATCAGAGGCATTCAGATTAGTCACCACTGAAAACACTATGATGATTCTATTAATCAACATTAATAATTATTATTACAATATAAGAAGCAATAATCAACAATTATGATTTTATGTCATAATACTGTGGCCCTACGTTGGTTTAGAATGTATACACTTCATGTAAGCTATTTACATACATATATGCCATCATTGAGCAACATTAACAGTCTGTGTAAATAAACATAAATGCCATGCAGCTTCTGTTCCAGCTTGTAAAGATGGCTTCTGTTGATGAAGAATTGTATTGGTAAAGTCTATAGTATTCTGATTTAAAATGAAGTATTTGCCCAAAGACAACACAGATACATTTAATAAGGTAATTATAAAAATGGCCCTAAATGAAAAAAAAGTAAAGAAAACCCCCTGGAAATGATTGCCCCTTCATGGAAACAATGATTTCTGATCCTGCACAGGAGTATTTAATATAATTATTTGTTGCCCAATACAATGTTAAATTATATATATATCACATGCCTCTGACTAGCAATAGCAAGAAGCAAATCGTGATTTGGCCATCTTCGTTTCATTCCGACATACGTCACCAGAAGAAACAGAACTGTGCAATTCATTTCATGTGGCCTTTAAAGCAGTCAGACTGACATTGATTGATGACAAAGACATGCACGCAGTAAAAGTGAACTCCGCTCACCTCTTTGTTCCCCTACTGTAGTGTGAAATCGTGGCACATGATTGTTAATGAGTGTGAAGTAGTCAAGGGCTTGATATAATGCCTCAGGGGCCCCACTGGAACAGTCCATTAGCGTCCCGCTGGGCTCTGGCTCTCACACAGAGATCACGCTCGGGGTAAGACGGTCCAGTGTCCCTTCATGGATGCCTTCAGGCTATAAACTGCACTTCTGCTGTCAATCACAGAAGTTAGGGGACTGGGTTAAATCAGTGCTGTTTTAACTGTTTGCTTGTTTGTTTAGGGTATTGCCTATATATGATTAAACCACTAACCCTATGAATTAATTGTCTGTACTTAATTTGACCTGAACAGGGGACAGAATTATTCCTCAGCATGTGTGGCTTTTCAAAAAGATTTTCCCCTTTTGGGTGATAAAAGGAAGTATATTTGTGCACTGGAATATCATGGAGAATTATGGGTGGGGTCTTGTGACGTAAAGCAACCACCATTCACAACTTCGCTTAAAGGGGTGATTGATTATGATTTCCTTTTCTAAATTTAGTTAGTGTGTAATGTTGCTGTTTGAGCATAAAAAACATCTTTAAAGTTACAACACTCACAGTGCAAAGCAAAGGGAGATATTTTATTTGAAAGAAATCGCTTTTTGTTCAGTGCATGTCTGTGTGAGGTATAAGGACACAAGCTGTTGAAGCTCCGCCCTCTGTGACGCGGGCAGCAGCTCATTTGCATTTAAAGGGACAGACACAAACACGGTGAGTTTTTGCACACCCTCAAAAAGTGAAAATTTTAACATGCTATATAAAAATATCTGTGGGGTATTTTGAGCTAAAACTTCACATACACACTCTGGGGACATCTTGTGAAAAGGGCATTATACCACCCCTTTAATCATATTATCATAGGGCAAAAAAGTATAGGAAAAAAAGTGTAAGCTTAAGTTGGAGAAGAGGAGGAGGGATGCTTGAGCGACGTCATGGGAAGAAGGTATCGTAAGACGCTGCTTATATATCCCTAAGGAAGTGATTAAATGAACAAGCTCCTCCTGAATTTCCATCATGAACTGTAACATGTATTAAAACTCGCCTGACATACTGGCATTGCACTGATAAGTGTTTTCTTCAGAAATGTTGTTTATTTTCTTTAAATATAAGAAATATTTTTTTTTACATTATTTATCTTTATAAATAATCATAAATAATAATAGTAATTGTAATATTATACAACATAATTGAATATGAAATGGTATATAGAAATTCTGTGAATCGATTAAATTAACGAATCATAGGTTTTCAGTTGGATTCAAGAATAATTTTTGCAAATTTACTATGACTTGATTTGATTGTGATTAATGACTGAAAGTGACGATTGTTCATTGCACCAAGTAACTTGAAAGTAAACACATTAAATACATATGTACTGCCATTCAAAAGTTTGGGGTCAGTAAGATGTTTTAATGTTTTTAAAGTCTTTTCTGCTCACCAAGGCTGCATTTATTTGATACAAAAAACAGTAAAAACAGTAATACAGGGAAATATGTTTTCTATTTGAATATATTTTAAAATGTAGGCTAATTTATGTGATCAAAGCTGAATTTTCAGCATCATTACTCCAGTCTTCAGTGTTACATTCTAATATTCTGATTTGCTGCTCAAGAAAATTTCTGATTATTATTAATGTTGAAAACAGTTGTATTTTTCAGGATTATTTAATGAATAGGAAGTTCAAAAGAACAGCATTCTTTTGGGTAACACTTTATTTTGCGGTGTCGGCGATACAGAGTAATTACTTAATTAATTACTTAGTAGTAGACATTGTAAAAACATGTAACAAAATGTAATTAATTAACATGTAACTAAGTTATGGAACAGCCTGTACTTACAGATTGTAATTACACTCATGTATTAGGCAGCTACTGTTACACACATGTAACAGGCCGAGTCGGTTACATACGTGTTACAGACTTGGTACAATGTAATTATTTAAGAAAGTATTTTTTACTACACAATGTAACAACAAGTAATTAAAGGTGCTAAGGTGTGAAAAAAGCCTGCAGTTCCACATGGTCATTTTGTACCTTCTAAAATAGTGTATCAAGATTGTACTTAAAGGGTAACTAAACCCCTGGTCAGAGCCTGACTCCACCCACTGGCAATATTTGAAAATGCTGGAAAAGTGGGCGGAGCCTAGCGGAGATAGAGGGGATGAACTGAGGGCAGTTAAATACTCTATCCTGATCGTTTTCAATACTTTCAATTCCAACTCCTGACTCACTACAGTGGTTTTGACGAAACAAGATGGTTTCTACACTGCCAAGGGCGTGGTAGCTCGTACCAAGAGCGTGGTTAGCTGGAACCTGCTTACATCAGCTCTCACCGCTTACGTCATGAACTACCGCAAACATCCAATAGGAAAATTCAACTGCAGTAGCCACTGTTCAACCTGAAGAGGGCAGCACTCAGACGTTTTTACACCATATATTGTAGAATTAAAACACTTTATATCCAAATGACAAAAAAGTTACTTGAATCAATGATCAGCACTAATAAAGCCCCAGTCTTAGACCATTAACTAAAAAAAGTTGGTTTAGTGTTTAGTTACTCTTTAAGTGTACTTCATGTGTATAAGGTATGTAGATACACATGAAGTACACTTAAGTACAACCTTGATACACTTTATTTTACGTAGCTTATCCCTGTGTAATATTATGTAATTGCAATGTAATTAAGAAGCTACTGCATGTATTTAAGCTGTAAACTAAAGGGTTAATTCAGATGGATAAGGTATGTAGATACACATGAAGTGCACTTAAGTACAATCTTGATACACTTTATTTTAGAAGGTACAAAATTACCATGTGTAACTGCAGGCTTTTTACCTTAGTAACATATTTAAGTACTTGTTACATTGTACCAACACGTATAACCGACTCGGCCTGTTACATGTGTGTAATTACAATCTGTAAGTACAGGCTGTTCCATAACTTAGTTACATGTTAATTACATTTTGTTACATGTTATTACAATGTCTACTACTAAGTAATTAATTAAGTAATTACTCTGTATCACTGACACCGTAAAATAAAGTGTTACCATAAAGGGTTACCGTCTTTTGTAACATTAATGTCTTTACTGTCAATGTTGATCAATTTAATGCATCCTTGATGAATAAACGCATTCATTTATTTCCAATAAAATAAAAATCTTACTAACCACAAACTTTGAATGATATAGTGTATAATGTTACAAAATATTTCTATTTCAGAAAAATGCTGTTTTGTTAAACTTTCTATTCATCTAAAATTACACAACTGTTTACAACATTGATAATAATAATAAATGTTTTTTGAGAATCAAATCATCATATTAGAATGATTTCTGAAGATCACGTGACACTGAAGACTGGAGTAATGATGCTGAAATTACTGGAATAAATTACATTTTATAATATATTAAAATAGAAAACAGTTATTTCAAATAGTAATAATATTTCACAATATTACTGTTGTTATTTTTATTTTTATCAAATGAATACAGCCTTGGTGAGCATAAGAGACTTCTTTTAAAAACATAAAAAACCCTGTACAATCCCAGACTTTTGAACGGCAGTGTACATACAAGTTACTTGAACTGTAACAAAGATTGCAATCTGGCGATAACATATTTTAGAGCAGAGCACAACTATGAAATTATTCCCTATTATTATTATTATTTAAGATTCAATTTATTGCCATGAGTTTTCTTTGAAATTCTCTATTATTTCCTGGTTTTTTTTCCTTTATCTTAATTAATAACGGTGAGGTTTGACACACTATAATACTGTGAAACAGCTGTCATCTGCTCGTGTGATAGTAAGTAACTTTCCTGTATTTTAATTAAAATACTGAATGATACTTTACTTTAAATCGATTCTTGACAGAAACAAACAATCCATGGTTCAAAAATTCATGGTTCAAGATCAATGCATATAATTAATGCTTTGAGAAAACGAGTGAATCTTTACAGTATATAGTAAAGGATATAGGCTATGCGTTACTGTATTCTTCCATGCGATGGCTGAATGAAAACTCAACTGTTCCATTTATACCATTTATATAAAGCTGGATGCCAGTGACCTCAAAGATGAATCCTCCCCCACTCCAACAGTGACACACACACACACACACACACACACACACACACACACACACACACACACACACACACACACACACACACACACACACACACACACACACACACACACACACACACACACACACACACACACACACACACACACACACACACACACACACACACAGATTGTTCATGAGGGGTTGTGCGTGGAGAGCTGTCCTCGGGCAGGAGAGAATACTTTAATCTGAATGCTTGATCAGAGCTCTCCTCACACACTGAATCTCTCTGTCACCCCGCTCAATGTCCTCATCTTGTGGCCGTGAACTCTGTCTCTCATCTAAGCACTAAGCGAGTGAATGGATGAGAGAAGAGATAGAGGCAGAAATAAAAAAAGAGCTTACTGTTCCTCTCCATAGCTCTGATGCCAATATTTTATAATGTTAAATTAGAATGCGATGTAAAGCATAGCCTTGATACACCCTCCCTGATAGAGAGAAAAGCAGCCACATTAAAATGGACTAATTCATCATTTTTTTCATCTTGTTCATGGGCTAGAGCTGCTTTATTGAAATGAGTCCCACATTTCATATGATGACCTCTGATTAAATTAATGCAAGTAAGAGACGTGAATGTTCAGAATTCACTTTTCTCCTTTTGATGAATCGCTTAAAATCGTTCTCCGTCCACACTAGCGTTTTCAAAAAGTTTGTCATCCGCAGTGAAACGTTGGAAAACGCTAAATTCACCTTCATATTCGCATGCGTAAACCCTCATAAAATCTCATTGAGATACAGACAGAACAAGACATAATCAAGTAATCACACAATTATTCTTGCAGGATCAGGTTATTTAGTTATATTTAATTTGTTTTCCAGGTCGCACTCACTCACCATTATAAGTTTGGTCTAAAACTGCTCTCATGTTTTGCCGCAGAACAGCAAATACGAGTGAATTTTCTGTCAGCTTTGGAGGACAGTGATATTAAGAGTGCGCAAAGTAACATTTTAACAACCGTGTGAAAGTGAATAGCACATTACATGCACAATACCGGTATAAACATGAATAGGCCTATCTATGGGTTCAATATGCGTCACATGACTAAACTTGCATCATCGTTTTTAAATAGGCTACCTCTGTTCTGACAGTCCACACTACAACGCTAAAACAGCGTTTTCAAATGCCTATCCAACTTTGGAGAGCGTTTTCAAAAAGCTTTGTTTTCATTAATAAAAATGCCGTCTCAGTGTGGACGGAAGGACAAAACGGAGAGAAAAAGATGCTTTATCAAACGAAACGTATTTGTGTGGACATGGCCTAGAACAGAGTTGGGAAACATTGGCTTAGAAGGACACGCGCTACACTAAAACTACAGTACCCTTCATGCTTTCACATACTTCAACAACATGGAAAAGGAAGGGGTTTTCCATAGTGTCAAATTCAAAAATTATCAATATTATAAAATATTCAATATGACGATTTAATAGTACCAAATATGATGCAAATTAAATGATTTTCAAAATCATAAGTAATCTTACTAAAGAGTAGGATAGAGCGATAGAAGTGTGACTGATTTAAGTGTTTGGTCCGCAGAGAAGTGCCCTCCTCGAGTGTAGTTGCACTACGCAGACTGAGAGATATAAGTTTGTGTCTCTGTGTCTCAGTTCCCATGTTCTCTTTTATTATTGCGCTTTATCTTGAGCGCTGTGTGAACGGTACCTAAAGACTCATTGTATACTTATGGCAAACTTCTTCGATCAGGGGTAAAAAGAAGTTTGAGACAGCTGAGCTACAGAATACTGTGTGTGAACATTTGTAAGCGTAAACTGGAATGACGGACAAAGTGAAGAAATAAACCGGAAAAGTTGATGTCAGACTGATTTGAAATTGCCGGTGTTTTGCAAGCAACCCACGATGAAGAGAGAGTGTTTTCACTAGCTTTCGGTGATGACATAGGATGGCTTTTTGGCGTGTGTCTAGATGTCGCTTTTCTAAGTTTTAGCCACACAAAGACTGCACAAGTAAAATAGAAATCAACTCTTCTTGAGCCTGGCCTTCTCTCTAAAGAAGCCCCTGAATCTTTTTTGTGTCTGTCTCTCTGAAGCAGGACTGCGATTCTATTATTCTTATACTGCAGTCACAAACTGCTATAGGGATGTGCCCGAAGCCAAATACCTTATTCGGAAAGGCACAGATAATGACTTCAAAACCCCTTCCCAGGAGCTCCAGAGTTTGTCTAATAAAAAGCTCCACATGAAATTCAATCTTCTGCTGAAAGAGGCAATAGAAGAAGTTGCTTCAATTCAGAAACAGCAAAGGCTGCTATTTTCTAGCAAAGAAAATCCCAAGAAAGAAGGTCGCACCCTATTTGGGATCTGAGAAGCTTGCATTTCACTCTTATGAAATTTTGTTTCAGAATGTTGAAGCTAAAACAACAATTCAGTTTGGTGGATAGGTCTGAAGGATGTATATTCTCATGTTCGGATTGAAAAAAAGCATTGAATATTTCAGAGGTTAGTTATTTCAGTAGGGCTTTAATTGACCACTTTCACCAATATCACTGGATGCAGTTCTGGCCCCTCTGAGGCTCCTGGGAGTTTTGAATGATCTTGACTCAGGGTTGGTGATAACACACTCACAGCAGTGGACTAAACAACACTGAGATATTGTTCTCAGCCATCTAATGGATTCAGGTCTGAGATTTGACCTAAAGCATTTTGTTGCTGAGACAAGACTCTCTGTTTCTATGGATGGAGCTGAACTGCTGACGCCGGCACTTTTGTCACTATCCCAGGTTCAGTCATTCTGCCACTGTGTTCCAAGTAGGGCACAGTCTCACTGTATGGGTATAACATTTGCTGTCCTTTTTTCTGTAGAGACGTGGGGAATGGAGGTTTCATTCTCAAGTGGTCAAAAAGATTTGGGAAAAATAGCTGTAGATGTACTGAACAGTGGTAAATGCAATTGTGTGCTCTTGTGAGGCCCACAGATCATCGCAAATGGACATTAGGGCCAATTTTATGAGGAGCATGGCTTCCTTCTGGACTGTGGCTAAATGTGCATTTGACAGTCCTTTGGTAAGTGTCTGTATGATGGAGGGCTTTTGTTAAAGGTGACCTATAATTCATAATTGAATTTACCTTGGTATAGTCAAATAACAGGAGTTCAGTGCATGGACATGACATAGAGTGAATCTCAAACTGGACTGTTTTCGCGTTCTCATTTAATTCACGTTTATGAAAAACACCCCTGAAAAACGGTCGGATCTCCACACAATACCGACTGTGACGCAACAGTCGGGGATCACGCCTCCAAAGATTTGCATAGCCCAGCCCTCAATGACAAGCACTGCTCAGCTGAACCATCGGAACAAACGAGGATCAGAGAAAAAAAAGGCAGATCATGGAAATAAATGTTATGTTCCAGGCTGTGCAGGGGATGTGAGGACTTTTCATACCCTTCCCACAGAAAAGAAATGTCAACAGGCGTGGTTGATGTTTATCTATAATCGGATACCGCAACAGTTTAATTTGAAGTTGTTAGTTTGCTCTGCCCATTTCACCACGGACTTATTTTCGAACCTGGGTCAATATCAAGCTTCTCTCAGCGTCTCAAACTGAAGAAGGGGGTAATTCCAACTATATTCCCGCAACCGGTAAGTAGTGATTTTATTTAAGATAATTCACACTGTGTTAGATCCAGCGCAAGATCATAGTACATTTATAGCAAACTCCAAGTAACGAGCATACATAACTAACGTCAAATGGGCTAATTCTCAGTGAATAAACTATACAGAAAGCAGTCAAAGAACAATCCACACAGCGCGAGTTTATCTCTCGCCAAACTCGTTATGAAATCAATGACGCTGTTACACTGCACAACGAAGCTCTTTTTACTGTATGTACATCGTTTGCATTGATGAAAGCATGAGAGAGAGAAACTGCGTTGTCTCGCGATCAACAAACTGTCATCTGCTTTTGCTCAATGCTCATCACAGCAACATTTTATGTGATGGGAATAGATCTAAATACTTTAAAAACATCTCATGATTCGTTAATCTCGATAGCTGTAATAGTTAAAACGTATTTAACAGCTGTAGTGAAAGTATTCGAGAGTTTCACATGTCTCATTTCATATGCAAGCATGTCAGCCAATCACAGCAGTGGCCGGTTCTCACAGCAGAAACGCCCCTTCAAACAGAGTGTTCAAATCAGAGACTAAAATCAGGCTAGGAAAAATGCCTTTTATTTCTAAATTATGACTATTTTTGATCTAAAAAACATACTAACATTATAAGGGCAACCCAGGAAACATTATAAAATAATAAAAAAAAACATTATAGGGCACCTTTAAGTTTTACAATCCGAATGAACTTAATGTCTGCTTCTCAGGTTTTGGCATGGGGTACTTTCCATAAGATCATCTCTCAATGCAAATCAAACCTATTAGGCTAACTGAAATAAAACCATGCCAATCTCTAGATATGGTGAAGGGTGTGTGATGATGTGGGTATATTTTAATTCTAAAGGCCAAGAGAACTTTATTAGGATGCATAGTATCCTGGATCCATAAAATAACTTAGCCTCGTGAGACCATCCTGATCTCGCGAGCTTTCAAGGTTTCACTCGCAGATCAGTCTGGATACTTTCCGTTAAAGAAAATTTGGAAGCAGTTCACCAAACGAACGTCCAATCAGCGTTGGCTTTGAGGCGGGTTGAGGTGTGACGCAACGAGAAGCGCGACAGTTCAGTCTTAAGAACATGGCGGCTTCAGCGGATGAAACTAGCATCAGTGTGGCTATCGAGCAAGTTTTATCGGAATTACAGAGCTAACGAGCCTTTACCTGCAGCAGCAAGAGTAGCCTGGCTTGTGGTTGTGTTTTCGTCGTCGCTCTCATATGCTTCGTTGATCTGATTGGTTGATTTGGCCCGTCTATCACCAACATAGGCCAATCAGCTAACCAGTATTTTCGCCCCTTACCAAAACAACTTCAACGGAAGGTTTCCAGATGGATATGCGGAGCAAATCCATCTGGCGGAGTCAGGTTAAAAATAACTGGCCTTTAAAAATAAAAATCTGCCTGCCTCTATGGGAATTTAACATAAGGGTGTCCTGACTTATGCCCCCTGTATTTTAAGGAAGAACATTTATTTATTTACGATACATTATTCATTCACAAAGAAAATTGGTGTCCTTAAAGGTTGGATTTTTCCTCATTTTTTAAACTAAGGCATTAAGATCAATTTCCAAAAGATGCTTTTTAATTCCTCTTTTTAGTCAAATTTAGCATGGGTGTGTTCATTTATGCTAAGCACTGTATACACACACACACACACACGCACGCACGCGCGCACACACACGCACGCACGGGCGCGCACACACACACACACGCGCACGCACGCACGCACACACACACACACACACACACACACACACACAATGGATTCAGAAAGCTCTATTAAATAATTCGTTCGGTTCACATGACGTCACTGTAGCTTTGCGCCGCCATCTTTACGACCGACGGTCTCAGTAATGCAACATGTTGTGCAGTTGGCTGCAACAACAGCGGAAAGAGGAACCCCCAACTGGTATTTTTACATTTGTACTGTAACGTGCTGATCTACCTAACGGGACACGAGTTGGCATGCGCTGCATCATGTCTCATATTGTGTATAATGTCTCATATTTCTGTGCGCACACACCTGACCCGAAGCGTGCGGCCATAGACCCCTATACAGCGCGCGAGTTATGAACTGAGCTCTGTTTCGTGTTGAATGGACAAATACGCACAACATTATGTTTAAATGTCCGTTTTGGAGTATTCACTTAAAATATGTCGGTTATGTCTTACACAGAGTCATCCAGTCTTTTTGGTAGAGAGAGAGAGACGAGGAATACAAACAAACAAGCATGCAAATGGAAATGGAAATGATCGCGACCGGAAAAAATATCGAGCTCATTTTTTTTTTTTTATCGTGCGATTAATTGATTATGACTATCGCGACAGGCCTAATCCAGATTAATGACAGCTAGCCGTGAGCCGTGGCTATAAGCTACCAGATGGTAAGTCACTAGCTAACATCTCGTTACCTAGTCAGAGCAAACTACCACCAAAATCATACATTTGAATTTTAAAAAAAATAATACCTACATTTCACATGATTAAGTATAAATCCGTGGTGGCCAGGTGCCGCACTGTTACCCACAGCATATTGATATGCATCGGTAACGTTACTCTTGAAAGCCTTCAAGCGATCCGCACTGTATGGGGAGGGCGGGGTTATGCATTATATAAACAAACAAATTGGGGCAAGTCTGAGGCAGATAATAATGGACAAAAGAAAACTGGGGGTAACAAATAAGGATCGGAGCCTAAAATTAAAATTTTCTCCAGTTATCTCTGTCTCTCTCTCATTCAAACGAGCAGTTTGGGCGCCCATAACGGGCGAGATCGGTCGTAAATATGGCGGCGTTCTATTTGGTGTGACGTAGGTGGCATCTATGAATAGGAAAAAAAAACTGTCATATCACATAAGTATTTAGGTCCTTAACAGTACTTAGTTTATGCATCTTTGGCAGCAATTACAGACTCAAGTCTCCTGGATTTGTGGATTGTCTGTCATTCTTCTCAGCAGATCCTCTCAAGCTCTGTCAGGTTGGTTGAGGACTGTTGGTTGACAGACATTTTCAGGTCTCTCCAGACATGTTTGATTGGGTTTAAGTCCGGACTCTGGCTGGGACATTCACAGAGTTGTCCCTAAGCCACTCTTGCATTGTGTTGGTTGTGTGCTTAGGGTGATTGTCCCGTTTGAAGGTGAACCTTCTGCCCAGTCTGATGTCCTGAGCCCTCTGCACCAGGTTTTCATATTTGTTGCATTCACCTTTCCTTCTACACTAACCATTCCCACAGTCCTTGCTGCTGAAAAATGCAGCATAATGCATGCTTTACCATTAGGATAGCATTGCGCAGGTGATGAGCCGTGCCTGGTTTCCTCCAGACAAGTCCTTTCTTTCATGTGTCATCCCCTAATGAAAGGATTCTGGTCACTCAGATTGTGAAGGGTTGCAGTGATGGCTGTCCTTCTGCACAATTCTCTGATCTCCACATATTATATCTGTAGCTCAACCACAGTGACCATCAGGTTCTAAGTCACCTCTGTTACCAAGGCCCTTCTCAGTTTGGCCAGTTTTATGAAGAGTCTTAGTTGTTCCAACTTCTTTCATTTAAGAAGTATGGAGGCCACTGTTCTTGGGAAGTTCAACGCATATTTTTTTTGTAGGCTTCCCCACATCCTTCACTCTAAGTGTAGTCTGTATAAAAAAATATGAAGGATTATATAATTTTCGACACTGATTTTTAACAGTTGTTACACTGTATTTGAATTCCGTATTGCATTGTGTCATGTTTTAGGGTATGTAAATGTCCGTAAATGAACATATTTAACATATTCCTGACAGAAAATGACCAGTACTTTTTCTGTTGTTTTTTTTTTTTTTTTTTGCTAAAGATTTTCCCGTGCTTATACTACGGTTACCACACCAGACATTTTTCAGATGTTTTTTTGCAAGACATCAACAGCAAACACTGTTTTCAACATAATTGATAATACTACTACTGAATATTTCTTGAGCAGCAAATCATCATATTACATTATTTCAAATGTTCATGTACATCAAGGATTGAGTAATGATGCTGAGAATTCAGCTTTACATCAAGAATGGATTATATTTTTGATTTGATTAAAATGAATATTTTAAATTGTAATAATATTTCCCAATATTACTGTTTTTACTGTATTTTTTGCAGCCTTGGTGAGCATAAGAGAAAAAAAAAACATTAAAAATAGTAATGTTTACAAACTTTTGAAATGTACTGTATAATTTACAGAATGTTGAGAAGTAAATCATTTATAATCTGTAATTTTAAATTGTATGTCAGGACATGGTGCACCTTTTCTTGTAATTTCAACCAATATCATTTAAGCCCATATATCATAACATGCGCAGTGTTTAACAGTGTAATACCCAATAAAACATCAGTCAGTCTGCTGCACACATGTGCAGGCAAATGGACAGTGGCTGCTGCTATGAGCTGGAGGTCTGAAGGATTGTTTTGTTATCTCAGAGTGAGGAAACTTCTCCATTGCTCCCCTCCTGAGAGCGGCAGTGACCACGTTGCAGAGAGAGCGCACTGCAGGTGGGGAAAAAAGCAATTTCATGGTTCATTCAGCCTGTAATGTGTGGCTGTAATCTTCGGATAGAGCCTGGCTTTTTGTTTAAGTTTCTTAGAGGACCGAGCTCAGCCCTGCCCAATTAATCATTCTGCTAAAGTGAACAGCGATGGTGGGGGAAATGAATGCGAGCTTGTGTATGTGCAAATATGGATGTATAGAAATAACATGTTGCTTGTGTAATGTTACATCTAAATTTGTTCCACATGCATGTGCAACTTCAATAACACAAGCTCACTGAAACACGTTTGCATGGAGTCAGTACATGAATATGTCACAGTGTGGTTTAGGTAATCCTCTCTGGCTGATGCATTAGCTCTCGCCATCTCTCCTCCTTTGTTTTCATCTCTGAGTGGCGGTCTGAAGCTTTCAAACATGCAGAGGAAAAAAAAAAGGCAAGAACAATCACAGCATGAGGGTCATTTTCTGCAAGAGCTCACCTCTGCTTCCCCAGCAGCCTCTTGCCCAGCAGGAGCACTAAATTAACACTTCACTTCACGGCACTGCGCCTCAGCGCTGATGAGCCCTAACTACAGGAGGAGGAGGAGGCGAAAAGGAAGAGTGGAGGGTGCAAGGAAAAATGAGTGTGGGAAAACAAACACTCCATTTCCGCTTCATTTGGCCCTCAAATGCAGAGATACGCTCACCTGGAGGGGTGGCGATTGGAGATGTAGCGGCTCACTTCTGGCCTAGGCGAACCCTGACAGGGAAGTTGCTACACTCTTAAAAACAATGGTTCCACGAGGGGTTTTGAAGCGATGCTTTAGTTTAGAAGAACCATTTTGGTTCCCACAAAAAAAAAAAAAAAAAAAAAAAAAAATTCTGTTTTTTCTTAGTGCAAAGATTATTTTAATCCTCTAAAGATACTTTTTTCACAATAAATAAAATTGTGTGCAATGTTCCCATGGATGTTAAAGGTTTTTCACGGAACCACAGATGCCAATAAAGCACCGTTATTTTTGAGAGTGAAATTAGCGAGAAGATCATGAGGAAAGGCTATGAATATTATATGAGGGGCTGATAAAATAGCTGCAGCGGTGAGCGCTTGAGTAATGACTAGCGGATGTGGTGTCACGGTTTGGGACCCATTGGTTCTCTTACACCTGTTGGGCTTCATCTAATTACTCAGCCAGAACATATGCTAGCCGGTCGGCCGCTGTGGAATTGGAAGATTGCGACACCAGTGGAGCATGAAATATGGAGCAGATCATGTGTGGCCATGAGACATGATGGGAAGGCGAAGAGTGGATGAGAGAAAACACGTGTGTGTGTGTGTGTGTGGGTGTGAGTGTAACAGAGGGACCTCGTGTATTTGTTTTTACACTTCATGTACTCAGAAAAGCAAAACATTGTGTAAACCAACGCTTGACATCCCTCACGTGACTAGTTGAGAAATATTCCACTGTAGCCTCATTACGGTGAAGAGACGTTCCACAAACAAAAACCAGCGCAAATCAGCAAAAGTCGTCTGTTGGGGGTGAGAGTAATTTAGCAGGGTGGCATGAGCATATTTCTAAAGCATTCATCATGTTATACCTTCAGTCAATTTCACCATTGTTTTTATTAGGTTTTTTTTTTGTTCTCTTTGTTGTTCAGAGTGTTTATTTGCACGCATAAGAGGGATTTGACGTTTTGTATCCGAGCAAATAGAAGCGGAAAAAGTGCTTCAGAGTGGAATTAATTAGCGTGCTCTTAAACATGAGCGTGGAGCGAGTGTTTTTGTTTGTGGGGTGAGGCTAAGCAGCAGCGTGGTGAGGGGGTGGATCGCAGGCAGGTTAAAATTACTTGTTATGATGGAGAGCGTCATGATAGGATTCCAATTGGTCAGAGCCGACGAACAATCAACATGGCCATCGGGGAAAAAAAAAAAACGCTTCATTGACCGCTTGAATGCTGATGGATATGAGCATTTGTGTATGTGAATGAGAAAAATTCCGTGCAAAAGTTTAGCTTTATGTAGATGTCTGAATGTCAGACAAAAACATCAGGGAAGAGAATATAAAGCAATTCTTTCTGTGTGTATGTTACCAAAGATGACGTATTATATTTCTTGAGGAGATTGCTATCTCAATGTCAGCCGAACCATTTCAGGTCTGTTGTTCCATTGTAATCAACATAATCAATAAAAGAAGTGACATCAATAATATAAGTGACACGTCTGTAGTGGAATGGAGAATGAAATGGCTGTTCCCAGCTAGATAAGATCCAGGTAAAGCAGGATGACGTTTGGATCGTTGCTTGTTTAACATCTCCATTTTTGAAGTGTCTGAGGAGAGTGATCTTATCACGGATTAACAGGGCGATAGAGCTCCCATGTCTCAAATGGACATGGACACATACCAGTTTTACATGCCTTCAATTACAAGATCCTAACATACTTTCATTTTTAGCGTTAATTTGTGTTTTAGTGTACATTTTTTAGTGTTTAATTTTCAGTGTTAATTTGAATAGTCTTTAAAAAGCTACAATTTGTGCCCCTCATATACATGAGCGTTTCCAAATTATCTTTGCTATATTACCAAATATGCACATTTACATGAAAACAAATAAATAGTCTTGATTTGTTTAAAGGATAATCCACTTTGAGTCTATTTTCTAGTTTGTTTTGGATGAACTAGAGTGGTGGACACAGACATTTTGACGATGGGTCCTGTCTCGACTTTTTGACTCTTTTAGAATCGCCTCTGAGCGCTTCAGAGTGGCTGTCTATGGGCATGCACAAACATGTCCTTAAAACAACCATTAATGTTCGTTTTCAAAACTGTGCAACTCACCGAGTGGTTAGTGGTGTTCGTTGATGTTCCAAAACAAGTAGCGTAGCGAAATACAGTTTCTGTCTTTTTATTTGGCATTTTGTAAAATCGCATTGATGTCTGTTGGAGGACTCATTGCTCGTTGATATTACTGCGCTAGCGGAGTGTGCTAACGCTTCAGACTCAAATATTGAGCGGAAGTTTATACGCGGTTGTGAGGTATCTGAAAAAATTGTTCCACTATAACAAATAACACGGATTGAAATCATACATTGCACCCATATATTCATTTTTAATCATCAACGAACACCACTAACCACTCGGTGAGTTTCACAGTTTTGAAAACGAACGTTAAGGGTTGTTTTAAGGACATGTTTGTGCATGCCATAGACAGCCACTCTGAAGCGGTCAGAGGCGATTCTAAAAGAGTCAAAAAGTCGAGACAGGACCCATCGTCAAAATGTCTGTGTCCACCACTCTAGTTCATCCAAAACAAACTAGAAAATAGACTCAAAGTGCTAAATCCTTTAACAAACTATTAAAAGGTCTTGAAATAGGCTATATGTATCAACCGTATTTCGGTCATATTTTTAAATGGAAATAACTTTTTCATAATGACAAAAGGAAGATGAAAAAAAAGTGAACCCTTCGAGACGAGGTATTCTGTTGTGTTTGCCAGGCGATCTTTGAAACTAATATAGAAAGTGAGTATAAAAGTGGACATAGTGTATGTAGAATTGTCAGCATTATAATATCTAAGATGTGCCTTATAGAGGATCTGAGGCATTTATATTTATGCCACGAGAATATTAGCACAACTATCAAAAGTAATTTGCCAAACTTTACCTAGCCTAGTATAATAAAATAGTTGATTGTTCACCAGTCACTGGTCATATTCAAGTGTGGAACAACAAAACATACTTAACCGGTCTTTACAATGTCTGTGTCTCTGGATCTGAACTGTGCACAAAATCATTCACCTACTACAGCGCCTTTCTAAACAAGAACAACTGAGGAGCTACAGTTTCTTAATGTGTGAAGCATGAGAAGCTCAATGGGATTGAAGTTCCCAAACCCCGACAGAAACGTGCAGCCTTCAGTCTTCATCGGCTCCTCAGCTAAGCACCATGGACAGCGTAATGACCAGACCTTGAGAGAAATGGAAACATAGCAAAAAAGGTTTCAGAAATGAAAGGAATTTTAATTGATTTGAAATATTTTTTTTGCCACGATTCATTTTTGACAATATGTGTACTTGTACTTACCAGACATAATTATGAAATTACACAATGTATTTGTGCTTAAGTCTACATAATTGGGTCAATAAAAAGCATTATAAAGTTTGGCTAAGTGCATTTAATATACATTAACTATAAACTTTTAATTTATTTTAATTAATTATAATTAGGTATAAGACATTTTAATTGAATTCCATTTAGCATGCAATTAATTGTCTGAAAACATTAGATTAAGTTTGCAGTGAAGAACATTCTTTTAAAGTATATTATTTCTGTAATAAGTACTCTTTTTTATATGCAATCTTTTTGGAAATATACCATCTTTGAGCCAATCACCTGGTCACGTGGTTAATTACAAGACACGCACAGTCCCAAACTCTTCGCTAATGACTATCCTGAACTATCCTAAGAGCCCTCCAAAACAAACAAACAAACAAACAAACAGAAATAATTATAAAACATCTAATTTGATTTAATGCTTGCAAAAATATATTTGGGCACATTAAGCAGCTACAACGAATGTCTGTGAATGGAAAAAAATATGCTTCACAAAACCATCTGGTGTAGCATGAAACAGCAGGTGCTAACTGGATCATGCTAACCAGCCACATTTTTATCCTTGGGGCATCATGAGTTGATTTATTTACGTCTGATGTCCGAAAGATGAGTTGGTCAGGTTCGGCCATTTCTCTAGCTTAGTTCAATCGTCTGTTGGACTACATTTGGACGGGAGTCCTGAAAGTAAAATTGAATTTCTCACATTTGAGGAGGAGGAGGGGGGTCTGTTCGGGGAAGAAGAGTGGGAAAGAGATAATATGTGGTGGCTCTGTCAGGGAATGTTGTGTTGGTTTCTCAAAGACACACCCACTCGTTTCCAGTGGTACAGCTAAGCTCTCACTCCCTGAAGTGGAGACACTTGAAACACTAAGAGTGACAGAAACTTCCCATAAGCTAGGAGGGCTCCATCACAACGGCCTCCCTCCCATCCTCTCTCACGCCTCACCCCAAGGCCGTTCCACTGTTCTCCCGGGTCATAGGCCACCCTGCGTGGGAGCACAGCGCTACCGTCACAGGTAGAGATTAGAGGGGTGATAGTCCATGATCCCTCGCCTAAAAAAGAGGAGGATAAAAGAATGAAAGGTGGGATACGCGGGGGGCTCTCGTCCTCTCTGTGGCGAGCCGTAATTGTTTCGCTTCGCTCCCAGTCACAGGTGCCACCCAGCAGTACCGCAACCATGTAATCCCCCCAAATCCAGCCTCTTCCGACGAGTGCTAACCAGGAATGTTCTAGCAGGGTCAATGGATTAGATGGAATTCACGGACATGGCTTGGCTTGAGAGGCAGAATTAGAGGAAGAAGTGACGGATGGAGACGGAGAAAGAAAAGCACAGCGAATGAAAGAGGGACAGCGCTATATTAAAATGAGCTTGCCAGGTGGTCCCGAGAGAAGTGGACACAGTGTGTCGAGTAATCTGAAAAGACCCGGCTTCTCTCGCCGCTCATTGGCTCCCGCTTTAAAAAGCGAGAAAAGAAGAGCGCCAACGAGGGGGGTGGAGGTAGGGTTTGGAGGTTGCACTGATGTGCTCTATTGAGGTCTCAGTGAAATGTCTGTCAGGCTTGGTTTACCACAATCACAGCAGTGATTAGGCTTCTTTTGATGATAGGTTTAGTTTTCTGGCCATTGTAGAGAAAGAAGGGACAAGTAAAGGCTGGGGGATGTGCGGATGGGATGGGCAGAAGGAACGGGGAGGGGTACCGGGATGGCATATTAATGTCCTAAACCGGGAGGGACCTCCTACGTAATTTCCCAGCGGGTCGAAGGGGTCAGGTTTGTATTTAGTTAGTGGTAATGATCTCGTTAGGGATCTGAATGGACCACCGTCTAAGCCTTTTCAGGCCAGCGAGCGTGCCTGTCCGCTAACCCTCCCCCAGCCGACGCTGTGTGGGCTTCCACAGCCCCTGAACTGTGATTAATAGACTTCCAGGGCTTAATAACTTGCAAAACAGCATAAACAAGAGACGGCCCGGGACAATCGGCCCAGGGGAGCCCGGGAAGGCCGCGGAGGGGGTGGGCCGTAAACAGGGACGGCAACAATCGCCAATGCCTGGAATTAACTGAGACGGCAGCGGACAGCACAATGCTACAGCTGGCCACTGGCGAGATGCCAAACTCCTTTGCAGCTTCCAGGTGGCCCGAGCCCAGCCCAGACTGAATCTTTTCAGTTTTGTAAGTGTTAAAAGATAGAGAACGAGGAGGGAGGGAGGGAGGGAGGGAGGGAGGGAGGGAGGGAGCGAGGCGCTGCCTGCATGTGTGTGTGTGAGGGGTGGGACGGACAGTGAGAGGAAGCCATTGAGCAGGGACAAGAAAGAGAGTAAAGAGCAGAGAGTGATAAGCAGATAATAGGCAGCACATTCAATGGAACAAGTAATCCTTGACATGTCAAAGCCCAAATATGAGCGTGCTTTGTTTTTGCAATTCGCTTCGCCCACAACACTAAAGTGGGAACAATGGGCATGGTGACCCATACATACACAAACACACACAAACAACCCCCCTCCACCGCCCCACATATCTTCCAGCCCCTGCGCTCTCTGTTCCCACCCTTGTGCTCTCTTGTCCAAATACAAATGTGCTCAGCATGGCGACTTGTTCAGTCCGCCCTCTCTTCATGCAATGTAGCGTTTCCTTTCTTTCGGCCGTGGGTGTGCACTTTATGCCAATATATCTCGGCTTTTGGTGCAAAAGTTTCCCTGTACCTCCAAAGAAGCACTTTTATTGAAGAATGCCAAGTAGATTCCTTATTCGAGGACATCGAAATCAATAATATAAATATGAAAATTATGCAAGAAAACAAGTGATCATAAATCGAAGCTCTGCTTAACATATGCACAGCACACACACCTATAGGAGCAATGTTTGCATTGGTCTGATGGATGTGTGTCTTTGTGTAAAGGCACTGATTGTGCTCATACTGAGAACATGTGGCCTCTGTGAGCGGGACACGAGGATGGGTGGCGGAGCAGCGTTCGGCTCACAGAGAAGCTTATAATCAGAGCATCAATTAAACAGGCCTCTAAACAGCCATTGGCAGGAAACACATAAATCGTGCAGCATGTGCTCAATTATCACCAATCATGAGACAATTCGGAAGGTATCTGCTTAGAATAAGAACAGGTCATTTTTTCTCGGACAATTTCCCACTTATCTGTCATCTGCCGCCATTTTTACCCAAACAAAGCCAACAGCTGGGAAATGTAGTAAAACTACAATATTATGGACAGCTTAACTTTTAAATCAACAATTTTAATTCCTTTTTGTAAAAGACAATGAAATGAAGGCATGACGTGCAAAGCAAAATGGTGTCTGTACCTAGGAATTAGTGTGTGGGGAGAAAAAAAATGTACCAAAGTACAGTTTCAAAGTACCACACTGAGTCTTTTTAATTTTGTTTATAAAACCTAGAAATAAACAGAATCTTTAAAGATTTTAAAACACTTTAGAAATGTTATAGTACTAAATGTTATAAATAATATATACAATGCATATAATCCTTTAATATTTCCAGGTCAGTAATTTAATAAGCAAATTTGCAATATTGTCCACATTCACCGCTTTGAAAAGTCGGATTTTCTTGCTTCCATTAAAACACTTAAGGAACATTTTCAAGTCATGCTGGGATAACACATATTGTCAGATTTTGTTAACTCAATTGCATGAGAGGGACATACTACATCCTAAATAAGTCATTCTGAAATTAATATACTGCATTTCTTGGTAACATTTTACAAAAAGGTTAACTTGTAAACATTAGTAAATGTATTAACTAACATGAACTAAAAATGAGCAATGCATTTTGTAATTGTTAGTTCATGTTAGTGCATTAACCAATGTTAACAAATACAACATTTTGTTTTTAAGGATGTTTATTTACGATTAGTAAATGTTGAAATTAACATTAACAAAGATTAATTAAAAGTATTGTTCATTTAGAGTTCATGTTAACTAATCTTAACTAATGAAACCTTATATAAGTGTGACTTGTTGTTGGTCTATATTTAAAGAAGAGTTTATCATACACCAGTGTTTTAATTACATGCATTTAAAAGTCGTTACGTTTAGATTCAATAGGACAGTTCTCAGATTAAACTTGCACAGAAGTGTAAAGACGTTAAAGTGTAAAGTCGTCATATTCTTTATGCTTGTCAGAGCTGCATCTTGTTTAAAGAGGATTGACAAAGATATGCAGTCCGGTTCTAATCCGTTTCCCAGCAGACGAGGAGTTTCTGCAACGAGCCCATTTGTATTTTAGAAATATCTGTTTGAACCTTTCATGCAGAAAATACATTAAAGTGAAATTCGAACAAGTGTGTGTAAGGAGAATGCGTGTGTCAGTGTTGTTTATCGGCAGACCTAAGAGAGAGTTCAAAAGTGTCTGAGTGCCTCACTTTTTTCTTGCGTCATCTCGCTCCTCCTCATACCCACTTTTTTCCCATCCCAAAAAACCTTTTTGTGTCTTCTTTGTGTCTCTTCCTCTCTTTTTTGACCTTTCTCAGTTCCCTCTTCCCACCCTTTCTGTGGTTGTCCCAGCTGTCGCGGGCTCGTAGTGTGGGGGTCTGGGAGGGCCGGTACGGGTGGGCTTCTCTGCAGTGCTAAGCCCCTGACTCCATGCTTAGCCCTGCCATGAATAATGGATTGAAAAAAATACATTTATCTTTTAATAGCCATGGCCTCCCCCCCCGGCCCACTCTGTGAGGCTGACACTGCAGGGTGAGGTTCACACTCGTCAATTGTGTCCTGTCTGTTTGAAGCCGTCGCTTCTTAGTGTCCTAGAGAAGTTTAATCAGGCTTGATTTGATCTGCCAGCGATAGATTTCTTTCTCTTTTTCTCCAATAAGTGGGAATGATCAAACATTCTCTTTTTTTCCCTTCTCTTTTCTTGAAAAGTTGGCCATAATTTGCAATGCGATGTTTTGTTTTTTACATATATAGTGTGTGTATATTGTCAGGAATGCACATAAAAAAAGCTATGTCCTGAATGATCAATCAGCATTGCATTAATGAACAATGAAATAATGTCAAAGTTTCAGTTATGGGTTTCTCATTTGTCATAGCAAGTAGTGTCTGTCAAATGACGATATTTAGGCAAGTGACCTTGAAATCAAAATGAATTATATGATTTTGCGCTGTTCTTTTTGTTTCACAAATAAGTTTCGATGGTATTGTTACTAAAATTATTACTCTATACGGTCACACTTTATTTTAAGGTGTCATTGTATAATTATATATTTAAGTACTGAGTAATAATAGTTAACTACATTTACTTACTATAGGCTTAGGGTAGGATTAGGGTTTGGTTGAGGGTTAGTTGCATGTAATTATGCATAATTTACTGTTATTACTACGGTAAGTACATGTAACATATGTAACAAGGACACTGTAAAATAAAGTGTTACCCTTTATACTAATATATGCTGTGTTATCATAATAATACTATCATGTTGAAAATATTTCAGTAACACATTACAATAAGGTTCATTAGTTAACTGTCCACTAAGAATGAACAACTTCTACAGCATTAATTAATTTAGTTAATATTATTTTCAACATTTACTAATACATTATTCAAATCAAAGGTTGTATTTGTTAACATTAGTTAATGCACTGTGAACTAACATGAACAAACAATGAACAGCTGTATTTTTATAACTAACATTAACAAATATTAATAAAACTGTAAAAATGTTAGTTCATGTTAGTTTATTACAGTAACTAATGAACCGTATTGTAAAGTGTTACCAATATTTCAAGCAAAAATGCTTCAATATAAGTAAGTATATTACCATAAGAGATGAAAGAATATTGTAATAAAGAAAAAAGGCATTTTTGTTAGTTTTGGCGTCTTCAGTTTCATCATAAAATTGATAAGAAAGTAGCCTCGTACACTGAGAGGAAGAGAGAGTGTATTTGTGCAGCCAAATGAAGTATTTGCAACACAAATAAAGGAGAGCTACTTCAGCGGATCATTTCCTCTCAGTCTTAATAAAGTGCCTTTGAGTCTCATCTCAACCAGCCTCTCAGGCCCCTCTCTCTAATACACCAATAACTCGCCTTACTTTGTTTAAACGGGACCGGGAAGAATACATCTCCTCTTTCATCCTCTCATCTTCATGTAATCCATAGTCTTAGTGACAACAGCCAATCAGAAACAAAACTGCTTGAACATGCCAACATGTGTTATACTGTGCACATATGCAGAACAGGTTTCACACATCACCATTCCACTGTTGTAATGTTAAAGCAAACTAACCAAGAAAGCAATTTTGTTATACCTCTAAAACCGAATGTAAATTAATTTATTCGAAATGTTTACATTTCTAAAGATTCTGTTTTGAATATGAAGCGATTAACACAGTACGACGCACAAATACCCAGTGCGCCAAAAAATATTATTTGTCAGTCTTTAATGTTGTTTCCCTAAATTCATATTATTTGTTCCTTAGATCGATCTACGCTAATTATGAAAACCACAGGATGAGGATCCTGAAACACAGCTACAGTCTGTCTGCGTGTAATATGATATTACTGGAGATGACTTCTGCATACTGATCGCTTTCTTTTAGTGTTCATGAAAATACATCTAATTACAGGCCTCTGAATTATTATAAACTCTTTATTATAATAAATCATATTATTAAATAAATTAGTTTTCCTTATATTTCAATAAAAGAAACAAATCAGTACAGCAATAAACTGCAAAAGTAAAGGTTAATTACTGTAATAAAGCAGTAGTAGTAATATAGTAGCAAGTACTTAAGAAAAATGAGTTGGTTTGAAATGAAAGTTATTTTTCCCTCACTGTGAACTCATAACACAGTTACTCTTGAATAGAGATGCTGCAATCCTCCAATCAATCCTTCACTGGGCTCATATAACAAGCATCTTCATTTCCTCACTCCCGCCTCGTCTAAACCCTTATTCCCCCAGTTTTCAGTCCGTCCATGCAGCAGGAGGAGCTGTGCGCTGCATGGCCAGGGCCTCGGCGCTGCTTTCTGGGCTTCCAGGAGCTAAAAGAGACGGGGAGAGGAGACTGAAAGCCTCATTTATCATCACTTGTGTGGGCAGTGTTGCCAAGGCAACACTCAGGCTGGCAAATGCCACTGCGTGGAATACTAATGAGGCACTTGGCACACGGAGGACACTGCTGTCACTCGGCTCCAGGAGCCCTTACAGCTGAGGTAAACAGTCAAAAGGGAAATCAATTAAGGGCCTTCCATAGGGCTTGGCAAGTGTGTTAATCTGCAAAGCCACGTTTAAAATAATGCTCCAATCTGCCCGCAGTACCCTCCAACTGCTGGCTCAAATAAACTAGAGGAACAACACAAACAAACAGGCAAGGAAGTTTCACTTCAGCTCGCTCTAGCAGAGCCGTTTCCATTCGTTTATGCAGATTACTCACTAATAAAACACCAATGCTGAAGATTATCCTGAATCACTCCTATAACCGATTTCATTCAGGAGTAATGGCTATACAAATGAATTATGATATATTTCTAACTAAGATAATTAATGTAACATTATTTAATATATAGTATGTAATATATATATATATATATATATATTAATAGTATGTAATATATGTAATGTATTACACATATTATTTCAAAATGTTTTGTTATTCTTAAAGCTACGTTAAAGCAGACTTTTAACCAAATAAAAATGCAAATTAAAAAAAAATGTGTTCCTCAAATATAATATGTTCTGCATTAATTAAGTTGTGATTAATCATTTATTAAACTATTACATAATGTTATAACATTCCATGTGGTCAAAAGACGAGATGGAAATATTTAAGCACCGATCATTTTTGGAAACACTTTACAATAAGCAATGAGCAAGACATTTGTACAGTATTTATACATCTTTGTTAATGTTAGTTAAAAACTGTTTATTGTTAGTAACAGATACAACTTTTGATTTTATGAATATATTAGTTAATGTTAAAATTAACTAACATTATCAAATGTTTTCATGCACTGTAAAAAGTGAACAGTTCCATTTGTTAACATGAACTAACCACACTGTAAAAAGTGAACAGTTGGATCAACCTAAAAAAATTACTTCAATTGGTAACACCTAAATAAATTAAGTTTTCTCAACTTAAATTATCACGATTTAACGTGATAATTTAAGTTGAGAAAACTTAATTTTTTTAGGTGTTACCAATTGAAGTAATTTTTTTAGGTTGATCCAACTGTTCACTTTTTACAGTGTGGTTAGTTCATGTTAACAAATGGAAGCTTACGGTAACGCGTTAGTATAGTTTAAAGTAAAGCAATACTACACCACTGCTTCCCCGTGTCAGCAGAAGTAAACTCCAGGCACTGACACCCTGTCTTAACAAGGCCGCTCATTTCCACCTGACAGATTAGTGTGCTTCTCTCCTCTCATCTCTCTCTTTCCACAAGAAACGGTGCATGGGATAAATTAAGCAGGAGCATGTCTTTTCTCTTCTCTCTGTGCTACTTTATTGATTCAGGTACTTTGATCGAGCAGGTCCTAATCAATTCTTCAGCAGTGAGACGTGGGCAAAATCATTTCCCCGACAAACCCCCTTCAAATGACTTGTCATTAATTTGCCTCTTTACTGGCACTTGTTTGCTCAGAAAACGAGATGCGTTTGGCTTTCTCTGTCTATTAGCAGGGGTTGTGCTCTTTGGGGGATTTTCATGGGCTGCTAAGCGTCAGGGAGGGCACAAGGAAGGATTGGATACACCATGTTTGCTCATCCTTACCGAGTCACTTATTAGCGCTAATTGGGTGGGACAGTTCAAACAGGCACAGCGAAGTGGGGTGTCACACAAGCGTGACATGGGTGCAAACAGGCAGACAGCAGTGGCATTGGTGCTGTATAAGGTGGGGGTTACAGCGTGCACAGCTCCGGTCAAACCACAGAGCTTCTTCTGCCAGCCTTCATAGTGCTGGTCTGGGTCCAAGCCTGGCAGGACGGAGGAACATAACGTCCCCCACCTCGGGGAGCCTTTTTACAGCTCTTCTTGAGTCAACAAAAAAAGGCTGGGAACAAGAACACAGACACATACTGTATGAAAAAGACCATGCACACTTAGTACATGGACAGCTGATGTAAGAAAACGTACACCAATTTGGGATGTTTTCAACCCAAGGGCTGGGTACATATAGGACAGAACACATGTTGGGTTAATTTTACCCAGCAAATTGGGTTATTTATGTAACCCAGCGTAATGGGTTGATTCATTTTTACTATAGTACTCACTTTTTTTTTTACTTCATACAACAATTAATGTTTACAGTGTAACTTAAATCCTCTAAACTTAAAAAATAGTCCACACAACCACTGGTTTGCATGATAATTCCTTTATTTTTTACAGAATAGCATATTTTATATACAGTAGTTTTAAATACATATTGCATACATTTAAGCTTGTTTAAAGCTTTGTTGTCCCGTTTCCACCGTAATGGAGCTGGATCTCGTGCTGGCACTTGTTTCATGTTTAGCGGGGGATCTTCAGATCGCTGTCCTGCGCTTTCCTCGTAGCCGAAATATATTGTGACTGACTCCATAACCTGTCCATAAACAATCAGTGAACAGTCCTGAGAACATATTTTAACATCCTAATTATTTCTATTCTGTATTTTTTTTTTTTATAAAATCATAAAATTTTATGCAAGGCATCAGGCGTTTCCATCACGTGACACTCGTTTAGGTGACTCAAGCTAAACCTAAACTTCATCTAGGCCCCTGTATGTTGCTTTGCATAGGATTAAACGATATACAGAACAATAACGAATTTATAGATACAGAAAATGTACACAAACCTTTATTTCACGAAGACACCAATTTGACAGAGCTGCACTGCTCTCTCCTGAAGTCTCAAAAAGCCCGCGATAAATAACTTACATCTGACCCAAGATCTGGGTAACATAAGAAAACTACCCAAGCATTGAGTTTTTTCGTCTGATCCAGGCTCTGGGTTACACAAAAACTACCCAAAAACTGGCTTTTTACATCTGATTCAGGATCTGGGTTAGAAAAAAATAACCCACAAAATTGACTCAACCCAGGATTTGGGTAGAAAAAATAACCCAAGATTATTTAGAGTGTATATAAACAAGCACAGTCTTTCAGCGTCCATCCATCCATCCATCCACGCCCAATACAAGGTCTCAACAACCATGTGATGTTACACACACGGCCCCCCGGCCCCTGGGAACCTCATGCTAATGAAAAATCACACCATCTCACTGTCAACACCAAGACCCTTTCCCCCGTAATAATGTTTAGGATGTGTTTTGGCTAAAAGATGCTAATTTCCAGGGATTATTTACCTCCATAATAGCTGCAATTATATTCCATGCTAGCCGATTTAAAGTATAAGCACCAATTAGTAACTGGTCATTATCTTGAGCATTTGAAACTCGCAGTGAAGTAATAGGCTGACATTTCCTAGGCTGTGCAGGGGAATTGCTGTAGTGCCTCTATAATTAGAGCCCGTTTACCTTCAGTCTCCAGAAGATGATATAAAAATCACAGCTCTATCGTTCTGCAAGATGCCCAGAGCAAAATCACACCCAAATCATGAAGGACGTGTGATGATGCCTAGTCAAAAAAAGGTAAATTCTTTCAATAGATTGTTTTAATGAGCCATGCGTTCTCGTCTGCTCAAGAGGGGTAATCGGTGTAATTACTCACAACAAATAGCATGGCTAAAACAATGGCAGAATCAAAACTGACAATTTAACACACACCTGTTAGTGTGGAAAATACACTCTTGGGTCATTTATCCACGCAGTCTTTCCATTGCTCCAAAGGTTCTTTACATCGGAAAAAAGGTTCATTCGATTTTTTAAATGTTCTTTACTCTAAGAAAAATGGTTCTTTTAAAGAAGTGTTCACTTAAAGTCAAGTCAAGTCAAAATGTATTTATATAGCACAATTTATACAGGCAAGCTGACAAAATGTGCTTTACATAACAGCATAAAAGTACTCAACAGACAAACTAAATTAAAATACAAATTACAGATTATTATTAAAATAGGTTTTCAGACGTGACTTGAAGATTGACAGGTCAGATGCAGATCTAACATAAAAAGGTCAACTATTCCATATAGTTAAAGGCACACTGTGTAATTTTTCGCTTATTCAAGGTAAAGGTGTAGCTTGACGACGACTCGAGAGCAAGAGCTTTTATTACGACCGCTTCCGCTTCTTCTGGTCATATGTGGAGTAACAGTTTAGATACATTTGAGTGTGTTGAATGTTATGCTATAATGCTACTCTGTGTGTTTGCTACTATGAGTTACACACTGCAGTGAGCTAGATCCATATTAGACATGGTAAAAACTGTACTCGCGGTAAATCAAGAAAATGAGATTTAAACAAAAAGACTAACTGTGTTGAGCTGTGTAATAATGATTCGTTTTCTGTGAATGAATGTCGATCACCTGTGTAATAAAACACATAAAGCTTATATTATATTAACTTATTATATGAACTATATTATATTATATTAACTGCATATTACACCTATATTAAAGCGTCTTTGGTGTTTCCATGGTTTCTACTGAATAAAACCTGAAATCGAGGGTAACCCGCTAATGATGTCATTGATAGGCGACGCATGGATACGGTCCGTGGGATTTTTTTATTTCTCCGGATTTAAACATTCTTGGAAACATCTGAGATAATGCAAGTACACAAGTCAACAAAACATATAACATTGTTCTAGTGTTTTGGGGATATTTTAATTTAAAAAAACGAACATATTGTGCCTTTAAAGGTTCTTAGAGGAACCCAAAATGAAACCATCACAACAAAATAAATAAATAAAACAGATCCTCCCACATTTAGGAAACTTGAATCAGTGATTTTATTTGTTCACTTTTTTATTTATTTTAAGTTTTAATAAAATGTACAAAATTATTTTGTTTAGCAAGCCTTCCTAACTCGCCGTTCTAAGTTTCACTGCGGTCTATAGTGGCAGTAGCGGGGCGGAGAGCCTCCATCTCCCAATAAATCAAGACAATACATTGGGTCTGGCTAATGGATGTTTAACAAAACCCCCTCATTTCAAACAGTTTGACCCCATGTCCCAAAACACAATGTGAAAACTCCCCCTGGATTACCACTGACCCCGGGGCAGGCCGGCCACACAGGCGCTAACAGAAGCCACTACCGCTGTGGCTCGGGGAGAACGCATGAAGCCGACCGCAACTGCGTATGCATGAGGAAGATTTGTATGCATGTGTGTGTGTGTGTGTGTGTGTTAGAGAGATACATGACAGTGGGTTGGGACAGGTCACTGTAAAGACTTCTTAATGGATCGTCATTGACACCCACTAAAGCTGCGCCGTGTCTGGGTGCTTTTTAATTAGGCTTTGTGTTCCCGGTGCTGGACTGCCGACATATTTACAACACGACGAGCCTCTCTCTCGCACTATCCTTTCCCATGGCACGTCTGCTTGTGTACATCGAACCCACAATCCAACAAATTCATCCTTCAGCAGTCATCTCTCACCCTTGAGATGAAATTGCCTTTCATATTCCAAGATCAGAACTATTATTTCACTTAAAAACAAGTCTATTTTGTTAGAAGTGGCCCCATTGAAAAAGTGAATACACCCATCAAAGGGAGGGAGAGGAGAAGGTAGTTTTCATAAGCGGAAAGATGTAGATTGAGGTGGGAGAAGTCAGACAGGAATGCAGATTTTATTTTCTTAGTAACTGACAATCAGGCGGAGGTCAAAGACTCTCCCGTCATCATTGCAGAACCCAATAGAATGATAATGAATCGCAGCGCTGCATATTAAAACGAGGCTTTTCAGCGGCGGCGCCGTCTAAACTGTTTCGGCACGTCGTCGAGTATCCCTGGCTGAGAGATGAGAGAGATGCGGTTGTAAAACCGGGTTGGAGCCGTTCCACTCTGTTCCAGCAGGGTGGGTATTTTCCTCCTCTTTTCTCTCTCCCACTGCCATGGTGCCGAGCGAATGAAAGAGGTGGTAAATAAAAATTTCTCTCAAACGAGGGCTGCGTGACACTGCGCGGTTTTGGGGAGCACAATGGGTCCTTTCAGGGCCAGACGAGAGCCAAGCCGTTTCCGCTGGCCCGGACGTGTTTGAGTATTTATCTGCGGTTTTGTTTTGTGGACAGCTGCAGGCCTTGTTTGTCTTGGCCTGTTTTTGATCGCTTAGCACGCTTGAAGAGGCCACGAGTCACAATTGTTTCAAAACAGAGTCTGGCATTGTAAGTGCTGGGACTGCTGTAGTGGCTGCTATCTCCAAAATCCAAACAGAAAGCGTAAAAAGGAACAAATGCATTTCTGAAAGGAGAGCGAGGAAAGAAGAGATTATTGCAATACTGCAGCCAAAAACATACACACATTTTGTTAAAGAATTCTAGCAAATGAAGACAAGGGGACTATTGGTCATTTATTTTAACTATGTATACAACAAACACACACAAACAATTTATATATTTTGCTTTATATAATATAAAATGAAATATTTACTTATTTACCAATAACTGATTTTTCAGGAACGTTTCTTCATTTAAAATGGCGGGTAGTTCAAGAGCTCTTAGCCCTCAATCTTTAAAAACAACACCAATCCCATGATTTCCGAATATTACTATTATTAGAGTTATAGTATTAATACTACATTAACAATATTATACAATACAGGTTTTCATAAATATAATTATTGTTTTTTGTAACTGTTATGCATTTTATGATAATAAAATGAATAGAATTAATATGTCAAGCAGACATTTGAATATTTGCTTTATTATTATATTGCAATTCAATTTAAAAGATCTAAAGAGAAAAATAATTAAATGCAAAGAATATGATTTTCAACTGGCAAATCATTTTCAATAAAATGCCCTTTTTTCTTCAACAATACCAGACAAATCAAAACAGATTTGCTCACATAAGATCAGATCTGAATCCACTCTTCACACTGAAATATCTGTGCAAAGACATCCAGAGAGCTGCTATTTTTGAACACCTCTCTAGTAAGAGTGCTTTCATTCAGCGGCTCAGACAGTAAGCTCTGATGATATATCAGAGAGGGAGAGAGACAGAAAGCTGCCTGTCTTGTTGAACTCTACAAACCTGGTGCAAGCATCTTAGCACTAAGCTTTCTCCCTTTGTCACAAATTTTTACATGGTCGCAGCTGGGATGAAAAAAAAAATGAATGTAGAGAAATATATCAGCGGACAACATCTGCAGATGGTGATTAGCATGAGGAAATTGCCTCCTTGAATGAAATTGGAATGTCGACTGTCAATTTCCTTTTATGCTCGCGACTCCTTTTCTGGAAAGCTAGAGGGCACTGCTTTGTCCTTAATTGGTTACAATTTAGATAAAGAAAAAAAATCCCCCCCCCCCCCAACAACCACATAAGAAACACACACACACACACACGATGCATTATTAGAACACAAAAAAGGCACGATTAATTATGTTGACTATGAAGGCCTTTATTTAAGTGTTTTGCGCAACTTCTCTTTTCTGTTTGGAGGCTTCTTCTTCTTTTTCTGGGTGTTATCAAGATGTCTGGCTGTAATTTTGCGTCTGCTTTGTAAGGCAGTATTATCTTCAGTCTTCAGCTTGGTATGTGTCTCTCTTCCAGCTGATGAGGCACAGCTTAATTGGGCCTGTGCTTTAAAGTCTGTAGGGCTCTCCACAGCTCACAGAGCTGCATTCATGCTCTGCCCATTTACCTCGAGTGTGTGCTAGATGGAGATATTTTATTTACATTTACAACAGCCACACAACATCGAGGGATTGCACTTACTTTACATTTTAGAGAAAATCTGTAAATTAGTATGGTGACAATAATAATAATAATAATGCAAATTATAATAAAAATAGAGCAACTCATTTTGATGAAAGATCTAATTTTATGTCATGGTCATAATATAAAAGGAATATTTATCTAATTTGTTATTAATTAGGTAAAGTAAACTAAATATTTGTGACATTTAATTTTAGGATGCTATACAACAGGGGATCTGTGGTGGTACAGCAGGAGATTTGGCAATTATTGTTTGATTTAATATATATATATATATATATATATATATAATTAAAATATTATATATATATATATATATATATAATATATATATATTTTTTTTTTTTTAAATAATTAAATATACATTTTAAGTATTCAGTTACTGAAGCCAAAGCTCAGCAAATGTTCATTGTCCTGCAAATGTATGAAATCAACTTAATGTAATAAAATTGTATTTTACAAATATGTGTGTGTATGTATGTATATATATATATATATATATATATATATATATATATATATATATATATATATATATATATATCAAAAATATATATATATACATGTATATTATATATACATAATAACACACACACGCACGCACGCACGCACGCACACACACACTTATAAATTATTATTTGTAGATCTTTGCAACATAATGATTGTAAGAAAATATGTAACATTAATATAGTACTATGTATGTTACTAAATACAATATAAAATATGGAGTTCATATCCTCTGTTTCTTTATCCAACAAGGCGTCATCGGACTGTAAATGGTAAAGAACTCGTTATACAATCTTCAATTCAATATTGTCTGTATAGAATTAGGACTGACATTAGTTAATATGAACTGACTATGATCAATATATTTTTACAGTATATATTAACCTTTGGTAATATTAATTAAAAATACAGTTGTTTATTTTTTGCTCATGTCAGTTCACAATTAGTATTAACTAATGGTAACAGACACAACATTTAATTTTAAAAATGTATTAGTAAATGTAGATTTAATATTAATCAAGGTTAATAAATGCTGTAGAAGTATTGTTCATTGTTACTACATCTTACCTAATGTAGTTAACTAATGTTAACAAATTAAACCGTATTGTAAAGTATTATCACACATGCAACAAATTAATTACATGATATACCGTACTTAATTATTAAGATGAATAAAAAAATAAAATATATTTGTTGAGAAGATAACCCAAATTAGGATAAAATGCTGTTGTGGAAGTAAATTATTGAACAGACATAACAAAAAGTGACTTTTGGTCAATGTATTTTTTGTTTTATTTCCATATCCTATTACATTGCCAGATTTTAAAATTAAATTACTAATAAAACATTAATTTATCTACAATTTCTGTACTAATATGTTAATGTCACCAAAGCATAATAAAAACGACAATAATTATTAGTAATGCATAGCTTGATGTAAAAAAGTTATCTGCAATAAAAATAATTAGTCACAATTTCTGTATATTATGTATTGTAATGTCACCAGAAAGCCTAATAATAACAAAAATTGACAAATAAATACTATTTAATGCATTATCCCTGCACGTAAAAAAATTATAAAATTAAAGTGAACATTAAAGAAGTCCATCATTAAGATCTGAGTCACAGAGGTCAATGCATAGGAAGTTATAACGATTCTCTGCCAGTGGAATATTTGTGCAGCTCCCAAGACCTTCCAAGTGCTAATGGGAGACTACAAACAATGCCTACAACAACAACAACAGCTCCGCTTCCCTTCTCTCTCACACAGGCAGGATTTACAGGGCGCCCAGATGTGCCACAATAAGGTTTTAATGCTGGAGCTGTAGATAAGGGTAGAGGCTTCTGTAAGCACACACACACACACACACAACACACTCCAGCAATTAGCATGGCCGTTAAACCCTAGTGCAGCCATTAACCAGGGAAAGATGACGTGTGCGAGACAGTGGAGAGTCTGTTCCTGCTTCCCAAACTCTTGAAGTATATTTGGCTTTCTTTTTATGGCCATATGTGCATGGATATGGAGTGTCTCCGAATGTACTGATAGCACGACACTCCTGTGAGGCTGATGAAGTGAGGAAGACTCCCCTTCTCCTCTCATTAGTCAGTGTGGCTCAGCATTGCCTCACACAGGCATAAATGAGGCAGCTATCAGCCACTGCCTCCACGCTCGGCCTTATCTCATTAGGTTCCACATCAAAGTTAATCAGAGATGGGCATGGTAATTGGTGGAGGAGACAATGCCATAGATCGGGGAGGAGGGGGGCTTCTCTGAAACGTGTGTCATCTTGAAACATCGGCAGGGCTGGCAACAGAAGATAGGCAACGGCAGAAGACAGAATGGGAAGAGGGTGAATGAGCGATCGAGCGAGAGAGAGAGGGGGGGGGGGGGGGTGTAGAGGGAAAGGAGTAACGGCACAGGCATAACAAGCAAGCTGCTCAGAATTAATGAGCTTAGCCAATAAGAAAAGAATAACCAATCAGTGTGTGTTGGGCAAATATAATTTAGGAATAATTGCTTGATTGCTTTTCTATCGCGGGCTGATTTGACCACACACGAGAACTGAGAATTAAGATGTCAAGACAAGAATTAATTTGGCATGCGAGGGCACATAAATTCTTTCTCTCCTCTTTTCCCGCCCGGCATCGCTAGGCGATGTTAGCGGAGTTGTCTCCCACTAATGATGAAAACACAGAGGTAGATTGCGCATTCATTTCCTGACTCCATTATCCGTAAGGAGTCGCTTCACTAATGCCACAGATGCCCTGATATCATGGAAAAGAGTGTGTATGCTAACACATTTAATTGCTGTTTTTGCATATTCCACTCCAGCCGTGATAGCAAGCCCCGGCTGATTGTGCAGTTTGTTTCTGTATTGATTTCAGCTTCTTTTTTTCGCGAGACGTGCAGGCAGTAATTGTGATGTCTGACGGACCCCTCCCCTCCCGCGACAGTGCTCGTTTCTGAAGCTCTCACTTTTCTCGCTGGATTGCTAATGTGCGACGGCTTAAGAGAGGACTTTTTATTACTCGCTACCTGCTTTGAGAAATGAGCCGCAACCTCTCTTGACAGTCTCCTTGGAAGAAGTCTTGCGGAAATGTTTTGTCTCGTCTTAGAGAGGCCGTGGTCACGGGGAGCCCGAGTGTGGCGTCTGCGATCCCAGCCTACATCTCGGACACTCTCCACTAAATTGACTGACCAGAGTGACGCGATTGCTTTATTTCGACTATGGTAGCGCGAGAACAGCATGCAGTTACTTGTTAAATAAAAAAGGAGGCTATAATAACCACTATATCTAATGCAAGACTGGGTTTGACATTAGCGTGATCAGTTGGATTGAGTTTGAGCAGCCCCAGTTCAATTTATATTTAAATAGACGGCGTGTCCAAATAGGGGAACGTGCATATGAATATAGCCATATATTTGCTCCCACATGTGTCTGCTACTTAGTTCCAATTAGGCTCAAAACAGCACTGCTGTGGCACAGTTTCTGACTTATCGCTGCTCTGCAGGTTCCACGGCTACGTGTTTATTCATTTCTTTCGCATGCGTGTGTGTGTGTGTGTGTGTGTTGACATCAGCGGTGGGCTGAGTTAAAGAGGAATAAATAAGGGGATGAGGTTTGTCAGGTGGGTATTTTGACTGCCCTCGGCGTCCCTGCAGCTTCAGCTCGGAAAGTCGCATTCAACCCCTACCTCGCCGTTTAGGGACATAGGGTACAAGGTACCTCTGCTCTGAACCGCCTAATTGAGTCACAGCCGATGACTCTATCTCTTCACATCAAGGAATTTGCCAGTGTTCGATTATTTCACTGGGGGATTAAACCTCATTTTCGGGTGTTCCGCATTAACCTATTAGGAAGGCTCATTTGCATTGCTAATGCGGGTAGGGGACAGCTGTCACAGGCAAGGGGAAAAAACATGATCGCGCAATCCTTGAGTGAGTGATCCCGGCTCCGATTAGCTGCAGTGAAGTTCGCTGAGCCCAAGTGATAAGACAGGCAGAAATTCCCAAGTTGCCAATAGCTCTGAAATTTATCAGACTGTAGGCAAAGGCAAAATTGTGCCTCGCGGCGCCTGGGCTTCAATCCGGGGACTGCCCAGATTGACATTATTTAAAGCTATGGAAATGTGGCATGCCTGCCTATCAGACCCAGGGTAAAATAAGATTTTCTCTCCTTCGTGCTCGTTTATGTACATTTTTCAGTATCCTGCCATTCTCGAAAAAGCAATTTTGAGAATAATTTAACAATTTTATGATCTAATCCGGATAACACAAATAAACAAACCTCCGCAGCACTAGGAAGGATGCTGGGTACAGCATTTTTATGGGTATATGGAAACATATGCAACAAGAGTAAGCTACATGCATTGTTTCATTGCCATTATTGCTATGGTTACATCTCCACAGCTACAGTATCACATGCATATGCATTTTTATTGACCGTTCAGGGCAGACGGTGACCCTTCACCACCAAAATATCACTCGTGTGACATTCTCACCTTGTTCCCATCTTAACTGCAATATGTTTTATTATATTTATATTATTTTACTATATAAGCATAACATTTTATACATTTTGCAATTAAAAAGTAATAAATGCATAATAAATAATTAATATATATTTAAATGTAAATAAATGTAGACAATCATTTATTCGTAACATGAAAAAGCACTAAACTTCAGGGTTCTCTGAAGACAATGTCAATGCCACTTTATTTATAAAGCACCATTTAAAACAACAACTATTGACCAATGTGCTGTATAGCATAAACATAAAGACAGTAAAATAAAACTAATAATTCTCTAATTCTCAACAAACAAGCGGAAGAAGGTCACCAGCTAAAGTAGCATGTTTGTATGAGACGTGTTGTATGAGTGTGTTGGTAAGTGGTAATGATGAAACAGTTTATTTTTGTCTGTCTACAGGGCTTCATTCAACATAGTTTTTAAATGGTTCAATTGCAGACTGGCAGACTTGATGCATTTGTATAGGTGGACGATATTGTACCAAATATGTGGATACAAAATGTACAAAATGCTTAGTGGTATTCCTAATGAAATGATTTTCCCTAGTTCTAAAGAACAAAAACATTCTACATTTTGATACGCTGTTGTCATATTCATATGCGACATGTGAAGTCACATTTTCCACAGGAGGTAGTCTCAAGAGGCCCATTGAAACCAACACAAACATCACTCTGTGCCAGCCTCAGTACATTTGCAGCTCTGTGGGTCAGAATGTAGTGGCCTGCTAGGTTTCTCTGACATTGGGCATTTGCCAAATTCAGCTACTGTTGGAAGAGCAATGAAATATGCAGATTCTGTACAGTCTCATCTGTATGCAAATTGTTCTCATTGTTGTCTCAATAGCAGGTTGGTGTGAATGTAACTTTTGGCCAGTAAAATACAGATCAACACAACCAGTACTTCAACAGAACTGTTTTGTTTTGATTTGGACAGCCTAATAGAAGACATGCATGTCCTTAAAAGTGTCACAGCACAATATTGCAACATGCATATTGAACACTCAAACAATTATCCCACATTTTGCCATTATAGTTCTAGAACTATATAGCTGTAAGTTATTTAGCTAAATAACTATTTGCATATTTGAGGATTTGCATGTTGCACAGTACACACTGCGGAGAGTTTCTAGCTGAGCCAAACCTAATCAATGTCAGGGTTGAGGAGAGAATCCTTTGCCCCATGCTGTTTGACTTAAGCGCCCTATTTGTGCTTTCTCTGGTCCCATTGCCTTTGTGTGCATTGTAATGAGTGTTACCATAATCCTGGGATTTTCCCTTGGCTTGACCTCAGGCAATGCCTTCTCTCTGCCGCTCCACACCAGGACACCAAGAGTTTACCCCAAACATTATGGCTGGACGAAACACAACAATGACACATCCCCCAAGAGATGCGTCCATTTACGGCTGGTGTGGAGCTTTCCCTGATAGACCTGGAAACCCGTTTTAATCCTATTAGAGCTGCCCAACAAAGGGTGAAGCTGCAGCAGGCAGGGTGAAGACAGAGCTCTTCTAATATCTGCCAAAGGGACAGTGAAGCTCCCCCACAAATTCTCATATATTAGAGAGGCAGACACACGGACAAAAGAAAAATAACAGGAATCCATTGTATAAAAAACAGACAAAAAAAGAGGACCACCAAATACAAAGTCATCTCATTAGGACATCCATCTCCAGCTTTAACGGATGTGTTATTGATGGATCGGGTGATAAATTTCTTGCCGGTCGAGGCACAGGAAGTGGTACTGTGGTGCCTTGTGAGCGTTAGTACCTAAGGGTCGTCTCACAAAAGAACGGGGAGGCTGGGAGGCCTCAATGTGCTTTTGTTTTTCTCTCCGATTATGGGACATGCTGCGGCCAAGTGTGCTGGTGGTCCGTCTTGTTGCCCCATCACCAGTGTTGAAGCTTAAAGTCTCCCATTGTGACGAACAAGGAGGAGGGGTTACAGGGTCCATACAGACAGAAAGTCTTCTTTAGCCAAACAGGGCAGGATATGACTCTTTAAGAGCCAAGGGGGTGTGAATGGACAATGCAACGACAGAAGAAAAGCAGCTCTATGCTGGGACTGCTGGGTTAACATACTTCTACAAGGGTGAACTGCATGCGTGAGGCTCATAGTTCTCCGTTTAATTGATCTCATGTAGACTGTTCAAGGACAGCTGAGCAATTCATTCTACAGATGTCTCAACAACACCTATACATTAATACAAACATATCTTGGAGTTACCGGAATAACACTCAACCACAAAACAACTTTCGATTTTTGGATTTTTCTTTTTTTTATTCTTCTTTTTTACACATAGCAAATCAACAGAACATGTTCTGGAGGAAAAAAATATATAAATAGGGAAATGGGATCTGAAATCCAGCCACCCGAAATAGCACCACAGATCAGTGTGTCAGCTAACCGCTACACCATGACCCTACCAGCACCTTCATTAACTTATTAACAACAAACTGAACCCTGAAAAGCTCTCATATTTATGGTAAGAAAAACTACCAAAATGTTTCCACAAATATCAGGACCAATGCCCCATTTATGCCAAGTTTATCATTATGCAAACAATCGCGCTCAATGATCCTCTTTTGCCAAGTTCTGCAACACTATTTCTTCCAGTTACAAAAGAGGTTTGGGATGGAGAGTTTGGATGATTGACAGCTCCTTTAAGGCTGCTGTATGTTTAGGTGTGCTTTGTGTTTCCCCAGAGGCTTCCAGTATAAGCCTGGGATACTAAACACAGTGCTATACATTTGTGTATAGACCTGACCTTTTCAATAATGAGTTCACACCATCACTGAAAATACATTCAAATGCTTTCTCTGCTGGCGTGTGTGACAAGAACCAGGAGGAAAAGAAAAGATACAAAATAAAACCACAAAGAAAAACGATAGACGAGACTAACACACCTAACAAGCATCTACAACAATAGAAATAAAAAAATGTAGAACATTTGATCTTTGTAGAAAAAGATAAATTGAAAAGCAGAGAACATTTGTTTTCTTTGTTAACATTTAAATTTAATTGTTGTGTAATAATGTAAAGCTATACAGATCGTTCTACTTTTAAAATTCTTGCCACTCTCTAAAAATCCATTGCAAACAAACACAAAAAAATGTGTGCTCTTTTTCAGAGTAAAAAAAAAAAAAGGAAAATGTCGAGAGATGGCTTCATTTTGGCACCAACACTTCAGCCCGACGGAAAACCTGCGTAATAAAGTGCCAACTATTTGGGATGCAAACTGAGAATCTTCAGAACTGACAGGTAATATTGACTCTGACCTGTTGGTTAGACTTATGCATTGAACACTTATCTGTTTGCACTATAGTCACTCTGTATCTTGTGCTCCACTGCGAGTGTTCTTCCCCTCGTGTTTACGTCCACTGGTAATTCCACACACAATGGACACAAAGCAGAGGAGAGAGGCGTGGGCTCACCCAATACATGCCCCAGACATAATTGCCTCCTTTTGCACCGTTGTATCCTTGTACATCCCTGACACAAAACAAGTGCCTCACGCTTGGAGCCGTTCATTACAGCTATGTTTGCAGCGGAAGGAAGCAAACATTATCTCTACATGCAATCACTGAATGAATTTGTGCCAGCATCTGTTCAATACCTTCGTTGCTCAAAGCTGGTATATTGTATCATAGATATAGCGGAAAAGAAGCAAGTCGGAGCGGTGTTACAATATATCAGCTGTTATTTTCCAGAGTGCCGAGTTTGCTGGCAAGCGCACTGCAGCAGGTCAGAGAGTGTACTTGACAGAAAATATGCATACTGAGTGGCTACTTGTGCTGCTTTTCATTTGCATTGTGTATTGATTTTTTTGGGGGGCCCATTTAATCTAATATTATATGTGGGTCTCGCAGCACTTTCAGCCCTGTCTGAGAGGAACGCTTATATAGGGGGCTTAATAATAATTGCCGCAGTCAAGGTAAACCAAGGTAGATTTCAGCCAGTACGCCTACACTGAAACACATCCCGTGTCGCTCTGTTCCCGTCTCTCCAGTCTCTCATTTCACGCTGAGTTACAGTCAAACATGTCAGACGCTATATGCATATGCACACAGTAAAAAAAAAAAAAGTATTCTAAAAACAACGGACGGGTGGATGGATCGAAGCATAATTTAACAAACACGGCTAAATCCAGTACGACGGAAATAAAGAAACCCTAACACGGCTTTCTTCACGGTGAAATATAATTAACCTTTCATGGGTGTTAGTCAGGTCTTCCGTACACTTCACAATAGAGGAAATATGAAAGGCCTTTTAAAAGGTGACATTTCTAATTTCTGTGAGATTACTTATGCTGTCACACATTTGCTCCTCTATGACTGTATGGAGCACTTCCATCTTGCCGGACTGCATGGGATATTACTCGGAAATGTCAGTGCCTGAAGACAACATGAAATCCACAGCTCTCAGGGGATCTTGACGAATGCCATTTTTGTTCCACCCTCAGTCGTGGAATTGTTTCCACCACTAATACAACGCCAACCACCTGCCCCCGATACGAGATGCTATCGTACAACATGCATGTAAAAATAATTGAGAAATGCCTCCGAAACATGCAAATACTACTGTCGCTTTTCCTTGTCTCCCGATAGAGCCAGATTAAGCTGTCAGAGACGGTGAGACGCTAAGCTGTTGTTTGATCTACAAATGAAGAGTAATGAGGGGCACTGGCAGCCAAATACAGTCACACACATCCTCATTCCTCCAGGACAACATTTCAATTCATGCCTTCATTTAGATGCACGAATCTGGCCAACGGAGGATTCAGGTGAGTATTTTCTCTCATCTAATCGTGTAGTCTCCTCGCTCTGAAGTTGTTTCACTGAGGTGGTGACTGTTGCGGTCTCCAAAAGTGCCTTCATTTCCAGGGTTGTTTACAACATGTGCAAGCAACGGACATGCACAAACATTAATGAGCTTAACGAAGAAGCAGTGAGGAATATTAATTAGACTTGCCAAAGAGCTGTAGGCTTAGAACCGCACCGACGGAAGGCCCCTCAGGGCCACTGTGGCACAGGACGCTGTTTGAGAGACAGATGTCAGAACAGGATAGCATAGAAAGCAGCTTTTCCAGGAGACTACATCAAAGTTTAATACAGAAATGTGTTTACGGAGAACAAGTTGTGAGTTCAACTGAATTCAATGTGTGGGTGAGTAAAAAGGCAACTTCTTTAGCATGAATGTTTTACAAGCTAGGCGCGACGCAAGTGTTTTTTTTTGCTTGTTTCAGCCCGACGCAGTTATCATTTTCATGTTCCCGGTGACTGGTCCTAGTATAGGTCATAAACCCCGCCTCCCCATGTTATTCAACGGGACGTGAGACCAACTAAACTTCACATATCTTTTTTCCAAAGATAGTTTCTGTCATTTACTGTAGTTTTTATCACCCTGATGTAATTTCAGGTGTTTGTTTTTAAAATGAGTTAGTTTTTAGTTAGTTATTTGATGCTATAAAAACGGTGTTGTGACGTCATGATTGACAGGTTCTCTGAGCGAAGTAGTCACTGAAGCACCAACGGACTTCGGGATCTTCGGAGGATTGAGGAGAATGTATTTACTTTATTTTAACAAGCCTTTTGTCATACTGCAATCAACAGACATCACAATTGGAGCAGAACGGAGGAACGGAGCAGAGGCCACTTAAAAAAAAGTGCAGTGACTGGGAGAGTGCATTCAGCGAGAGTGAGGGCGGGGTGTTGATTTCGCAGCTTTACTTCCTGCTCACGACTGCGCAGGTCTGGTCCCGAGATCACAACTGCGCAGACTCAAGTCCCAAGATGCCAGCGCCATATCGGGACACTGGCGGCTTCACTTCTCACCAATGGAAGAGCGAAGAGGTGTCGTCCATCTTTTTTTACAGTCTATGGTTCAGGCACATTGTTGGCGTGCTTCTATTTTGAGGCAACTAAAGTAGACTATTTTCGCAATCTTTTTTTTTGTTATTTAAAGAGCATGTTAGTATTGTGCGCATATAGGCGGGTGCACAACACATGTACATGTTTCCTTGCTAGAAAAGCGTTTAGTTTTTCTGCTTGCAAATTCCACCATGTAAATAGCGAATCTAACATGGCGCGAGCGCAACTGGCTTTTAAAGGGAATGGAAGATGAGACTCTGGTTGGTTTATTGCACGTTACACCCAAAACACACCCATTACTCATTAAGAGAATAGGGACAGCACTTTTAGACCATGTGCCGCGCGCTGACCATTTTTCCTGTCGTTAAACTAGCAAAAGTGGATTCGGACACGGCCTGAACTTGCGCCATGCGCTTTAGATCATGCGCTTAGATAAATAAAATAGGGCGTTAAAAAAAAAGAGGCCCTAAGTTTGATGGGAACGATTCTGCAAAAAATGATGTTTGTAACGTGTGCGTTTTGACACGTGTTGTCAACCAAACCCATTCCCTTGCATGCGAACTATTCGCAAGATCCCAATTCAAATAGTGCCATTTGTTTTGATCATCAATGAGCACCTCTCAGTGGTCTGTTTTAACCTCTATTAGGCAGGATTACAAGGCTGCTAGCTTGCTGGCATTTGGTAAGTGTCACAGTGACAGCACTTGGTGGCGAAATGCTGGGCTGTCAGCGGCAAGCTTTATCACCAGGCTTTTCTCCTGCACAGAGTGTGGACTAATAAGCCTAGAAATTACAATTGCCTCCCTGCTGAATCCCCGATAGCTGCAAATAATGATATCAGTGCCCTGCTAATCTCCTCTGCTCGCGGCTTGGCATCAACCTATTGAGTCACCTGTCATACTCATGTCTGATGAGGTGAACTTAATCTTGCAGTCCGTAATGACAATAGAGGCCATTTGAATGTTAAGAATGATATTTGTCAAAGTTTCCTGTCTTTTATTGTCCCTCAACATCTTTTTCAGACAGTGCAATTGAAATGCCCTGTCAAAATGCATGAATCCCTAGACTTAGTTAAGACAGATTCAGATACGAGTCCTATTTCAATTTTATTCTCTATTCATGATTTCAAAAGACTGGATTGAGGTTGACAACTTTTCATCATTTCGATCGACTGTGAAATGCAAGCATTTAGATACAGCTAGCGATTATTTTAGCTGATATCTATAAAATCACAATAGCAGTTTTTGATGATGACATGGTTTTTACCATACTATATGCCAGTACATTTTTTGCAGCTTAAGTATACTGCAAAGACGTTGATGTATCAAAGTACTCTGAACCTTCAGTGTTCTAACATCCAATAGTTACACTTATAGATTAACAATACTACATTCATTCTGTTTGAAGCACTGAAAAGCATGTAGGTGAATTGCAGAAGTCAGGTAGAGCAGATCTATATGGGCTTGTGTAGGAGTCAAACCTCAGTCAAACCTTGCATGGTCACCTGTCTTCAAATGCTACCTTTGTACAAATCTATTTATGGGCACATCCAATTTTCAGTGACATCAGCTACAGCACAACAGCAACAAAACCCCAACAAATTCTTCCATTATGACACATATAAAGAAAAGAACTAGTTCCAGTACTTGCAGATATGAAGCAAACAGAGGTCACTTCAGGTATGCGCCAGGGCCCCCTCTCTCCTGTATTATTCAGTCCTATCAAGAGAGCCAAGCAGAGATATATTGACCTAAGAGACACACACAGAAGTACATTGAGAGTTAAACTAAATGTTCTGGAGAGTGCTGAAAGAGGTGCCTGTCTATTCACTACCCAGCTCTCTATTAACAGCCGTATCTGAACCACTTAACTACGTTCTGTGCCTCTTTAACAATTTAAGCTGTTTAAAAATGTCTTCTGCCATTTTGTACAGATGAACGGTTTATAGAGAGATGGGATGAACTCCATTGCACACAGTGAATGGCACGCCAAGTGCCTGAAGTTGAAACAAAGAGAACCAATTTGAAACCTGACAGTAATTTCGAAACATGACAAGTCTCCAGTTTAACCAATACATTACTCTTGTCTTGACCAATAGAAAACCAATAACAGCTACTGTTTTCTGAAACAACTGTACTGTGCATGTATAGGTGTGCATTTTATATGATGAGAACTTTTGAAATTCTGGAGATGTATCGCACAGTACTATAGAGCAGTGTTTCTTAACTGAAAGCAATATTTTTGAAAGGGGGGAGCTGAGATTTTCTTGGGGGGCGATGTTTAATGTGAGTTACATCAAAGATTTACAGGTGAAACATATATAAAGTATATCAAAGCGAATGTACCAAATGCTTTTGTGTCAGAAATAAGAAAGTAGCCGTTCACGACCGATGTATAGACAGACTGTGACCTGCCAGTTTATATCAATGCGACTAGAATCGACTATGTATCCTTTTCCATAGCAACGACTATTTACTTTTTACGTTTCTGTGTGTCAGTTGCCGAACTTCCTGTGAAAAAAGAATATTTAGCATTCAGACACAATAGAAACGATATGCTTTTTTCTTGTTCTCCATTGGAAAAATGTATATGAGCACTTCTTGTTTGCTGCTTGGCTGCAGTTTGTGATAAAGGTCGATCGCTTATAAAAAACATAGCACACCTCTACTAAATAGGCCGCACGTTTTAACACCTCATTCATGGGTCTGTGACAAAAACTGCAGGAGGAGTAGCGTGCAGAAAAAGAAGTGGAATAAGTATGAGTAATAACAATAGTGAGTGAAATTAATGAATTAGTTGAAAATATTTCTAGAAATGTTTATTAACATTTTTTATGTTTATGTATTTCTGTATGTACTTTTGTCTTAAAAAACCGTACATCTTCTAAAACTATAAGGGATAATAATAATAATAGTTTGCAAGAGTATTAGGAAAGGAAGAACAAACTGAAAACTTATCTGTAAAAATTCCACTATGGATATATGCTAAACATAATTGTCTTTAAAAGTCTTTTTTACCTTTGGGACAGCAGCGCATGTCAGATAAAATTTTAAAGAAACCTCAACATTGCCAAAGGCTACAGCACTGAAAATCACCAAAAAATGCTTAAAAGCGAAATTAAGTCAATTTATTAAATTTACAGTTGGATCAATTTAAGGAATCCTTGAATTGATGTGAATGAAAGTAAGTTTCTAGAAAAAAAAAAAAAAAGATTTGTACTGACCCAAACATTTGATTGGTAGTGGAAGTAATGGCCCAAGCAAGTTTGAGAACCACTGCCATTAGGGACAAAGCAAGAGCAAGTCTCACTGAAAAAGGTTTTGTTTCTGATGAAGGACTAGTGCTTTGCAGTGGCATCATCTCTCCCTTCTTCATCAGCCATTGATCATTCACACGGAAAAATGTGTTATTAGATAAATGACTGCTTCCCTCTGCTGTCGGATTAACACTGACAGCACAATCAGTACTTTCTTATGTCTGTATATACAAAGAATCATTTAGGCGCTGCCTCATGTCTACTGTATACACACTGCCACAAAGTGAAACACATGACAGTTGTGACCATGCACTTTGAAGGCAAGATGATTTCTATCACACATTTTCCTGTAAACCTTTTCTAGCTTCCTTCTTTTCTTCTTCGTTTTTTTGTAAGATGGTCGTAACACTTTTGGAAAGAGCTGAACATAGCAGTGTTGTTTTTCTACGTTGTTTGTCTCCTAAGCTATTCATCACTGACAACACAAATTTAGTTTCAGTTCAATTCAGAATATATGAGAGAACAAGATGAGGTTGTTCTCTTAGGATTGTTCCGGGTCATGCAGGGACTATCCAAGCAGTGATTTAATTTCTTATCATAAGACAATAGTGCTCTGTCTTCAAATGTACTATAAATCTATAATAATAATAATAATTTTACTTTCTGCACTGTCTTTGCTAATATTGTCTAACCGCCACTGTCTCGCCTTGTAAATGAACATTGTTTTTTTTAAAAAGGGCAAATTTCACACACTTTAGAACTGTATTAAAAAATAAAAAAGGAAATATGATGCCAATACATCAGACTGAAACCTGACACACAGCATTCTCCTCTCACTGTACATGGAATTTCCTAAAGTATTCATTCTAATCAGGACAAAACAAACAGCCCGTTCTCGGTGTTCAATATTTTTTTCTCAAAATAACTGCCTGCTTCTCTTCTGCTGTAATTTTAAATCTGTTTGGCTCCCATGAAGAGGAGTATTATTTCTGCGGAAGAGACACAGTCGTGCTAATGAGCGTGGTTATAAACATCATTATATTTTAAGTGTCATTCTGGTGTTCACAGCAGGGAATGTAAGAAATCTCTGTAGTAATCTGCTTTTGCGTCTCACATTCAAAGTGACAGAAGAAGCTGCCGCATTAATGCTTTGCGATCATTAGCGTGTCAGATTCTTTTGGTGTGCCGGGGAAGACAAACCGTAATGAAGATACATTAACTAGGACTAATTCGGTGTTCTTCAGTTCAAGTCACTGCCACGCTGATATTTGGTTTTATTCGCACTGATGTCTCAACAGAAGTAGTGTGCGGCTTGAACAAAAGGGCTAGAGTATGTTAAGTGCTTTTGAAATTGTGAGCTTTCCAGGCAGCGGAACCATGCCTGATGAAAGGGTGTGAAATACAATGTGGAAATCGATTTCACAATCTCCTGATTCACTGTGCCGGCGCTACACGGTGCATGTCTGTAAATTTAACACACTCAACAATGAAGGACTTAGCAATTTATGCTACCGTTGTTAAGCTTGATAAATTAATGCATGTTTGAGCTCGGATAAGAGGTAGAAGGGTAGGAAATTTCAATTGTTCTAAAAATTGACTGGATTGCTGATATAATGTAGCACCACTACAGTTGCATTTCTGAAGACAACTCTTGCATTTTGCTGCCGTGGACGGTTAAAAAAGAAGGCTTAAATGTAAAAAAAAATGTATATATACATGGCGTGGCATCTTTATTGTACCGAAGGCTTAATTAGCATGCTAAGCGCTGCTAATGGCAAGTAAGGAGTAAAGCCCTGAGCTCCTCTCAGAGTGATTGACATCTGAAGCGCACTTGTCAAGATGTCTGATGTATTTGTGTCTTCACATCATGTTATTGTTGTTATGAGCTGGCATGTCTTTTTCCTCAGAGCATGTGTCCGCTGAATATAAATGGCAGCTCAATGTCTGCTGATGACAAAAGGCCCACAGAATAGGATGCGATGGGACAGGCAGACAGAGCGCGAGCTGGTTTCTAGAGCCCTGTCTGTACCATCTGTGGGGATGTGGAGGAAACAGGATGCAAGCACAATGAAATTAAAAGCCTTTTCCTTTCTGATTAATGGCAGTGATACACGTCAAGCCATTTAAGCATATTTAACACTACTATGGCAGAATGCAGCTGTTCTGTTCTGTTTTTGAAAATGACTGGGAGGAGAGAGAGAGAGAGAGAGAGAGAGAGAGAGAGAGAAGAGAGAGAGAGAGAGAGAGAGAGAGAGAGAGAGAGAGAGAGAGAGAGAGAGAGAGAGAGAGAGAGAGAGAGAGAGGAGAGAGAGAGAGAGGAGAGAGAGAGAGAGAGAGAGAGAGAGGGAGAGACGACGCAGGGATGGAAAGGAAAAGAAAAAGGGCACAGAGCATTTCACAGCCTCTGTAATTCCTCCCAAGAGGTAATAGATTTTAAATACTAAAATGCTGTTCGCGATAAAGCTGCCTTAAAGCGCAACAGCAGACTGCAAAGTTTCTGCCGCCTTTAATCGTCCCTTTAGCGAGCGTTTTACGCTTTCATGTGACGTGTCTGCCCGCCGCTTGTTGTCTCAAGTTAAATAGATAAATATATACCTAAATAAAAGAGGATAAACTTGGGAGTTAATTAAAGGAGGTCTTACTTACTGAAACTATCTGTCCTGGTCATCACCATAGGTGGCAAGTTTGCGTCTGAGACTCAAGCCAAGACAAATAAACAGTGAAACAAGCAGGAGGCGCAAGACACAACATCCCAAGATACCCATTATGTGAGGGGAGAAAAAAATTATGCCCTGGCAAATTGCTAATGATGAGCCAGTGATGTCTTGTCAAGTGACATTGTTTGGCCTCAGATCCTTTTGTGTCGGCCTTGTGTTCCTCGCCTAACGAGAGACAAGAAAGACTGGAGTGATGCGTTCGGTCCTCCTCTTTTTTTTCCATTTTTGTTTTGCACAGTTAACTCATGTCTGCATCTTTGCTCGGCTCTGTCACTTGGCATCGGCAGGCCTGATTTGGCAGAGGAGAGCATGCTAGAGTGGGGCTTCGCAGCGGGAGGGAGCCCTTTGATGGAGACCCCCTGGGAGCCTGACGCCAAGGCAGCAGTAGGATCACAGATGTGGCAGCTTTCATGTAACAGTTAACTTTTTCCTAATTAAAGTCGCCCAGCTAATTACAGGCGGTTCTATCTGATCATTGAAAAACAGGATAAGGTATAGTTGCACAAGCGAGGACGGCTCACATCAAAGATGCGAGGCGAGCGGCGATTGGAGCAGATGGGGGTGAAACGGCGGCTCTTGTCAGGGATTTTGGGCTCACCTGGACGCAGGAGTGCATCAGTCACAAAACACAGACAAGGCCCATCTCATTTGCAACAGTTCCTTCCCTGAATGCTGAGCTGTAATTATGAAAGAAGAGTCGAGAAAAAAAATGACCAAAGAAAAAAAATCCCGTAATTAGCAAGGCAACTCCAAGCACAAGAAATGGAAATTAGTCACAGTGTTATAAATTAGCCTGTGCATACATTACGTGAAATGAACACCCCCGGGGCCACGAATTAGCGCTTTTGGCTGTGCACCCTCATGTATCTAAATAAAACATTCCGTCCTTGGTTATTATGGGCTAACAAAGAGACATCTCTTACACAGTCATCCTCTACAAATTGGCCACACACACATCATTTAGGAGGGCTATATATGCTAGAGGGAGTGTGGGATGTCTGATGGAAGGGGGTGTATTAGATATCAGGAGAAAATCGCTTACTATTTTAGTTCAATTCCATTTAGGCTGTTGCAAAAAGTTTTTTTGTTTCCAAAATCACTGTTCATAAACCAAAACACGTTCTTGGTCAGGACCCCTCGGCGTCACTTTTTAATACCCCCTTTAGAATATTTTTTGACGCGCAGTGTACCCTATTGCTTTCAGTTTCCTTACGCGTCAGATCAAGACGCATAATTCTTTGCATTTGGAAAAGTAGACATGATTTTATAAATATTTATAGGCTACTTTTTTATTTATTTTGGAGCACCTATTTATTTTATTGCAAAAACTGACCAAAAACAGTATACAAGTATTAACTCATGTTGCATTCCAAGTCTTCTGAAGCCATAGATATCTTTATGTGAAGAACAGAGTGGATCTTCATGTTTTAATCGCTGAAAGGATCCTGCCGCCCCTCAGAACACTTGAAATATTTGTACTTTTTTAATAAATTGTGCCTGTTATATCCTGTGTTTTATATCATATAACACACAAATGAGTAGGTCTAGAGGTGGGGTTGATTTACATGTTCAAATAAAATGAATAAATAAATGTAAATAAAAATATGCTGGCTGATTACATTGAGAATCACAGGCCAACATGTCATAATGGCAAAATTATAACCCATATATAATTTCCTCATGACGATAACATTCCCATGCCCATCATTGAAATCATGTTGAAAAATTACGCTAAAGAGATACCCTGCGCGTTAAAAAGTGACGCTGAAGGGTCTTGACTGTCAATATGTGACGAGGTGAGAATGTGTTTACCAAAACTAAACTTCGAAATTGATTTGAGGTGAGAGAAAGTTAGCATCCTGGGATTCTGTTAGCAAAAAATTCACAAATTAAAAGTGCATTCTGTCACCAGGCTTCACTGTCCATTTGGATGCGGAGGAGGGGAGATGATAAAGAGGCTCGGGGGTTAAAAAAAAAAGGCACGCAGGCGCTGGAATTGTGTTTTGATGAGTCTTATCTAGAGCGATTATTCATACTTGTCCTTCTGCTTGAATTAAAGCAAGAGTGCTGGAGCCTGTTAAAGCCAAATACTTGAATGGCTAGTGAACTCTCACCTTCGCGCGCATCCATTTAGCTTGCAAATGAAAGCCAAGTACAGTCGGCGAGAGCCATAATGGGCCTTTCTTCTTGCAGAGTGCGGTCATTACATACTAATTTCTTCTGGAAGCTCTTCAGGAATTGAAACACTTGGCTGTGGTGGCCCAGCCTCGTGCTGAAACGCACAGGCCAACAATGACAGCACACAAGGTGTTTGTTTAAGGCCTACTCATGGCAGCTGACCACAATCAGACTCAGCTGAAGAGGGCTGATTGCAGCACTGTGTTCACAGAGAGAGAAATATCATAATGGAAGCACAATACAGCCATCAGTGTACAGCATCATCAAGTGCATTCCTAGTCCTAAAATCTTTTATCATTTTAGTCATTTTTTTCATGCCAAAACTCTGATTCTCTGATTTTTTTTCTTCTGTATACTGTAAATGTGATCAAAATAAATGTAGTCTTATACTGTATTGAATTAGCATTAAGAAACACTAAATTATCTTATTGTTGTTCACCTTATTTTGCAACACGAAAGTAAGCCTTACGCCCGCTTCTTAAAGTAACACCAAGTAACTTTTCCTCTTCGGTTGCCCTACTGTTTGGAAACGAAATTGTCCATTGCCGCTGTCGTAAATAATTTAGCCTACCGTCGCACACACGCTCGCTGTTTATCCAGCACCGGCTTTAGAATTGAACGATGTCCACAGACAAGGTAGAGTATGTTACATGATTTCATGAAAGGATGATGTATTGCGACATCAGAAACGAAGAAAAACGAAATAATGACTATTGTAGCGCTTGACGTAAAGCAGTCGAATTTTGTAGTTCTTTTTGTGGTCGGGTTCCTACCCGAACCCCGAAGTTACATAGTGCCTGTAAAAGCGATACAGACCCTGTCAGGCTATGGCAGAAGTGATTTTCACCCTGTTACGACTTGAAGAACCACTGATAAGATTTTGGAAACATTATTTTAAGGTAAACAATGTTACATAGTGTTGCTTTAAGACATCCTTTTCTGTGAATGTTCGAGACTTCTGATTCATCAGCTATATGTAAATAACTAAAAGAATACCAAAGTGCAGTAAACAGTAACATTATTTGGGATATATAATAAAGCATTTTTTTTAGGTAAAATGCACAACAAAGTATTTTAATATCAGACATTCTTAGACTGACAGAACATAGAGATGAATAAATCATAACAACAAGGTGCAATAACCACTTTGGCCTAAAGATAAATGTGATCATGTAAACACATGTATGGATGAATGCGTAAGTGTTGTGATTTGTAGACATGCATGCAAATCTCGGATGATGCATTTTCGGTTTAGACTCACCTTTGGAAAGGGGAACATTTAGACTGTTATACACACATCACTTCTTTTAGAGAGGTTGCTGATTTAATAATGCAATTAGGCAAGTGGCTGATTAAAAGCTTAACTAGATATCATGATTAGCGGTTTGCCCAGGTCAAAGGCATTTATAGTCCAGCCATTCTGGGTCTACTTAATTCTGTCTTTTAATAATAACTTCCCAATTTATTCCACAATCAAGAATCATATTGTTTTGGTCACTACTGTGACTATAAAATGCAATAGGGGTAATAGTGTTGTCTTTAATTACAAAATTATTCAAGCAGTCGCCATCAGTTTGCTATCTCCATCTCACCCCTTCAAAAGTGTCATCATTGTATGCTGTACTTGAAAAGCTTTTCTAGGAACTCCGAGAAGACGGCATGACCTGCCTGTCTGTCACACTGTGATTAAGACATCACAGTAATCCATGTTTGCATTGCTGTCTGCATGCGAGTTTGTGTGTGTTTGGGTTTGTGTGTCATGCCCCAGTGCTAAACATACAGAATTAGGTTCCTATTTGACACCCCTGGGAATCGCATTAACCGTTTTCCCAATGGAGATATCGCAATATGAAGTAGTGCCGAAATACACCAAGCAAATGAAAAAATTAGCATGCTGTTATCATGCAATAATCTGGCGTCTGCAGAACGCATTACTTAGGTTAAAATTTCAAACTAGTCCCTCCTCTTTTGACATGACTGATTTCATCCACTAGAAAATCCTCATCCCCTTCTCCCGCTTTCCCTCTCACCAAACTCTCATTCTTTCTAGCATTCTCACTTTCCCTCCCTCTCACTCTACTCCCTTCCCTTTCTTCCCCTCTCTATCTCTCCCTGCCTCTGTCTCTCCATTGCTTACTCAGAGAAGCAGCCCATGTTTACTTGCCCTTATCCAGCAGCCTAATCCCTGCAGCAGTGAAAGACTCCACTAAATAGGTGCTGGAGAAAAAAGAGGCGAGGGGGGACAGGCAGAGCCATTAAAGGAGAGTTTATCAGAGTCGCTCAATCTGTTATCACTCCTGTCCCTCTGTCTCCCCCACCAGCCTGCTCCCCCCACTGTCATAGAGCCACTGATTACAGCCTGCCGCGCAGCTCCATGGTGGGTGTGCGAGTGTGTGTGTGGCTCCTGTCCCCCGCGTGAGAGCAAGTGTGAGAAAGAAAGACAATTTTCTCTCAAAGCTTCGAGTGAGTCTGTATTTGTACGGCTTTGGATGAAAGAGACGGGAAGAAACTCCTTAATGCTGTTTGTTTATTCTTGTGGCATAAGGGTTTTAGCTTTTATTATTATTATTATTATAATTATTATTTCTGGCTTTGCATGTCACAAAATCTGCAATTTAGTTGAATAAATAAATGCGCTGCATGTTTCAGAGTGAAGCACTGCACTGTTTTCTTACAGTACGTGGCAGCTCGTGATATACCGGTGATACTCCACACGATCTCTGCATCTGCTTTTAGTTTGGGTTACTTTAATGTGTTTATGTAAGAATGGAATATTACAGAAGCAATTTTAGTGAGATTTTTTTATTTAGTAGCCTAATAATAATAATAATAATACTAATATTTGTTATTATTTTGTAGCTATATTGATGTACACTGCTCAACCAACAATAATAATAAAAGGTCGCTGTTTGGCTTTAAATACGCAAATACTTAAGTCTATGAGTGGATCATTATTGCAGTGATTATTATGTTCCTAGCATGTTATATGTGGAGTAGAAAAAACATTTATGCACCTCTTGATGGAAATCTTGTACTGAGAATGCAAGATTCGAGCACTCTGTAAAGTCTCCTCCAGCACAAAGACTTTCAATGAATTTAAAGTAACACTATGTAGTTTTTAAACCTTCATAATATATTTCCAAGACCCTTGTGATGGTACATCGACTTAAAATAAGTTAAATGACACGTCTGCCATAGCCTGACGGGGTCTGTATCGCTTTTACTGGCATTATGTAACTTCGGGGTTCGGGTCGGAACCCGTGGACAAAAAGAACTACAAAATTCGACTGCTTTACGTCAAGCGCTACAATAGTCATTATTTCGTTTTTCTTCGTTTCTGATGTTGCAATACATCATTCTTTCATGAAATCATGTAACATACTCTACCTTGTCTGTGTACATCGTTCATTCTGAAGCCGGTGCTGGATAAACAGCGAGCATGCGTGCGACGGTAGGCTAAATTATTTGTGCCAAATCAGGTGTGAACATTATTCTTCATGCTCCTCCCAACCATTATTTTACAGTTTGAGCCTGATGAATCTTGACATTGTCATCCTGGAATATGGCCATGATGTGTCTTCCTACATGGTTGTTTAAGAACTGAAAAGCTACACACTAGAAAGCCTAGAGATCTAGACCCAGCCTAGCGGCAGCAAATATTATTTTGCAGCCAGTGTAGTCTAGCAACTCTCCGTTGGCTTTCGAGCTGGAAAAACCAAACTCTAGTCAGGCCAATCACATCGTGTATAGAGTTGGTGGGCGGGCATAACATAATGACGGCAGAGATGTGAGTGTGATGGTTCTGCGTGATTTCCCTGCTACTTGAAAACAAAGAAGATGACGCTGCTGCTGGCGAACAGCGGTCTTTCGAATCAGCTTTGGCCGCAACTCTGGAGGACTTGGAGTTAAGAGAACGTCACTTAAGTCATTCTTAAAAAAGGAAGATGGGTTCGGAGTTTTGACGACCGGATACGGCAAACGTTTAATATATCAACTAGCTCCGCTGGTGGAAAGTGTTCAAAATACTCAACCAACAGACAGAGCAGTTAGCATAACCACAGCGCTAACCAATTCCAGTTGTCATCCTGACAGAGACCAATGAGGCATATGTGCCCGAGAGGAGACAAACACACACACACACACACACACACACACACACACCACACAACACACACACACACACACACAACACACACAACACCACACACACACACACCACACACACACACACAAACACACACACACACACACACCACACAACACACACACACACCAGACCTGACCTCAGCCCTTAACTAAGACAAGCTAGTCATTTTCCCTGGAGCTTAATAATCTCTGGAGATAAACACTCACTGAGGTCATCCGAGTAGCATCCATTTTTCAGTTTCCTCACTTGAGCTCGACCTTATCATCAATATGGTTATTGATTGTACACAAACACACCTAAACAAACTGTGTCCAACACAGGGCTATGCACAAGCCACGGGGGTTGGTCCATTTGTCCACTATTTAGAAAGAAAATTAGCACATGTAGCCCTCCCACCCCACCCACACCCACACCCACACACTCTCTCTCTTTAGGTTTTGCGTATGTAAGGGATATTGTACAGAATCATCAGGATGCCTTGTTCTACTATAATGAATGACATTATAACTGTTATCACATGGCTACTTTATCATGAATGAATGGAAAATAAAATGTTGATTTCAGTTAATGTGATTAAGTGAGAAGACAAACGTGGGCAATTGAGACATTAAGTCAAGCATAGGTGTGCAGAAAAAATGTTTGCCTGGGACAACAGTCAATTATACAGTTTAGCGGCCATTATATAAAACTATCTGACTGGAGAATTGACCAGTCAGAAGGAAGTGTGTAATAAAAATGTCCAAGTAAAATTCACACACATGCCTACAAGATTTGTGCTTACATGCAGGGCAACAGAGAAATGGCCCAGCCTCTAGCAGCGGTTAGCATACAGCACCACACCGTTTACACCCTAATGGCTGGTAATGTAAGCTGTGTGTTTACTGAGCAGTGGGTTTCCAGCACACAGGCTGTGACAAATTATGAAAGGCGGGCCAGCGTAACCAGGCTGAATTTCATTAAACTTTAACTGGCCTTATCTGCGGCGCAACAGAGGACAACATAATAAACGCTGACAGGTATCTAAAGATGTGTGTTTGGACTAGGGAGAGGGAACAGCGGGAGAGATGCTGGCAGCTTTGTCGTCGATGAAGGGACATATGTTGTGGGCTATAAAACCGTAAAACAGATGCTGTTTTTTGTGTACTCATGTATAGGCTGAGATTTTGCCCTTACTCTACAGCATAGATTATTTCATTTATTCTAAACAACAATCATATCTCTTCATGATTGAGGTGTGTTGTGTTTGTAATCCGTCCTAACAGTACATCACTAAATTGCAGTTTTTATTTTAATTTAACTTTCGATACAAAATTCCAAATTTAGAATTCAAAATAATAAAATCACTATATATATATATATATATATATATATATATATATATATATATATATATATATATATATATATATATATATATATATATATATATATTAAAGCAAGTACGATATCAAATTACTGCAAATTTGTTTTGCCCAATTCCATTATTTTGAATCTTTGCCTATTTATTTTTTCATCAGATCAGTGATTTGCTTTTGATTATGAACACAATGGGATGCAACCCGTATGGGATGTAAGTGTTGTGGTAACATTTAGTGAGTTACTGGAATACTATTATACAACTAGATAATAAATAAAGGTGTACTGTTCATGGTGTAAAACTATATTTTTGTCCCTTTGTCAAGATAATTAGTTTTCATTATTATTTAGCATATTTCAAGGTGCTTTTTTACCTCTTGCAGCATCAAATCGTCCCTGTGAAACCCTCCCTCTCAATTTATGTGTTTTTGATGCTGAATATGAGTAACATTACAAATCACAATGGTACATCTCTAATTTCCTATAGCATCACACTAGTTATATGACTGAATTTGTGCTTAATTGGTCCTACACTGTAAAAAAGTAACTTATTTGAGTTATCTTTTTGCATGGGTTTTTTTTAGTTTAACTAACTTATTTCGATAAGTTGAGGACAAGAAAACTTAAAATTTCTTGTTGTCTGGACAATCTAGTTAAAAATAAGTTGAATAACTAATTGCTAAAATATTTTTACAGTGTACATCTCATTTTTGTTATATGTAATAGTTTCTGACCACCACAACCACGTGACCATCTCATTTGAATGCATACAGATAAGTAATTGCGATGTTCCTTTGTAGAGAAAGACTACACGCCCGCGCTCATAAGCATTCAAACGCACATGCCTATAGACTAAACACGTAATACACATCTGCATGCCGTCACTTATTTCACAGATTCATGTTTTTGAAGTTTTCTCAGGCCACCGAAACGCCGTTGTCGTGTAAATGAATGGCCAGAACACATTAAAAGTTCTGTTTTCAGTTGAAAGCGGTGTCGTGTAAGCGGCCGCCAAGTAAATAACTAATGATTTTTACAACAAAAATGAATCATTAAAAAACTTACTGTAGATCTGCTGTACAGCAGAAACAATCTTTGTTGCATTCATTTCCTGTTATCACTGTAAATATGCTTTGAAACAATCTGTATTTTAAAAAAGTGCTATATAAATGAAGGTGACTTGACTTGACTCTACCAAAAGCTTGAAAGAAAAAGACAAAATGAGAGAACTAGAGAGAAAAAAAAGGGAAAATAAATATTATTAGGCCTATTAATATTATAAATAACACTCATTCGCATCCAGATGGACTACACATTGTTTTATCAATATAATTGATGCATAAACAACCATCAGAATGGTAAAAAGAGAAAAACATACAAGCATTCTGACAGAGAAAGCAATAATCTCGGACAGCTTATTTCTCTGAGTAAAGGAACCTGTTGTAAACCGCCGCTGTTTCAGCGCTTCGGCAGACTCGTCACCACGCTCACGATACGCTGTACGAGCGCCAGGCAAACTTCTCTGAGAGAAGGTCTACCCATAAATATCTATGTTTCTACTGGTTCTATCACTGACAGATGCACATAATCTTCAGGAACATGGACATTTATGTTCTTGCTCCACTTCATCTGCCAGTAAGTGTTTCGCTCCCTAATAGCTCTGGCGCCGCCATGTTTCCAACACCCGGCTCCGCCTTCATGCAATGATTGACAGGGCGTGATCGGCTCGGAATGCATTTTTAATTCCACATTGAATTTTGCTACATTCATTGCTACATCTAATGAAAATGCAATCGCAAGTGTCTTAACTGTGAGTGTAAATGCAATTTAGTAACAATGCATTTGCAACAATTGTTGCTTGAACGTTAAACATATCTAATAATTTCTGTAAAACGTTTTAATTTTGCAACCTATAAAATGTTAAAATATATGTTTAAATTATATGTTAAAGCTAGTGTAGGAAAGAGCAAATGTAAATTATATTCTTGAATTTGAATTAGCATTTTGCTTTAAACGTTGCACATATGGCATGGAAAATGTAAATTTAAATATATAAATGCATTGCCATTTTGCATATTAAATTTCAGATTGAATATTACTACCCAGATGCTTATATTCATCAAGGTCATCATGCTGGGATGATCAAGATTTGGAATATAGGGTTAAAGTAACAAAGACTAGTTGAAGTATGCTTTGTTTGGATCTGAACTGATTTTTGTGGTTTATATGGCATGTTGATATGAAGAAAAATTTAATTGGGCCTACCCTGCAGTAAGGCAACCCAATTTTGTGTTACGGTTGAATATAAAACATTTGATTTCACCAGTTTAAATAACTGCAGAGGTAGATGATTGCATTTTTTCTTTAACTTCCGAAATGTACCTACATAATCTTCCCCAGTCATTAATAAGACCATTTTACATAATTTTCACATCAAATGCAAGACTTTTGTAAACAATTTATATCTGTGCCATATAATAATTAAAAAAAATGACTTTTTAAAATAAATGTTAAAGGAATTACAAAGTGCAAAATATGTCTGTCCCGAAAAGTAGAGAAAAATATTTGCTTTTAAAAACTATTTGATTTTACCAAGTAAATATTCAGAACACCGTAAAAAAAAAGAAGATTTTTCGAAGTTGTAAATAAAAGATTATTGGAGTATGTTTGACAAGAAATTACTATTTCAGTCTTTCTACTTCAAAATTTTACATTTAATTTAATGTGTTATTTCGTTGTAAATATTTGTCAAATTTACTAGCAATTTCAGAGTTGAAATTGTCCAAAGTAAATCCTACACCAATTGTTTTTTCAGCCGAATGGGATCTATCGTTCCAATGTTTGTCTGTTATTCTTCCGTGATAAAAGCAAAGGCCTATCCACCGCAACATCTAAGAGTGTCGTTTTCTAGATGAGAGGACACTCAGGGTTTGCAAGACCCTCGAGCCAAACCCAAACTCCACACGAACAACACACACAAACACTCTTGTGCCACCACTCAAGTGTCCCTGGGCTGATCCAGTGGGTTGTGTGGCTTTTCCATTTGAACAGGTCTTTAAGCTCTTCCACAAACAGTCCGAAAGAGGCAGAATATTTGCCTTCGTCCATCACATACTCGTCCATGGTGACACTTGAAAGGAGAAAGAGTCGGTCCTCGCATTTTACTAGTTGAGTACAGAATAGAAATGTGCAAAAATAACCGCAGCTGCATATGCCTTGGATTCCACGGCCTTCCTGGCTTGTTGTCATGGCGTGTTTGCGCGAGAAAAGGCGATGTAATCAATAACGCACAGCCTTGAAAACCATCTCTAAACAGATGGTCCATTGAGAAAGGAATGCCATTGCCTTTGTGCCCAGAGCCTTTGCATTAGCTGGCTTTAATTTACCCACTGCAGGCAAACTCTTCTCCATCTCAGCTCGAAGCAAGCTCAAAGATGACTGAGACTGCTTCATCGATACCAGCTCACTGTCTCTCTCTCTCTTAACTATCCTGAAAGACCAGAGAATACATAATCTTAACTCTCAGGAGAAGCTCCATTTCCCGCACAAATGACTGGAACTCATACGATGAGCCTGCAAGAGACATCGAGCAAAACGGCTTGTTAAAGTGTTGTTGTTGTTGGGATCGGTTTTTTTTTTTGGCCGTTCCTCGTTTCTTTTTTTAGCGAGCTCTGGCTACTCCAAGAGGCACAGTGATGCACCATAACAGAGTGAATTCATGCTCTCTAGACACCTGCTCAGCTCTGGAGAAGCATAAGATATTGACCTTCAATTCAGTCAGCATTCAAAAGCGATGAAAGGAGATAAGAGCTCTAATCGTACCTCCGTCTCGGGCTCCTCTTTATTGACTAACTGACACATACTTATTCCGGCTCTGCTGCCAGTGCCTGCGGTTTTGTAGCCTTGCAGATACCACACACTAAATCGAAACAGACGTTTGCTCCAACGGCGGGCTAATATGAAAATTGCCTGTAAAGATGTACAAATGAATTGGATATTGAGTAATGCATCAAGAAGGCATCAGATCTTCTCTGCAGACGGTAAAGCATCAGAATCATGTTTTTTTTCTTGCACTCTCTCTCATTTACAGTGCAACATCTCACATCATTAGATCTATTTTTTCCCTTCCGTCTAAGAAATGCTGGTTAAAAGCTTGACGTGAAAAATGTAGATATCAGAGCCAACCGCACTTAAAAACATGGCCGATGATTCAGGTAGCATGGCTTGGCCTCAGAATATGGTCCCAGCGTGGTTTATTGTGGTTTGGATGCTTAAAATACTTGGTCTAAAATGCAGGATGACAGTGTCCATTCATTCTGTTACAGAACGCCACTGAGATGACTATACTAATGGCATCACCCCCAATCCACATAAACACACACACACACACAAACCCAAACCATAACACATGCCCCCCACATCCCAATCATTTTCATATTTATATTTACATGCATATGAGTGTCCCCATCCATGAGAATGCAGGCAGTGATATTTGAATTCCTGTCAGAATCCATAAATACCCAGCCTGGGCAGATACAGTGGTATATTTATTTGACTGACATTGTCTAAATTGAAGTTTGACACTCTTCACCACTCTAACCTTTATGCAAATGCAAAATCATCCAAATGTGATGGACAGAATTCAATTAACTGAGATGACAGAGAATAATCTAGTGAACTGAATACATCAGCCAGTTGAAAGGTAACACAATCATCATGCTGAGGTGCGGGGGTGGAGGGTTGTTCTGAGAGAGCGAGCGAGAGAGAGCGAGAGAGAGCGAGAGAGAAGAGAGAGAGAGAGAGAAGAGAGAGAGAGAGAGAGAGAGAGAGAGAGAGAGAGAGAGAGAGAGAGAGAGAGAGAGAGAGAGAGAGAGAGAGAGAGAGAGAGAGGAGGGGGCTAAGGATGTAGATATAGCCCATTTCTCCTGTCTTATCTAATGGCGCAAGCTCTATTTCTCCAAAGCGAAGTCTTCAGTCCAGTAAACTCTTGATCTCAAATGAGAGGTCTGCAACACTGTTGCTAAGCAATTAGGAGCCTTTATTGAACAGCTGATTCCTGGTGCTCAGTGTCCATCAGTGCGATTTCCCCTCACCTAATAGACTTCCATACTGATGAACAGAATAGCCCTGTGCTCAAAGAAAATGGTTCAGGAGATGAGCTTCAAATGAAAGCACAGTAAGCATGCCCCTTTCTTAAAACACAGCCGCACAAAAACAACTGTTGCTTGTACTTTTTTCTTTTTAACTTACAGTCCTTAAGGATGAGCACATCCGTTACAGAGAAAGAGAAACATGTTATAGTGAGAGAGCTTCCAAGCTTCCAAAAAAATATATATTTTGAACATAATTTTAATATTAAAAAACAAAGGTAGATTATTGTTTAATTAAAAAAATATATTGTCATATTTGATTTAAAGTGAAAACACAACTCATATGCTGCAATGTGTGTGCATATGAACAGAATCTCCCAGTCTCAATCCAGCAGTGGTGTAACGTGTCCGAGACAGAACAGACTGTGGCCAGATGGGGGCACCCTTAACCAATTTTTGAAACACTTTGCCTTTGCAAGTGCTGGAATACGAGAGTCTAAACAAATAATCTATTTACAGGTGGTAATAGTTATGATGACTGCAATTATTTAATGATAAACAACAAATAAAAAAACACTTAAATCTAATTTTTAGATTTAAGGATTATTTAGATTTGTCTAATGACGAAAATATATGTATATACTGTATATATTCGTCATTAGACAAATCAAAATGTATATATATATATATATATATATAATATATATATATATATATATATATATATATATATATATATATATATATATATATATATATATATATATATATAACCCCTATTTTCAATAAACTACAAAATACTGCAACAATGTAGGAACAGGAGGCCTGTTTTAAAGTGGTGTGTATCTATTCAGTATTGTGGACTTGAAAAAAAAAAAGCTTTTGCATTAAAGAATAACCTTTAAAAAAAACTAAAAAAACCTCATGACTGCTTTGCATCCAGCAATGAAAACACTAGATGGCTCTGTTGCGATACATGAAGCACTGATGGACGATTCTGATTTCTTCCGCTTGCATCTTTTCTTTATACATATCCTTTTATACTGTGTGCATATTTTTACTTGAGTGTCTCTAAGACAACATAATATTGGTTAACATTTCAGAGATACTCAGCAGACTGTTTATTGCAATGCAATGTAATTTAATAAGAGCATAACAGAAATGCTAATTATTTACTCAATGGTATTGCGAAGCTGTCAGTTCAGGGAAGAAAACGAGGTTGAGTGCTCCTTAAACATTTCTTGTCAGAAAAAATATGCGGTTATTTCACAGAAATGAAATGCAACACACACAGAATGTTACCCTTTTTACATACAACATTTACACTATCTCCTTTTATCTCCATTTATAGCTTTTTAAATGATGCTAATTCAATTTTAGAATGATCAAATCTGATCCTTTTCTTTAAACATATTTTTTAACCCTTTCTATGACCGAGCAAGGATAGGAGTAAAGTTAAATTGTATCCATTAATGGTTACATGCAATGTAACTTCCATTAGCCCTCCAACTGACTACAGCACACGCCATTTAATTAAATATAGCCTTTCAAAGAAACGTACTGCAAGCAATTTAGAGAGTAGCATTTGAAGCTTGCATGAGGTTACTAGTGCTTTTAACCACTAGTATGAGTGCATAGACTGTTAATTAACATATTTAGAATTAAGTGGATTTGCTATGTACTAATCAGACTCTAATTGACTAAGAACTGTACCCTTTCAAACACTGGACAGCAATCACAGCAGCAAGAGCCAGCATATTACATAATCACTAATTATGTTTCAGATAGTAAATAAATAAAAAACAAAGCTGATGGATTACGCAAAGCTCATCAATATGACTGGTTAATGACTACTGGGAGCAGTCATCAGACTTGTACGAGCGAGGGAAAATACCAGCTATTTTGTCTACAGATTGAGTGATTGCACAGATGACTGAAGCACGGTCTGATTGTGTCAGGCACAAGACAGCGTACTTATAAACCAAGACATTCACTAACATTTACCACATCACATATATGAGGAATATATGCCATTTGTCACTTCTTCATAGACAACTAAAGGAAAATTTTAACCGAATGCTAGTCCAAAATGTGTTTAATTATTTTTATAAATTTATTAAACATTTTCAAGAATATGCAATTGACCCGACTCTTTATTTATCTGTCTCTGAGATTAGTTAAGGGTTGAAAATAGCACGTCTTGCGTAGTTGCTGACACAGCCTTGAACCTTCTGAGCTAAGAAAAATCGCCCACATTGATGACTAGCTCCTCTCAGACCTGTGTGGACGGGGAGAGCAAACCTTCCTGTAGGTTCTGAAAAAAACACCTCGGAATTCTCCACAGACGGATAAATATGGAAGACCGAGGGACCCATAGAGGGTGGCGGCTGTCGGTGCTTTCATTTCTCTTTGATATCCTCTGTCAAGCAGAGCAATGACATACAGGCCAATGCATTGTTATGAGAAAGAAGGCTGCATTGATAGAAAGACGTGGAATTGAAAAGTAAACATCTGAACACATCCACTGCATTATATCGGTTAATTCCTGGTTTGAATACAAAATGTTCACATGCATGTACAGACAGAAAAAAAAAAGAAATCATGTAGAAAATGCGACGAATATGAAAAGACGAGTAGAATTATATGAAACATAAAAGACTGAAAGGACAAAACAGTCCATGTCTGTGTGTGTCTCTTTTTAAGCAAAGTAGTCCGTGGAAGATCAAATGGCTGAAAACAGTTTCGAAACAGATATGAGCAAAAAAAAGAGAGCGTAAACGCTGCTGACCACACACATGCACCAGTATATGCACAGCTGGGTCGCTCAGCTCCTTTCCATCTTTGAAGTTGGATGCTAATTGACCCACTGTAGACTAGTCAATGGCTTGTGTTTTCCATAAATACCCGTGTATTAATGATGTTTAAAAATGTAGAAAAATCCAGACAAGACTGACTTCAAGAGTACAGGTAATCTGAAATACCAAACAACAATAACACGTACCACTGGAGATACTGAACAGAACTAAACTGCTCCCGTCCATATCCAGTCTGAGATGTGTGTGTGTGTGTGTGTGTGGGTGTGAGGGCAGCTGGGGTTTCTATTCACAGCCCTTCAATTCTCTACACTGCCGCTAGGCCGGGGCCTGTTCAACGCCACAGAGAACTGGAGAAATATGAGTGCCGCTTTGTTTGACTTCCTCTCAGCCTCCAAGACACCAGCAGGGTCTGGTAATGAGTCTGCAAACAGGACTCACGAGGAACGTCATGCCACTCATGACTAATTGTGCTCCAACACTTCACTGAAGAGGAGAAGGAAGTCTGTAAGCCTGTAAGATATGCTAGTTTAGAGAGCGTTCAGGTTTTTTGACACTTAAAACTGGTTACAAGACAGAAAATCGAATCAGTGAAAGGGCATGGTAGCTTTTTTTGTGCGTTTCAAAACTGTATCAATGCAGTAGTCTTTTAAACACGTATAATGTTTAGTTGAAGCATAATAATAATAATAATGTTGAAACACGAGGTGTTTTCTACTTATAATATCTATATTTTTCCTCCATTCACAAAGATGAGATCCCACACACACACTGATTATATAAAATGACAGCTCCAGAACAAGACCGCACAAAAATCCTCCTCTCTCTGCTGGAATGGGGAGTGATATTGTTCCAGCCAAGCACCATAAAAACAGACCGGACGGGGCTCAGTGCTCAGGAGAACTGGTAAGCCCCTGTTTTATTCATGAGCATGCAGGCTCCGCCAGCTGAGAAAACCCCTGCAGTCTCTTCCAGCACATCAAGGTTTTGTGCCTGAATTACAATCAGGCCCAGGTCGCTGCTCTGACACACTGCATTAAAAAGCAACAGAGATTAACGGACCCAAGTCAATTTGGGGATTGATCGACAGGTCCTCGTCTAAAAAACAAAAACACCCCGAAAGAGAGCTCTGACCGCCGGGATAATCAGAGCACGCTTATTCGACTCATGGAAATCAAATAGGAAAAGAACATAAGACAGGATTCTTTTTTTGGCGAGAAGGAATGGGATTTGAGGAAGGTTTGAAGAGATAAAAAAGTTTGCACTACTGAATTGTATTATTGCTAATAATCCTGTGGAAATGGAAAGAGAGTGGCATCCCTAAGGTGAGACCAATGCAGCTAAATGGTGAGGGAATGAAGATCCGAAGGCCAATCTCTAGAAATTGGTTTAGATTCTTCAATATAAAGTTCATGCACTCAAAGCATAAAAAAATGAGCAAAATATCTAGTTTTTCAGAAGTCTTGCATGGTTTTTGTCCCCTACGTATATAGAAGTGTACTTCTTTATAGCTCATTCTGAAACATTAAATGGCATTTTGAAATCTGTGCAATGTTACATAACAGGTGTAAACAATAAGAATGCTCTCATGCTGGCTTTTAATAAAAAATAATAATAAAAAAAACTGACATGTGCACACAAAAAGACACTCGCTCAAGGAAAAACAGATGAAGATGTTCAAGCAGGCCTGACAGAAAATGAGCAGGGAAACAAACACAAATGAGTCACTTTGTCAATGAGAGGAGAAATAATTGGTCCGCTTCCCATTATGCTAATAAACAAGCAATAATGATAAACAAAGTTCCAGTGCAGATAAAAAAAAAAAAAAAAACATACATCTCAGTGGGAGGCCATCTCGCCCTCCATTTCACAGCCATTAGATGTATCTCGCAAAGTCAAAAAAAAAAAAAAAACAACGTAAAGATTTTTTTCATAGCATCTAAATTTACAGTTTAGAGGACGTCCCCTAATTGCCCTCTTTGAATGTAGTGTCCCAGGCTCCCTGTCATTATGGCTGCATTGAAGTCCTAATGAGTGGAATTGTCATCCACAAAGACGCCCCCCTTTTTCCCTGCTGTGCGAGCACATTAAATCCAGACAGCTCATTTCCATTCCCCTGCCATCTCTCCAGAAATGACGTGCGATGCTTGAAACTGTTTATTTCCAAATTCAGACCTCCTCCGTAGCAGCCATCGGCTTCAATTACCAGTTTTTCTGAGCGCAGCCATCAGGCAGCCTGACACTAAGGTCCAACCTAATTCCCACCTTCTCCAGAGTCAAGAGCATAATGTGCAGATAAAAAAGGTGGAAAATAGCCTGTGCCTCATTAGCATGCGGTGGCTGCCTGTTCATTTGCTCGCTTGCGAATGAAAGTTCTGACACTCGGGCGCCTTCCGCAATATGAGAATGGTCCTCTTCAGACAGTGCGCCGTCCTTACCGCAATGAGAGAGGTCAGGATGGGGGGGGCAACAGCGAACCCTGCTAGCTGTGCCCTGTGACTGCAGGGCCGGCCGGGTTGCCGAGAGGAGGGTATTGATTCTGGGAGCAGCTCATTACCTGCTGAATCAACACATTACAGGCACGTTTGAAGCGCGCACAGCCGAATTGTTTACGAGTGTCTTTAGTGCAGGCCAAAAGCTAGCACTGACAGGGCATGACCACGCTCATTAGCCTGCAACCCCACGATTAGATGTTATTCGATACACTGCTATCTGCGGTGTCCGTCTAGTCAAGGCTGCTGGCCTGCATTGGCCTGGCCCATTACGGCCTCTCCCGTCTCTTTCCTCCTTTCTCTCACCACTTCCCATGAATGTATCCATTAGGCCGCCGATGTGTAAATTGTTTTCACCTGCACTGCGGGCAGATGGAGGAGAAGGAGAGGCGCTGGACGCATAATTTCATATGCATGAGCTTTCTAATCAGCTGCAGAGTAACATGATTCCCCAGCTTCTCATAGATGTGGGGGGAAAGAGTCTCTCAAATGCACAATCTGCAATCAATATGCATGCTATGTTATAGGGATATTGGAGGCAGGGAGCTGGTGACTGAGTTCGTATGCGCTTGCCTTATATAAGTGAGATGGCTTAATGGGAAGGATGCGGGGCCCAGCCTGATCCCATCCACTGGAGATCGAGTTCAGCTTGTGCTGGATGAATTTGGAGGATAATTTGACCTACAAGACAAAGCCCCCATAAGAACAATTTCCAGTGTCAGCAGAAGGCAACCCAGATGAGTGAGAATGTGTACGCAACCTCACACACGCACAAATAAATGCTGTATCTATGTAATGCTGCAACTACAATTCAGTTCCTAAGAGGATCATGATGTCAAACGGGCCATCTGGTGCAAAGTTGAATGCTACAAAAAAAGGTACATTATAAAAAGGATATTCTGTGTAAAAAATGGCATCCTTTGTAAGTAAACTGTTAATAGATCATCAAATCTGAGCATGAAACTGCCCAAACTTCAAAACAAGGAGTGTCAAAATAACGGCTTGACATTAAGACGAGTAAAAAAAGATGCTTGTGTGAGAAAAATATACACAAAAAGATTTTTTTTTTTTTTGTGGTGTAAATTTATTTTGAAGCAACATTCTCATCAGTGTTCTATCAGCTTTGTTTAAATCTGCATTTGTGATATTTATCCCAAGGGCATTTTCCCCCCTAATGTTATTAAATGTATGCTATGACATAACGCACACAGTTTCTGCCAATCTCATGTTAATCTTAAGTACCTATAGAGTAGTATTGCATCCTTCATATCTCTGAAGAGTCCTTAGTTTTATCACATTTATAAAAGACAGATACTGCTGTACCGCTTCTTTCTGAAAACAGTCAAGCTCCTGGAGGCGTGACGTGGCCGGTAGCTAAAGAGTCACGAGCACGCGCAACTTTGGTTTAAAATATTTTTTAATATACAAATAAGAAATATATGGGCAAACATGATAAAATAATCTGCCAATATGTGGCGGCAAGTGACAGTCATTATGTCATTCATTCAAACGATTCGTTCAAATGGCTGATTCATTCAAGAATGAGGCAGTTGTTTATGATTGGCTTTGGCTTAACCGATTCGTTCAAAACGCTGAATCATTCAGTAATGAAACACTGTATTGAGTAATGAGTCTTGCTGTGAGATGTGCTATGGTTCTGTTGTAGGGCTGGACGAATGACAGTACATATCGTTACCACGGTATAAAATGTCAACCGTAACAGATTTTCTTTTATTCCTTGTATACCCTGACATGTGAATAAGTGGGCGTGGTTAAAGTGCACAAAAGTACACTGTGTGTGATACTGAGACGCTGCGATTTGCGAAAGAAAAATGGAGAAAGACAAACAAGCAGATCAGGAGGATCCACAAAGGTATTCGATTTTCTAAAGGGTTGTTAATATTAATAACGTGATATTTTCGGAAAACAATGTGCTAGAGTCAACTGCAAGAGCAGTGCAGCATCCAGACAGGTTAGAGGAGCGCACAGGCTTGCAACGGGAACAACAGTTCATATATCAATATCATTACGAATAGAAATAACCTTAAATAATGTATAGTATTATATACATAATCCGTCTCCTATGTGAACAGTTACTTTTTACACACGAGAATCACATTCAGCGTGGACGCGCGAGTGGTTGCCATGGTAATGAACCACCTGCTTGTTAAAGCGAATGTATATAATCCTTGTATCTGAGGCAAAATGACGAAATATTGAGAATGTAACAGTGCGTATTATATTTTTCTATCTCCAAAAGATATACTACCACTGAACTGAACCAGCTGATAATAACTTCCTTTGATAAGATGCGTCCCTCAACTTGAACTTGAAAGGCTGAGCAGTGGTGTGTCAGTCTTGTAAAATAATGACACGGATACAAGGAGTGTATAATTCAAACTACTTAGTCAACGCTAACAGTAGCTCTGCTCAGTTTGCATACTGCTGATGTCCTTTATTATATTTATCAATATAGTTTACCAAACAAATAATTGACCAAATAAAAGAAAATCAAACAAGGTGAAGTACTTTTTATTTATAAAGTACTATTTGAGTTATTACATAAAGCCCCTTTTGTTGAATTTCCAGAATAACTAGATATATAAACAACTATATCATGATATCAGTAGGCTATTGTGAAATAAAATTACTCATACTATGAAACTTACTTAGGTCATACCGCCCAACCCTATCTTTGTTTGGAACTATTTTCACTACTGAAATAAAACAAAAACAATTAATATAGCATCTAAAATGTAAGTGACTTAATAATAACTACTTGTTTATTTAACTGTTTTAATAAATCAGTGTCCTTTTCAATTCTGGGGGTATTCAGTAAAATGTTGCTTAACTGTATCATATGTTATGAATATAAAAACATTGGGAAGGGATACATTATCCCTTACATACATGACAGTTTTTCCCCCATGTTATCAATGTCAAAATTGTGTCCAGTGAAAATGCTGAATGGCTAACTGGAAAACCACTAGCAACACTGGCTGGTGGGCAAAAAATGTCAAGCGCTGAATGTGACCCATATTTAACTACACAAATGTTTGCATTGTCCACTATAGATTTGTGAGGTTTTGTTAAATTATTTATAGGTTTCCACAAATATGTTTGAGATAGAATACAACCGATCAATGAACAAGAAAGACATTAATAGGCAAAAACATACTCAAAATACACGTTAAGGGCTGTAATTGTCTATTATAAAACTCCTAGTTGATTTAACTCTTATAATGTAAAAGAAAAATTACAAAAAATTATGCCTGACATCAAAAAAGCTATGCCTTAAAAATGTGATTTACTCCATTTCTATAATAATGGACAGCTTTAACACCTATGTGTTAGTTTTGCAGATTCTGTGCAGGTTACCTCATTGTGACAGTGTATGCTTTTAGCAGTCCTCTTGATTATGATCAATTTGGCCTAATTAAACTGCTTTACATTTACTAGGCTTCGTTTTCCAAAGGCATTTCAAATTATCCCTCGTAATTAGTCATGATGAGATCCCATACAGCACAGGCCTTTGTTTCTGAATTAGCTTTATACCACTCTATTAAAAATGTGTGAGAGCTGTTATATTCCACGTCAACTTTTAATCCTGCTCCTAAAGCATGACAATTACTTTCAATGGCATGGATGACATGGATTATTGACATTTGTTTGGGAGACAGGCTGTGTCCAATTCTTTCTATATCTTAGGCTTTAAAGGTGCCCTAGAATGTGAAATTGAATTTATGTTGGCATAGTTAAATAACAAGAGTTCAGTACATGGACATGATATACAGTGAGTCTCAAACACCATTGTTTTCTCCTTCTTATTTAAATCTCGTTTTAAAAAAAAACACCCCTGAAAAACAGGCGAATCTCCACATAATACCGACTGTGACGCAACAGTCGGGGATCACGCCTCCAAAGATTTGCATAGGCCGGCCCTCAATGACAAGCACTGCACAGCCGAACCATCGGAACAAGCGAGGAGGATCAGAGGGAAAATGGCAGATCATGGAAATAAATGCTATGTTCCAGGCTGTGCAGGGGATGTGAGGACTTTTCATACCCTTCCCAAAGAAAAGAAATGTCAACAGGCGTGGATGATGTTTATAATCGGATACCGCAACAGTTTAATTCGTTGTTGTTAGTTGTTAGTTTGCTCTGCCCATTTCACCACGAACTTATTTTCGAACCACGGACAATATCAAGCTTCTCTCAGCGTCTCAAACTGAAGGGGGTAATTCCAACTATATTCCCGCGACCGGTAAGTAGTGATTTTATTAAAGATAATTTACACTGTGTTAGATCCAGCGCAAGATCCTAGTACAGTAACAAAAGCAAACTCCAAGTAACGAGCATAGCTGCTACATAACTAACGTTAAATAGGCTAATTCTCAGTGAATAAACTAGAAAGCGGTCAAAGAACAATCCACACAGCGCGAGTTTATCTCTCTTGCCAAACTCGTTATGAAATCAATGACGCTGTTACACTGCACAATGAAGCTCTTACTGTATATCGTTTGCATTGGTGAAAGCATGAGAGAGAAACTGCGTTGTCTCGCGATCAACAAACTGTCATCTGCTTGCTCAATGCTCATCACAGCAACATTTTATGTGATGGAAATAGATTTGAATACTTTAAAAACATCTCACGTTAATCTTGATAGCTGTAATAGTTAAAACGTATAGAACAGCTGTAGTGAAAGTATTCGAGAGAGTTTCACATGTCATTCATATGCAAGCAGGTCAGCCAATCACACCAGTGGCCGGTTCTCACAGCAGAAACGCCCCTTCAAACAGAGTGTTCAAATCAGAGACTAAAATCAGGCTAGGAAAAATGCCTTTTATTTCTAAATTATGACTATTTTTGATCTAAAAAACATACTAACATTATAAGGGCAACCCAGGAAACATTATAAAATAATAATAAAAAACATTGTAGCTGTAGTGAAAGTATTCGAGAGAGTTTCACATGTCATATTTCATATGCAAGCATGTCAGCCAATCACAGCAGTGGCCGGTTCTCACAGCAGACACGCCCCTTCAAACAGAGTGTTCAAATCAGAGACTAAAATCAGGCTAGGAAAAATGCCTTTTATTTCTAAATTATGACTATTTTTGATCTAAAAAACATACTAACATTATAAGGGCAACCCAGGAAACATTATAAAATAATAAAAAAAAAACATTCTAGGGCACCTTTAAAGAAAAGCTTCTCATCAAGCCACACTTCATTGTACTTTATTAACATTTCTAGCATATTTTTTGAAAGAGGGTTTTGAAACTTTTTATCCACTTCACAGCACTTCATTAATTGCTTCTGTCTCTCCTGCACATGATTGATCATCAATGTTCAATCAACATCAATGAATGTTCAATCAATGACACAAATTCTTGCGTGTTTGAGAAGACGGTCATGCAGATATACCCTGATAACTTCTATGCATCAGTGTTTATTCAATGCATCAATAACCACTTCTATGCATCAGTGTTTCCTGTACCTCTTTTTAACGGCAGAGAGAATCATCAGTAGGGATGGGCGATATATTATCATTTACGATATACCGGTAAAAATTCTCCTCACGATAAGAATTAGTCATGTGCTCGTCGTGCAGAGCGAAAACAACGTGAAGCTGAGACGGAGTTTATCACTAAACGAGTTTATCGCTCTACAATCTGGAACTGGTACACACAGATATATTTTCACTCACCGAACACTGAGTTTCGCTCTCCGTCAAGCGGTCAGTAAAGCGCACGATTTCAGTTCATCCAAATTAATGCACAGTATATTTGACGCACATTAAACACTAGTGTGAGGAGCACTCAGTGTTTCTCACACACTCAAAGAGAGAGAACACATAATTTACGTGCTACATGTAAACGATATTATTTGTTGTACTTTTATGTAAAAATAATGGAGTTGATATGGAATTATTAATGTTTTATGAGCAAGTGGAATATAATGCGCAAACAGAAATCTCATTGGCTGCCGATCATCTATTACTGTCCCTGTTTTGATTTTAGCAAATCAGTTCAAGCTAACGCAGACAACGTGATTAATATTCATGAACCCAGCAGCTAGGGCTGCAGGATTATGGCCAAAATGATAATCACAATTATTTTTTATCAATATTGAGATCACGATTAATTATCACGATTATTTGTTGATTTAAACCAAAACTAATTGTATTGTCACATAGGCTAAGTAATCATAACTGCTTTCACATCCATATTGTGCTACATTCCTACTAATGTACAGATATGTGCATCAAAATAAAGCAGGTCCTCTTATTCACCAAAATTCAGCGCATCTCCAAAGAATAAATAAAAATAAAAAATGTATCAAAAAATGTATCAAAACCTAAACAGGGCACTATTTTACATTTTACATTTTGTAAATATATTTTAGGTAGCAAAATATAAACTTGCATTGTACCTGCATAATGGATGTGAATAAAACGTCTCAGGTTACGTCTGTAACCATAGTTCCCTGAGACAGGGAAGGAGACGATGCGTCCAGCGACGCCATGGGAACGCTCCCAGCGTGAATGCGTCTGAAGCATCTATTGGTGCGTTCAAGTCCTCCTGGGGAAGTTCGTACTTACGAGGTGGGAAGTCGTGTTAACGACGGCAGTGCGTTCAAGTCACTTTCGTCGGAGGAAGATGGCGGAGTACTTTCTCTTAATTAATTACACAAAAATCCAGTTAAGTTCTTAAACTCTTGTTCTAGGAAATGAAGAACAAATAAATGTGCATCGTATGTACTTTGTTTTTTTATGTTTTTAATTAATTTATGAAGCCACTGCCAACTTTATTGTTACATGTTGCATTGTTATATTATAATGCCATCATATTCTGTGCAGGCAATTCACGTAACTGCGCTATAAATAAGAAAACCTTGACAATATCACTGCATAATATTAAAGTACTGTGGTATTCCGCCATGTTTCTCAGTGACCCGCCCACAACTCGGATAGATCGGGGCTTAGAGAAAATCCCGAGCTCCCCACTGGTATTTACGACATTGTGGTGGCGTTCAAGTGCGTTCAACTCGTAAATACGATCTATACGAGATGACTTGAACGCACCATATGTCAACTAGTCCAATGGAAAGAATGAGCGTCACGGGCAGGTGACGTCATGACCAGGAAATGATAAAAGCACATCCGCTGCAAACCGGCATTAGCTTCGAAATGTGCCGAAGCAAGCCGATCACAGGGATGCAGGAAGTATGGCAGGGTGACGCATTGTCTCGTTCCCTGTCTCAGGGAACTATGGTTACAGACGTAACCTGAGACGTTCCCTATTGAGGGAACTTAACGATGCGTCCAGCGACGCCATGGGAATGAGAATACCCAAAGCGCCAAAATTCCAAGTACCTGAGTGTCAGTCTGTTGTAACTAAGCAATAAGCACCTGAGAACTGTAAAATCTAACGAATGTGAGCGGAGAGGACCAGCCCGCCGCATCACAGATGTCTAGAAGAGAAACCCCATATAGTAAGGCTTTAGAAGCCGCCATACTCCTAGTAGAGTGAGCTCGGACCACCAAGTCACACGGCTGGTCCGAGTAATCGTATGCAAGTGCAATAGCCTCAACTATCCACTTACTAACCGTCTGTTTAGAAGCAGGAAGACCCTTTTTAGGTGATCCAAAGCAAACAAATAAATGGCCGGACTTCCTCCATGAAGATGTCCGAAACACATAAGTTTCCAGTGATCACACTGGGCACAAGAGGTTAGCTTTTCCTGGTCCGAAAAAATGGGGGAGGACAGAAACCTGCAGCACAATAGGCCTCGGAATAATGGTAGGCAACTTTGGAACATATCCATGTTTCGGGTAAGATTGCCTTGGCCATCCCCGGTGCACCCGGGGGACCGAAAGGGCCTGAAGGTCTGACTCTTATAGGGACGAAATAGCTACCAGAAATAGTCTTAAAAGAAAGGAACTTCTCTGAGACCAAATCTAAGGGCTCAAAGAGAGCCCCAGATAGGCCTAAACTATTGTAAGGTCCCAGGCCGGCACCCTAGTGCAAGTTGCAGGCCTCAGCCTCAAGGTGCCACGAAGGAAACGAGTGATCAGGGGGTCTCGACCCAAAAACGTACCATCCACCAGGGCGTGGAAAGCTGCAATGGCCGCCACGTATACCTTAAGCGTGGAAGGACATGGACCTGATACAAAGTGTTCTTGCAGAAACTCAAATACTGTGTTTACTGAACAGTTAACCGGATTCCACTGACGCTGGTAACACCAAGAAGTGAAAAAACTCTCTAAATAGTGAAATAGTTTCCTCGTAGCAGGAGCTCTGGAGTTAGAACGGTCTCAACGACCTCAGTTGAGAGACCACGCTATATGAGTTGGGCCCCCTCAGAGGCCAAACCCACAGTAGAACTCCTGGGAGCAGAGCAACAAGGGGAAAAGCGTACAGACGTAGCCTCGGCCACGTCTGTACCATAGCATCCAGCCCGTAGGGGGCTGGTTGAGCGTGGTAGAACCAGAGTGGACAGTGCGTCGTATGCTGAGACGTGAACAGATCCACTTCTGCCTGGCCGTAAAACTCCCATATTTGCTCCACCGCCTAAGGGTGGAGTCCCCTGGCCTCAGCCCCTGCCTCGACAGGGTGTCTGCTCCAATATTCTGGCCCCCTGGAATATACACTGCCCTCAGGTAGCGTATCTTCTTGAAGGGACCAAAATAAGAGACCACCAACCTGTCGTCTGTGGAACAAGAACCAGAGTACCCTCCACATAACCAAGGCGCGGGGATACTGCCGCGTGATCTTGATGGTATGGAGAGGGTTTCCCCTCGGGGAGAACCCTCTGGTCCTGATCCAGAACAACACATGTTGGCCCCTCAGGTCTGGGAGGAGATGTCTCAACGCATTGACGACAAACATCATCTCTAGGCAATTCATGTGCCAAAAGAGATGATGACTCCTCCACAAGCCCTGAGCTGAGCGGCCTTCCAATACCGCTCTCCAGCCGGTGAGGGAAGCATCTGTCGAGATCACAACTCGATGCAAATAGCTCCCAACACCAGACCCTGGGTTAAGAACCAGTGTTTACTACATATAACCAAGGCGCGGAGGAACCGTCACGTGATCTTGATCATACGAAGTGGGTTTCCCTCGGGGAGAACCCTCTGGTCCTGAGCCACCACTGTAAAGGTCTCATGTACAGCATGCCAAAAGGTATCCCGTTGGACGCTAATGCCACAAGACCCAACAGTGTCTCGAACTGTTTTACAGTGCGTGACTGGCCTAGCCTCAGCTCTTTTGTGGCTGTTAGGATAGCAGATACACAAACGGGCGACAGAGTGGCCCGCATCGTCACTGAATCCAATACCACACCAAGGAAAGTGGTTCTCAATACTGGAGAAAGCACACTCTTCTTGGTATTGAGCCTCAAACCCAACATCTGCATATGAGCGAGAACGACACCTCAGTGCCAAACCGCCAACTGCTCTGATTCCGCTAGAATCAGCCAGTCGTCGATGTAGTTCAGAATACGTATGCCCTGAAGCCTGAGAGGGGCTAGAGCTGCATCCACGCATTTCGTGAACATGCAGGGTGATAAAGCTAGACCGAAAGGAAGAACCCGATATTGGAATTCTTTGCCCCCGAAAGAAAACCTTAGGAACTTCCTGTGCTGAGGGAGGAAGGAGATATGGAAGTAAGCGTCCTTCAGATCTATTGTGACAAACCAGTCCTCGGATCTGATTTGAGTCACGATCTGTTTGAGTGTCAGCATCTTGAACTTGAGTTAATGTACTGAACGATTTAACAGACGAAGATCTAAAATGGGACGCAACCCTCCATCCTTTTTTGAAACAATGAAATAACGGCTGTAAAAACCCGACTCTCGGTCGGGTGAGTACACCTGTTCTATACTGTAGCTTCCTTTGCTAACATGGCCTTTACCTCTTGCTCCATTACCAGAGCCTGCTCGGGATGCACCACTGTGGGCAACACCCCGTTGTAACGAGGAGGACGAGAACCAAACTGGATTCTGTATCCCTACTCTACAATCTGCAGGACCCAACGAGAAATATTCGGCAGAAGCTTCCACGCTGCCAGAAAATTTACTTAGGGAACCAGCCTCTCGAGGCAAAAAAAAGACATTTCCCTTCTTTATTCTGGATGGTATTGGTTCGCCCTTGTGTTGTACTTGTCAGACATTTTACAAGTTGGTAGGCTTTCTTGCTGTTGTTTTTCTGTAAACTTCCTTCTATGTCTTTGCATTGTTCTTCAATCCAGGTCTCCTTTGCCTTTTTCATACTTTTCTTAACTTGCTGGTTGATTTCTCTGTAATGTCTTTCCCTTCAAATTCATATTTCTTGCGCTTGAGTTCTCTGCGTTTGTCGCATAACTCCAGTATTTCCTCTGTGACCCAGGGCTTCTTTGTTGACCGGTATTTTCCAAGGATGGCATTTGCTGTTTCAGTTACAGCTGTATTGAAGGTACTTCAATCCAATCATTTTGTCCACCTCTGTATCCTGATTGTCAGCAAGGGCGAGAAATGGAGCAAATTTCCCTCCTATTATTGCTTGGAAATTTTCTGCTATGCTTGTGTCTTTAAGTTTGTCAAGGTTAAATCTGATCCTAATGCTGCCCTGTTTCTTAGTCTTCTTGAGATGAAGTCTGAAGGTCATCATCACAAGTTCATGATCGCTTCCTATGTCGGCTCCTGGAAAACTCATGTTCTTTGCAATGTTAACACTAGTCTGGAAACGACCACAGAAACCGAAATTTCTCGGGACAGGAGCATGTGTCCAAATTTTAATCTTAACCGTTCTATTTCATCAGAAACGATCTTGAAACAAGGCTTTAAGTGTAAAATACCGAACTTGTCCTTTAATACTTTTTCAATATAAAAAGCGGTTTATATTAGTAGTAGAATTTTTAGTAGTAGCATTATCTTATCAGTATTATTGTTAGATTTTTTTTTTTACAGAAAAACTGAATGACCAACAATGTCTTTCTTAAGTTCTATTATAAATAATGCTTGATTATTTGCACACTGTAATTTTGTAACCTATTTGAAGACATGGTAGGGATTGTTACTTTTGCTGTTTGCACTATTTTTGCCACTGTTTGCATGAGATTATGAATAAATACAGAATCTGTTTTTACATTTCTAACTTGTAATTGATTTTAATTATTATTGCGTGAAGTTTTTCAGTAGTTGCAGATAAAAAGGCTATGTTCACCAATATAATGGCAAGAAAACACATCTCTATTGAGATGTCCTCATGGGCTGCACACAAAGAAGAACGTACAGCACGATCAGTGTAGTCTGCTTCATAGGCTACATGAGTGACTACATGAGCAGTTCTTTTGATGAATCGAAAAGAAACAAACAAACAAAACAAACCTTAGCAGGTTTGAATTAGTTAGACAAATCCTTGACTAACAGATCTAACTGAATCCATCAGACCAGTGGTTTGTAAAACTTAAAACAATGCAATTTCTAACTGGTTATTCACATGCCAATTAGGGTTGGAAGAAAAAAATCACAGTTTTGTTTTCAACTGTGATGGAACTGTTTGCACTCCAGAAACAGATGGAAATCTCCACACAGACAAAATCCTCTAACCTTTCATAAAATAATCTACTATACATTTTGAAAAGATTGAAGCAAATTGCAAGGGCAACCGCAGACTTCATTAAACAGGATGAATTGATGTTACGCTCACAATGTGGGGTCTCGTTTGCAGGTATTTTAAGCATTTTCCCTCAAAATGCTATATAAAGGCATAATTTATGCTGTTTGGAATGCATATATATATATATATATATATATATATATATATATATATATATATATATATATATATATATATATATATATATATATATATATATATGCACTAGAGTTTGGTTTCCCCCTTGGTGCGGTTCGTTTGGGCAGGGGTGAATGCAGCAATCGCACTCGGGTACGCACCAAAAGCGGACCAAACACCTCGGTACGCTTTCAAACGAACTCTGGAGCGGTTCGTTTGTGGTGAGAACGTGATCCGATCTCAAACAGACCCAACTGCCAAAGAACTGCATCATGAACACTGAAGTTGTCCGCACTGCACAGTGAATGTCTTATTTATATCGCATCTAGACTTTGTTGTTTATGAGAGGATTTGCGAAAGGATAAAGCTTGTGCTGATTCTGAACATACATTGTAAACGAATTCTCCGCATGTCTGCCGGATTTTCCTCCTCTTTGTTTACTTCTGTGATTTCTGTTGGAATTTTCCCGCACGTTAATTCTGACCAATCGAAATGCAGTTGTAGAAATAAGTTCAAGACACATCTGGCCAACGAGTGATGTGACTGTATTTTGGTTCGTTTCATCAACTCATCAACTGATTCGGACCAGAGCATTCAGTGTGGTGAGAAAAGGAACCAAAACGCCTGAAAATGATACAAAGTATAGTTTTTCACCCTTAGTCCGGACCAAATGAACTGAACTACAGGTGTGAAAGCACCCTTAGACAGCACTCCTTCCAGACTGGCGAATTAAAGTGAAACTGGATTTGAAAGCGCGAATGGCATATATATATATATATATATATATATATATATATATTATATATATATTATATATATATATATATATATATATATATATATATTCAATACACAAAACTCAATTACTGACAGATGGCTCTCATGCGGTTTGTGATGAGTGCTTGCGATATGCGGCTGTGTGAGACTCCGTCATGTAAGCGGTCAAATGCACTTCCATCTCAAAATGCTTTTATGACGCAAAATTAATGTAAACAAAATCATCAGTTATGTCTTAAGGGATTAGACCTGGGGTGTCCAAACTTTCCTACAGAGTTTAGCTCCAAGTTTCCTCAACACATCTGCCTGGAAGTTTCTTGATTAGCTGGTTCAGGTGTTTAATTGGGGTTGGAGATGAACTCTGCAGGACAGTGGCCCTCCAGGAACAGAAATGGACACCCCTGCACTAGACAGACAGGATGGACATCTGAGGTAAAAATAGAGCTGTACATTTGTGTAAATGTGGCCTATTAGATCCCCTGCTGCCTATGATGTCATCAGAAATAATCAATTAGAAGTTAAGCTGAGAAAGAGAAAAATCACTCACTGCTCTCGACTGCAAAACGTTCAGATACTTAAAGCACTATTTGTTTATTGCTTGTAATGTTTCTCTTTATTATTTACTATTTGCTTGTGTGTCTTGAATCCATAAAGAGTTAGCTGAAAAGTCTTGATATACAATTGTTTTCATTTAATTTTTAATTATTTTAAAAAATATGTATAATTACGTAAGTAATTAAATAAAATGTACAAATAAATTAAAGATTTAAAGTCGGAAAACTAGTACTCAAGGGGCGAGGTGTCTGCGTCATGAAAATTAATGTTGACCAATAAAAATATCATGAAAATATGTCTATGACAATATCAACGTATGACTAAAAAAAAATAACCCTGCAAGATTATGATGCATCAATGTTATCGAAAAAGGAACATCTAAAAGAAATTGCTGCTTGAGGTAAAGCTGAAGAGTAAATGATCTCCAGTAAACTGAAGCCCGTTCTATGACACATCCTATGAGATTAATATTCAGATAGCCTAGATACATAACATAAACGTAACATTACTACTTGCATCTGCACAAAAGATTATAATGTTCTCATTATAATGCTATATATGGCATGTATATTGGCACAGAAAGTGATTACATTAATCACTGTGCGTTTTCCAAGCCATAACAAGAAACAACTTTGAATAAAACATAGGTTAAAAATGAGAACAAAATATGAATAAAGAAATAAAGAAATTCAGCTGAAACTGATGAGTAATGAACGGTCGGTAAACCGCAGCGTTTTGCTAAGCTGGTTATTAAACTCAACCAAATATTTGAGATTAATCAGATATACTAGACAACATAAAAGTAATCTTGCAACTTGCATCTTCACAAAAGGACAAGAATGCGCCCATGAACATGACCGTGCTACTCTGATGTGTAAATAGTCGACTATGTGTTCCTTTAACAGCGCTCTGAAAAACTAAAGCACAGAGAATTTATAACATTCTATTACAATTGTGTTCTCATTATAATGTTAGATTGGCACTGCACATCTTGCACTAAACTGCATTTCATGATCAAAGGTGATTCCAGGCATTACTGCCATTCGCGCTTTCAAATCCAGTTTCACTTTAATTCGCCAGTCTGGAAGGAGTGCTGTCTAAGGGTGCTTTCACACCTGTAGTTCAGTTCATTTGGTCCGGACTAAGGGTGAAAAAACTATACTTTGTATCATTTTCAGGCGTTTTGGTTCCTTTTCTCACCACACTGAATGCTCTGGTCCGAATCAGTTGATGAGTTGATGAAACGAACCAAAATACAGTCACATCACTCGTTGGCCAGATGTGTCTTGAACTTATTTCTACAACTGCATTTCGATTGGTCAGAATTAACGTGCGGGAAAATTCCAACAGAAATCACAGAAGTAAACAAAGAGGAGGAAAATCAGGCAGACATGCGGAGTATTCGTTTACAATGTATGTTCAGAATCAGCACAAGCAAATCCTCTCATAAACAACAAAGTCTAGATGCGATATAAATAAGAGATTCACTGTGCAGTGCGGACAACTTCAGTGTTCATGATGAGAGTTTTTTGAGAGTGCAGAACGCGGTAAGTCAGTCATGGCTTAAAGGGAGCGCTATTGACAATCTAAATAATAGTTTTGTTTGACCACGGCAGCTGGTTTAGTCCAAAAATGCGCAGTTCTTTGGCAGTTGGGTCTGTTTGAGATCGGATCACGTTCTCACCACAAACGAACCGCTCCAGAGTTCGTTTGAAAGCGTACCGAGGTGTTTGGTCCGCTTTTGGTGCGTACCCGAGTGCGATTGCTGCATTCACCCCTGCCCAAACGAACCGCACCAAGGGGGAAACCAAACTCTAGTGCATCTCAACCGAACTAAATGAGTCAAGTGTGAAAGCACCCTAACGCTAACAAATCAGACCACAGGAACCGCCCCAAATGCCGCAATAATCAGAAAAAAAGAGAACATATTTTTTAAAGTCAGGGCAATCGTCATTTTTATGATCGATCGTCACAATCTCGTCACTGGAATCGCAAAGTGCATAAAGATTCCTACCCCTAATGACAATGTGTAGTATTTTGTAATAAAATTCTGTTTTAATTAGAAAACAAACTACAAAAAAATATTATATGATGTGTTTAAAGATTAGATAAGTTCCAATTTCATAACTCATCCAGTTTCTCACTACAGACCAGTAAGCTAGTCTGGTCAAATGCGAAAATAAAGCAAAAACAAAAGGTCATCAATTAACATAAGAGTCCAGTTGTTGGAACGATGATAAAAGCTTAGTCAAATTCACCTTCCTCATGGCATGCTACAAGGCCATTAAAATAAATCAAGTGACTATTGAATTAACACAGAGAACTTGAAAGCGTTTATACTCTGATGCAGAATACATTCGGAATAAAAATTAATTCACCTCTTTTGCAATTGCTGTGGGACTCTTAAATGGAGACATTTTATTATTTTTAGAAGGAAAATCTCTACTGTGAACTCGTCTAAATATGTCGCTCAAATGGTACTTGGAAAAAAAACATGGTCCGATATTTGCAACTTACTATGTTTCCTCTCTTTAAATTTTTGACATTTTAAATACAATTCTGGTCTCTAATTATTGTCATCCCTAGTTAAATTAATCCGTGGATACTGCTTAAAATCACACCAATTGTGACATGAACATGAGAGACAGCCATTACAACCAATAGTCTGAAAAACTGCCAGCAGAATAAAGAGGAAATACATTTTTTAAAAGAAAGGAACAACATGTTGCATTCAGTTGAGCTCTATGTTCCAGCTTTCACACTGGAGACAAAACATAGCCTTCAGTGGGAATAATTTGAAGACTATTTGTATGAGCGGTTTATCAAATTATTGAGCAGACAGATGTTTGTGACTGCTTCACGGCTACACCCTGGATCTGCCAGGCACCACAACAAAGGTCTAAAGGAATGGCTTGTGATGTGCCCGGAATATCAATTTAATTTACTGCTGTTAATTCACATGCAAATTTTGACCTCCGTTAAAGCATATCAATTACCTCACGTACTGTATCTGAGGGACAGCGAGCAGTGTAAGAGAGGGGAATATAACAAACCACAAAAGAATTGCGGAGATACAAAAAGATCGACAATTATTAGGAGGACAAGTATTTTCCATACATGCTTAATTCAAATTCCATGCACTAATTTATGAGGTAGAAGAAAAAAGGTTAATTGCAAGAAATTTGATACAAAAAGATACGGTACAGAGATACTATCCCTTTGCTTGCTGAAATGCAAATAGTTTAGAGACTCTTTCTTGCTTCCACTAAATGCAAAACCAAAAATATAATGCACCAACTGCTTATGACATGAGAGTCATCTTTCAACCGCACCTCAATATCTTTAGTAATTTCAGAGTGAAAGAAACTTAGCTTGAACTGTAAAGCTTGTCTTGTCATTTTAAGTATCCAGGTCAAAACTAATTGCAAAATCTATTCATACTATTTCAATGTGAAGCAAAAGAGTCACAATAAGTCTAGATGGGTCAAAACTCCCTTTCACCACCTTATAGACACTCTCTTCACAACATCATCTGTTTTATTCAACTCAAGGTACTGCATCCTTTAGTACATTATCAAAAACACTCCTACATTATGAGTGCTTGCTGAATGACACATTTCTTAGTAAAAGAAGAGCATTGAACATTTTAGCTCTCAACTGCTCAAAGAGCCTTGTGACAATATCAATTATACATGCATGAGGCAAACAAGGGGATTTATTAGCCAACAAATAATCTCACAGAGTGACCATGAATGGAGAAGATTAGCATGTGAAAGGCAGAGCAAAACTCCCTCGTCAACTGCTAAAGAGCAATTTAATTGGGCTAAAATTTGGGGAATTGTATGATTAAAGGCCACATTTGTAGGATTTTTCTGAATGACTAGGTCTCTCTTAAAGGGTCATTAAAAACCATATTTCAGCACTGAATAGTTCTCACTACAATTTTAGATAATGCAAAGAAAAATAGGAGTGGTATAATGTGGAGTGAAGAGGGAAAACAACAGACAATTTAAGCTTTATTTTGTATCACTCAGTTAAAAACATCAACGGTTATCACAAAACTATGCTGCATTTCATCACTGCAATCAAAAAATTACAACATGCACACCAAGCTCAACCATCAAACTGTCCAGTTTACTAATCAATCACACCTGTCAGTCATTATTACTCCAATTACTCAACAATAAAAAGAGGACTCACCTTTCAGCCAGCGTCTGGCCTTGTTTGGGAATACAGACTCACCTGCTCGCATTCTTTCTACTCCAGCGAGTTCCTGTATGTTTCTCTGGTAGTCTCCAGCGACTGCAACTTACCAGTAGGGCTGGGTTTCGTTCAAAATCTTTTGATCCGGTGCCATTTTCGATACCTCAGTTTAGATACCGGTTCCTAACGATACTTTTTTCAAGACCAATTTTATGAAATCCATTTTAACAAGATTACATAACACATTACCTCAGAAAAACTTTGGTTTTTTTTTTTTTCAGTTAGACTCATGCTCCTTAGACAGTGCACAAAAGGAACGAAAAAAGCACAAAGGAACAAAAAATGTTTTATAAAGAGTTCATGCTCACCAAAGCTGAACTTATTTAAATAAATTAAAAAATACAGTAAAACTTGTAATATTGTGAAATAGTATTACAATTTAAAATCCTATTTTAATATATTTCAAAATGTAATTTATTTAAATGAATTGAATTCAAAGATGGATTTTCAAAATCATTACTTCAGCGTCACATGACCCTTCAGAAATATGAAAACAGTTTGCTGCTTAATATTTTGGAAACTATGATAAATTTTTCATGATTCTTTGATGAATAAAAAATTCAAAAGAACATCATTTATTTAATACGATAAAACGAAATATCTTGTAACATTACACATGTTTTAATGTCACCTTTGATAACTTTCATGCATCCTTACTGAAAAGAAATTCTGACTAACCAACACATTTTTGAACGGCAGTGTACATTCAGTAGGTTATTATTTATTGCAATATAAACACTGTCAGAGTGATCAACAACAAGGTATCTCTTCATTTACCAATCGAAGAGGAGCAACTTTTATGTTTAGTCTGTGCACTGTCATGGTCTTCATCATACTTGTTGTGGTACCGGTCTTTGCAATTATTTTAACACAAATACTGCATTGCGCGCTGTTGGCATCGAGCCTGGAGAAATGTAGGCCTACTCACACTTTTGATCGACTTTTCCACATCTTTAAGGTATTACGTGTGTGTGCTCGGTTTCATGAACTATGCGCGTGAAGAGTTTGTGCATGCACGCGCGCGTCTCATATGAGTATGTGCGTGTCTTGTGTGTGTAGAGTTTGCATGTGCATTTCATATGTATTTGTTTGACCACTGACGTTGACGAGTTTACTCCTTAGGTATTGAAATCTGGAACCGAAACAACATGTCATTTTTCGATACTCGATAGTATCGAGGCAATTCGGTCGGTACCTAAAAAGTATCGAACTCGGTACCCAGCCCTACTTACCAGTTGTCTTCTCTGTTGTCTCGTCTCCTCCTGGCATCCTTTAGCTTTACTATTGGACTAAATTCTTATTTATGTATCCGATTGTGCAAATTAACAATCTGTAATTTTATCTCCGGGGTGCTCTGCCACAAACTCAACCTGTGAATCTTCGTTCAAGATCCACACATTAACTTATCAACTCTTAATTCAAGTTGGACTGTTACACACAGAGAATATTGTGCTTTCGGTTCTGGACAGCTCCAACACAGATGTGATCAGATGGGGCGTACTTTGCTTGTTCTGACTCCTATCAGTGTCAGTGCTTTGTGGCGAAATCTGGTGGTATTTGGAGTCATTGCACTTGTAGGGAGATCGTCAACAGGTGTACATGCAGACTGAATGCTCCACCACCAGCGTTATTTGTCTATCCTTGGAATAGATCCATCAGTGAGTATGGTTGATCACAGTTGTTTAAGTAGTTAAAATATGTGTAGATGTTCTACTAGTTGTTTAAAAGCATTTATTTTCAGTGAAAATCGTTCTTATGCTAATCATGATGCTAACCGCTAGCTTGGATTTAGCTGGGCTATACTCAGAGTTAGCTCAGGTTGTTAAGCCTCATTTATGATTATTTTCTTGCCTGTGTTTTATTTAGCCCATTTACTTATGTTCTTTGAGTGAATCATATTGTAATATGTGCTGTGGTTATTATATTTATGTTGCACATATTTGACTGTAACATAGTGTTTATTTTGTACTGTATTGCAGTTTTACAAAAAAAAGAAAACAACCAAGATTTCAGTAAAGAAAACACTCAACCTGGAGTCAAGCCTACTGAGTCTTATTGTTAATGTTCGCTATCTGTCTAACAATACAGTGACGTATCTGCCAGGACAGAATAGTAAAATGATGACCACACAGTGGGAATAGACAACAAGATAACTTTGTGAACAGCACTCAGAAGCATAAATCTTCAGACTCAATCAAGATATTGTAAAGATGAGCGACAACGATGATGGAACACGTCAGTCTCAGATGCAGACGAGGTCTAGGGTCTCCTCTTCGCTCAAGTCCTCCAAAGCCTCAAATCGGACATCTCCCAGCGCCACTGCAACGAGGGCAAGGGCCAAGGTCGAAGCAGCAAAAATAAAGGTGTCTTATGCAGAGAAGGAGGCAGCCATCATGAAAGAAAAGGTAACCATAGAGGCCAATCTTCATGTGTTGCAGCAAGAGAAGGAAGCTGCAGCAGCATCAAAAGAGGCAGCAATATATGAAGAGGCAGCAGCAGCTGAAAAGATGGAAAGAGACCCTCTTGGTGAGTTTCAGGATTTGACTTTTGAAGATCCTACAAAACGCACCAGAGACTATATAGAAACTCAACCATTTGAACAACATGCTCACCAGGAGCTTCATGATGGTACGCCACAGCAGCCAATCCAACAGGACAAAACCCCAAGTCTCCCATGCACTATCAACGGGCCACAAAATACAGTGTATAGACCACTTAAGGAGGAAGAAAATTACAAACCCATTGCAGATGAGCGCTATGCACCTCCACCTACCCACAAGGCTCCTTATATCCCAAACAAATACCCAGCCGATACCTTTCCAGCACCTAATCAGGTCCAGTACAAGATAAACTCACCGTCAACTCCTCAGACCGCTGGTCTAGCTCAGTATCTGGTAAGAAAGGAAATGGTTAGCTCTGGGCTCCTTGCCTTTGATGACCGTCCAGAAAACTATTGGGCATGGAAATAGTCTTTCCTAGCATCCATAAAGGAGCTAAATCTATCTGACCAGGAAGAGCTTAACCTCCTCGTAAAATGGCTTGGGCCGGAGTCATCAGCACAAGCCAAGCGGTTAAGGTCAGTGCATGTGAACAATCCTAGAGCAGGTGTGTAAATGATATGGCATCGCTAGGAAGAGATGTATGGAAGCCCAGAGGTTATTGAAAATGCCCTACTGAGAAGACTAGAGACCTTCCCAGTAATCTCTAACAGAGACATACACAAGCTAGTGGAATTAGGTGACTTGCTAAGAGAGCTAGAAGCTGCTAAAGCAGAGGGATACTTGCCTGGACTCGCATATCTAGACACATCAAGGGGTGTTAATCCAATAGTGGAGAAGCTTCCTTTCTCCCTCCGGGACCGCTGGATAGGGCAGGGATCCAAATACAAGGAGGATTTTACAAGAAATACAAGAAGGTCCCCTTCCCACCATTCAGCTTTTTTGTCAACTTCGTATGTTCCCAGGCAAAGACCCGTAATGACCCCAGTTTTGCATTTAGCCTCTCCTCTACCCCAAGCCACGCCAAAGTCGAAAGGTCACCAAAATACCTGCCCAGAACAACTGTGACTGTCAGAAAAACGGCAGTCACTGCTACAACTACCACTCCACAGGCAAATGCAGCTGCCAAGGATGAACCGGATAAGCAGTGTCCCATTCATAATAAACCACACCCGCTATCAAAATGTTGTGGGTTTCGGGGGAAACATCTTGATGAGAGGAAAACATACTTGAATTCATACTTGAACATAGGAGAATTCAATCTGTTTTCGATGTTGTGCCAGCACCAAGCATATGGCCAAAGATTGCAGGACAACACTTAAATGTAATGAGTGTGAAAGCAACAGACACATTTCAGCGATGCATCCTGGAACAGCCCCTTAGTTGCTTGGTAAGCAGCTTCAGCACGCTGCTGAGGACGAGCAAAGCGGGGAGTGTGAAGAGCGAACACCTCCTATAGTCATGTCCAAGTGTACAGAAATATGTGGTGGCTCTACCAAGGCCAGATCCTGCTCAAAAATCTGCTTGGTCAAGGTTTATCACGCCAACAATCCAAGTAAGGTTCACAAGGTGTATGCAATACTAGATGACCAAAGCAACCGGTCGTTAGTAAAATCACAATTCTTCGATCTGCTAGACATTAACAGCAGGGCATCCCCCTATACTCTTAAAACATGCTCCGGCACAGTGGAGACTGCAGGGCGGAAAGCAAGTAACATTATAGTGGAGTCATTATATGGTAAAACCAAGGTTAAACTTACAACTCTCCTAGAATGTAACAACCTACCTGACGACAGATCAGAGATCCCAACGCCTGAGAGCACTTAATATTTTCCTCATCTCACTCCTGTGGCCGATAAGATCCCTCCTCTTGACACCAGTGCTCCTATTCTCCTCCTCCTAGGCAGAGACATTTTGAGCGTGCATAAAGCGCGTGAACAGCATAACGGGCCTCACAACTCACCGTATGCCCAGCGCCTTGACCTTGGCTGGGTCATAGTTGGAGAGTTATGCTTGAGTGGTGCTCACAAAAACGAAGAAGTTAATGCCTACAAGACACATGTCCTTCAAAATGGACGCCCCTCTTTCCTAGAGCCATGTACCAACAAGATTCACATAATGGAGAGAGTACAGGGTCCAGTGCAGCCTAGTCTTCAAACATCATCTTACAGTCAGAAGATCTTTCAGGAGACCTGTCGAGATGGTTAGGGGGAAAGTGTGTTTCAGAAAACACCTGAGGATGAGAAACAAGCCATGTCAGTAGATGACAACAACTTTCTCAGAATAATGGAAAGCGAAGTGTACATGGATGACCAAAATCACTGGGTGGCACCCCTACCTTTTCATTTACCTCGCAAGCCCCTTCCAAATAACAGAGGACAGGCCACCCAGAGACTCTCCACTCTCCAATGCTCATTCAGAAGGAAACCTGACATGAAACAGCACTTCTTTGACTTCATGCAGAAAGTTCTCGACAACCAGCAGGCAGAGCCGGCTCCTTCCCAGGGCAAGAATGCTGGTATTTACCTACCTTCGGTGTCTATCACCCGCAGAAGCCTGGGAAAATCAGAGTGGCTTTTGATTCCAGCGCAGTGTTTAAGGGAAAATCATTGAATGACATGCTCCTCAGCGACCTAACCTCAACAACACTCTAGTTGGAGTCCTACTAAGGTTCAGGAGGGAGCAAATAGCCATCACAGCTGATATTGAACAAATGTTCTATGGGTTCAAGGTCAGAGAGGACCATCGCAATTTCTTGCGATTTCTGTGGCACAGAGATAATGATCCTGATAAGGAGATAATTGACTTTTGGATGACTGTACATGTTTTTGGGAACAGCCCGTCACCCGCTGTAGCAACGTATGGGCTGAGGAAAGCTGCAGAACAAGGATAAAATGAACACGGCATGGATGCCAAGGATTTCGTCTACAGAAATTTTTGTTGATGATGGTCTCATTTCAGTGTCAAATGAGGTTGACGCCATTGATCTCCTGCAACGCACCAGGGCCCTACTAGCTGAGTCCAACTTACGACTTCACAAAATTGCCTCAAATAGTACAAAAGTCATGGAGGCCTTTCCTCCAGAAAAACGAGCAAGTGACTTTAAGGATCTAGATTTAATAGCAGACCCCTTGCCCTCCCAACGCAGTCTGGGTGTAAGCTGGGAACTCCAGACTGACCGTTTTACTTTCAGAGTGTCAAGAGATGTGAAACCATTCACTCGGAGAGGCATTCTGTTGACTGTAAATAGTCTTTATGATCCTCTTGGATTTGCTTCCCCCATTACAGTGGAAGGCAAGGCACTTGTAAGAGACCTTTCCTTTGAGCAGTATGACTGGGACACACCTCTCCCAAAGCAGAAAGAGGCACAGTGGAAAGCATGGACTGACTCCTTAACTGAGCTGGAACAGATTCACATCCTGCGAACATACGTTCCAGTCTCAATGTCATGTTGTAGAACGATAGACTTATGCGTTTTCTCAGACGCTTCTACTATGGCAATAGCGGCTGTAGCCCATCTGCGTGTCTTGGACTCTGATGGAAAATGGCATGTAGGGTTTGTAATGGGAAACACAAAGCTGGCTCCTTACCCCATGCACACTGTGCCACGCCTGGAGTTGTGCGCCGCAGTCTTGGCAGTTGAACTGGCAGAACTGATCCAATCTGAAATAGACGTAGAGTTGAAAGCAGTCAGGTTCTATATAGACAGTCGTGTCGTGCTGGGCTACATTCACAACAGATCAAGAAGGTTTTATACCTATGTAGCTAACCGAGTAACTCGCATTCGGAGCTCCACCAAACCATCACAGTGGCAGTACGTACAAACCGATGAGAACCCTGCAGACCATGGAACTAGGCCGATTCCAGTGGCTTACCTGGCCTCATCCAGTTGGTTACTTGGCCCTCAATTTCTCTGCCAGCCAAACACACGTCAAGAGGATGAGGCAGAATCGTTTGAGCTAGTGCAGCCAGATACAGACAAAGACATTCGGCCTGAAGTCACCTCGCTTGCAACCAAAGTCACAGAGCAGTCTCTTGGATCACAAAGATTCGAAAACTTCTCTACCTGGAAGAGTCTAGTAAGAGGCATGACAAGTCTCATTCATGTTGCAAAGTCTTTCTCCGGTGAGATTAAGAATGATGGATGTAAGGGATGGCATCAATGTAGGCAGCAACACACCACAGAGCGCTGTCAAGCCAAGACAAATATACTCAAGGCAGTGCAAGATGATGTGTATCAGGAGGAGCTAAAATGTCTAACTCAGGGCATCAAAGTTCACCACCAAGGCCTCTTGTAAAGTTGGATCCTTTCCTTGATGAGTATGGACTGCTTAGAGTGGGAGGTCGGATACACAAAGCAGATCTGCAAGATCGAGAGAAACACCCATTAATCCTTCCAGCTGGACATCATGTAACCACTCTCTTAGTCCGGCACTATCATGACATACAAGTTGCACACCAAGGTCACACTTTACAGAGGGTGCAGTACGTGCTGCTGGAGTCTGGATAGTAGGAGGGAAGAGGCTCATCTCCAGCATCATATTCAAATGTGTCATCTGTAAGAAGTTGAGGGGCATGCCTGAAGTTCAAAAGATGTCTGATCTGCCCACTGACAGGTTGGCTATGGACCCGCCTTTCACCCATGTAGGACTTGATGTTTTTGGTCCAGGAATGTTGAAACCCGGCTGACACGAGGTGGTGCTGATGAGAGCAAAAGGTGGGCTGTCATTTTCAGTTGCCTAAGTACGAGAGCCGTCCACCTGGAAGTCATTGAGTCTATGTCGACCTCGAGCTTCATCAACGCCTTAAGGCGCTACCTGTCCATACGGGGACCTTTCAGACACCTCAGGTCTGATAATTTCATTGGTGCATGCAGAGAGCTTCAGATTAACACTGGCGACCCTGAGGTACAGAATTACTTGCAAGACCAGGGCTGTACATGGACCTTTAATGCACCTCATTTCTTCACACATGGGAGGAGCTTGGGAGAGATTGATAGGAGTGGTTAGAAGGATTCTAGATGCGCTGCTGGTGAAGGATGGAGCTACCAGACTTACCCATGGAGTCCTAACAACCTTGATGGCCGAGGTTATGGCCATTATGAATTCCAGACCACTGGTCCCAATCTCGTATGATGCAGAGATACCTGAGATACTCTTGCCTGCCACGTTACTAACTCAAAATGCAAGTGTTACTCCCGCTCCCCCAGGGGATTTCAAATTGGACCACCTATGCAAGGACAGTGGCGCCAGGTCCAGAGCTTGGCGGACTCCTTCTGGAAAAGGTGGAGGTTGGAGTACTTAGCAACTCTTCAGCCACGGAGAAAGTGGACCAAGGAGAAGCATAATCTCCAGGACGGTGAAGTTGTACTGATAAAGGACGTTCAAGCAAGACGCAATCAGTGGCCTCTTGGATTGATAGTTGAGGCCATTCCCAGCTCTGACAGCAGGATCCGCAAGGTTATGGTCAAGACCTTTAGCCAAGGGACAATTAAGGGAAGTATCTTAGGCCAAATAGTGATGTTGTGTTACTGATACCAAAGGGAAAAGAGTAGATGGTGGTATAACATAATTATACCAAGCGGGGAGTGTTCTGACTCCTATCAGTGTCAGTGCTTTGTAGCGAAATCTGGTGGTATTTGGAGTCATTGCGCTTGTAAGGAGATCGTCAACAGGTGTACATGCAGACTGAATGCTCCACCACCAGCGTTATTTGTCTATCCTTGGAATAGATCCATCAGTGAGTATGGTCGCTCACAGTTGTTTAAGTAGTTAAAATATGTGTACATGTTCTACTACAGTTGTTTAAAAGGATATTATGTTCAGTGAAAATCGTTTTTATGCTAATCGTGATGCTAACCGCTAGCTTGGATTTAGCTGGGCTATACTCAGAGTTAGCTCAGGTTGTTAAGCCTCATTTATGATTATTTTCTTGCCTGTGTTTTATTTAGCCCATTTACTTATGTTCTTTGAGTGAATCATATTGTAATATGTGCTGTGGTTATTATATTTATGTTGCACATATTTGACTGTAACATAGTGTTTATTTTATACTGTATTGCAGTTTTACAAAAAAAAAAGAAAACAACCAAGATTTCAGTAAAGAAAACACTCAACCTGGAGTCAAGCCTACTGAGTCTTATTGTTAATGTTCGCTATCTGTCTAACAATACAGTGACGTATCTGCCAGGACAGAATATTGCTCATTCACCATTCAGTCATTTCCTGGTCCACTGGAGACATTCTGAAGTGGAGAGAACAATGTTTTCCTGAACTTCCTGATTCTTAGACTTCCCAAGAACTCTGAACCAGCCATTTCAATGGACCTGTGTACTACATCTATTAAAAGTCCAATCAAACAGTTATCTATGGCAATTTCTCCTTGCTATTCCCACTTTCAGACAGTATTCTGCCACCCAACGAGCCACTCATTACCTCCTCATTGACTATGGGACGGTGCAATAGATCTTCTGCCTGGTGAGCTCATTATCCCTTCCTGAGCAAAAGGCCATGGTTACATCGATCCATTGTCAAGGTCACATTTACCTCCCTTGCTGCTTTAAGCTTTTTTGATGCAAAGACAGGCAGAGGCTTGCAGCCCTTGACTATCTATCCCTGAACAAGATAACTGTCAAATTCTGTTATTCTCTTCCCTTTTTTCTGGCTGCCCTGGAACTACTGCGTGGAGCGACCATCTTTATCAAGCTGGATCTCCACAGTGCATACAACCTCATTTGGATCCAGAGTGGGGATAAAGTGTAAGACCGCCTTTGTTACCCCTAAAGGCCACAATGAATATAGGGCCATGCCGTATGGCCTGGTAAAGTGTTCCAAGAATTCATGAATTATGTGTTCCAAGAATTCATGAATAAGGTGTTACCTTATTACTGGAGTACCTCCACAAATTCGTCCTGGTTTACATCAATGATATTTTGGAATACTCCCAGAACCTGGCTGAACATCGCCATCATGTTGCACTAGTGTTGAGTAAGCTAAGGGAATACCATTCTAAAAGCTGAAAAGTATTTATTCCATTAGAGTGCCAGCCAGTTCCTGGGATACAACATCAGCTGTGAGGGTATCCAGATGGATGAGGGGAAATTCATCCATCATCCATCATTACAGTACCTCCCCTATCAACACTCAACAAGGTAAAGCCCAAGTCTCTGTCCTGGACCATGGAAGCATCCCACGCCTTCCAGAAACTAGTATCTACCACCGCTCCTACACTCATCTATTCTGACAAAAACAAAGCAGATGAACTCTCCTGTATCCATGTATCCATCTAAATGTCCTGATGAACTTGAGCCCATCGTTTCATCCAAGATCTTTGTGTCCCTGGATGAGGACCGCTGAAGCCATTAACACTGAGCCAGCTCTGCCTCGGTGTCAATCAATCCACACATTTGTTTTGTCCTCACAACGTCTCAAACTCATGGAGTCCATGGCAGAGCATGTGAGCGGAGCGGAGCGGGGAGCGGAGCGGAGCGGTAATACTTCCTCCTGAGCGGAGAGCCTTTGAAGATTCCTCCGCTCGCTCCGTCCGCTCAGGCCGCTCGCCCAGAATGCCTTTGTGATTTGCTAGTTCGAGAATCGGTGAATTAGCTAAAGCAATAGTGGGTTGGTTATGGAGTTCAAATATTGTTTTAAGGAACTTGCGAGCCTTATGCATAAATGCACAGTAAAAATCACAGTTAAGAACGAGCAGGGAGGAGAAACTGAAAGGGAGTGTGGAGAGACTGTGAGAGTTAGCAAAGATTCATATTGGAATCTAAAGCGTCACATTGCCAGAAAGTACGAGGATGTGCTACGCAAACACGGTAGTGCAGCAAAAGGTGAGATAGCCTACCATTCGAAAATAAACTAATAGATAAATGGGTAAGGTAGGCCTACTGCCCCTCTCATGACATGCAGAGAAAAATATATTGTAATATACAAATTAAAATTTCGTTCCCAACTTCCCATGAAATAAAAATTCGTTCTCTCATTTAGGGTGGCCACGACTTAAATTCGTTTCCACAAATTCTTAAATCGTTCCCTGGTTTAGAAAATCATGGCCATGTTGAACTAATTCGAAGGCTACTCTCGTTTCATTAAAACAAGGAAACAAATTATTACAACGTGGTCACGATTTACTAAACCATGGATCGAAATATTATATTCTTAATTTTGTACGATTTAAATAAAATGAGGAAATTAATTATTAAAACATGCTGACGTCAGGTTGGAACAAATTGTTAATTTGTTATGCAATCATCATATCAGTGCAAATAAAAATAACTTATTGACAACACACAATATGAATTAGCCTACATAATTGTAGTTGGTGTAGCCTATTTTTAAGCTGAAATTAGACAGAAGTTATTGAACCACTTGTTAAATTTAAATAAATAAATAAAAATTACCCGAATAATTAGGTAGGCCTATAATTTAGATGTAGGCAACAGAAAATTTACTGTACGCTATTATAATGTACGCAAATTTGTTTTTACAGAAAAAACTGCTACCAGTCAAAGGGAGATAAAGAATTTTTTTCCTCTCCTGCGTCCCCAGACTCCCCAGTTCTCTGTGTCTAATGCACGGAAGAAAGAATTGGATGACGCATTTTTTAAGATGGTTTACGTGGATTATGAACCTCTCACAAAAGGTGAACGAGAGGGTATGCGTCATTTTGTCAGCGTTGCCCAGCCCGGCTATACAACACCGTGCTACAGTACAGTACGTGACACTCTGATGCCGAATGCTCTTAGCGAGATGGAAGGCAGACTTAGAGAGCTGTTGAAGTTAGGAGATGGCTTTGCGCTTACTTTAGACATTTGGACAAACAGAAGAGGACACAGCTTTCTGGGTGTTGTGGCAAGTTTCATTGATGAAATGTTTAACAGTCACACTGTGCTGCTGTCCTGTGAACATCTTCAAGGACACCACACCGCTGAGAATATTTTTCAGAAATATGAAAGTATCTTGCAACACTGGAATTTACAAGGCGAGTTGTCAGGGTGGTGACTGACAGCGCAAGTAACATGGTAAAGGCTTTCGACCTCCCAGGGTTTGATGAAAGTTCAACTGAAGAGGAGGGCGAGGAAGAGGTCCTTGAGGAAGATGGCAGTGGCACAGAGGAAGGTCCACTTTCACCATTCCAGCCAGATTTTGCGCAGATCATAGAAAACATGAGCGCCACATATATCACTGAATCTAATCTGCATATGCGATGCCCCATCCATTTACTGCAACTCGCCATAAAGGATGCAATAAACAGTCATGCTGATGTAGACAAAATGATCACACGAACGGCAAAACTTGTAAAGAGGGATTAGAAAAAGCACCTTAAACACTGAGGAGGCTTATAAACTTGGTGTGCGTCCCACCCCAGCATGTGTCACCAGGTGGAGCAGTCAGCTGCGCATGATCGAATCAGTACTGAAAATGTTTGAAAGAGACCCGCAATTCCAAAACAAGCTGAAAATTCCCGAGCACAGTAAGCTGACCATGAATGACGTACTTCATCTCCAAGCCCTGACTGAGGTGCTATTACCTCTGGCAGTGCTTACAACTGCTATGCAAAAAGAGCTCGGAAACCTTGGCATGATTCTTCTAGCTGTAATGGAAATCAAACAGCTTTTGTCCAGTGTCCCTGGCAACCGATCCGTCAACATTCGTGCATTTGTGGAGACACTGTCAGATAATGTCTCTACTCGTTTTAACAGATTTTACTCTGACAAGCACCTTGTGTTGGCGGCTGTATTGGATCCTCGTTTTAAAACTGAATGGATCATTAGAGATGGTACAGTGAGCAATCAACTCGTAGAGATTCGTGAAATGTTGGTAAAAGAGGCAGAATGCAGTGGTGTGGTGGAGACTGCGGTGGACACAGTGACTGAGGCTAGGAGCGCTCCCAAGAAGGCGCGCATTTTCGGCTCATATGAGAGCAACTCGAGTGTAGCTGACAGTGCCAGAGGTGAGATGGAGGAGTACCTGGGCTCAATGAGAAAAGGTCCACATGAAGACGTCCTAGGATTTTGGAAAACCAATGCTGGATCATTCCCTCGACTAGCCAGGGTCGCCCGCAAAATCTTCAGCATCCCCAGTGGTTCTTCCAGTGCTGAGCGCGTGTTTTCCGCCGCTGGATTACTGTCCCGGGCACACCGCATGAGCCTGAAACCTAATACTTTGTCCAAGCTAATGTTTCTAAAAGTAAATTCTAAAGTGATGTAAAGATTGAGACGTTTTTAAATAGACCGCGATTACCCGCAGTTTTGGTCTAAACTCTAGAACGCGCGTTTCTTTTAATGCCAGTAAATCATCCAGGTGTGCTCTTTGATAAGATGTTGTTTGCAACTGCAGTTATGTTCACGGAAATAAAATAACGAAAATCAAATATACCTTTTCAGTTATTGCGTTTAATAGGCAAGTTTGCCGAAGGGCTAGACATGTTTTTTTATTTAATTGAATTGAATGCATTTAAATGAATAAAAATAACAGACTTTTATTCAGAATCACCCCAAAATAACTTTTATTTACAATCCTCCTAGCTACTGTAAAATACATTAATTCCAGATATTCATTACAAAGTACAAACAGAAAGCAAGTAGCCTACAGAGACATTTTATGTCTGAGCGGGATCTGAGCGGGATTTGTTTTACCGGTGAGCGTGAGCGATTCATCAGTGGAGCGTTCGCTTGGGACTAGGGCTGTCAATGAATATTCTAAATTCGAATATATATTCGAATAGTTTTAAAAAACAGAAATTCGAAGGTGAAAATTAATATTCGAATCATGTGGAAAAACACGCCCGCGGTAGCAGAGGCGCGGCTGTCTGCTTTGCGAGTGGCAAAATCCTGAAGCTTAAAATGTAAAACGTATTTTCCAGCTGCACAGATAGCACAGTGAGTGTCTGGCTCACTCATTGGCTGTGCTGCGGCAACTGCACATCCAATGACGAGGGCGCTTCCGACGTGTGCGCCAATGAGCTAGCATTACATCATACAGAGCCCGCCAAGGGGGTGTGGCCAGACGTCCCCGAAATAGCCATAGTAGCAGCAGTTTACCACAGCACGAGCTGCTCGGAGAGTTCAATGTTGGTTCTAAAGTTTATACTGTAAAACTTCAATTAATGTTAATAATATTTGTTTCAATCACTGAATGAAGCCTGCTATATTTAGGACAAGAGTTGCGACCTTAAATTGCTTGCACAAAACTCTTGATCAGCACTCAACATTTGTGTATTTTTGTTCATTTAAACCGTTATGCGCAGAGAGCGTGAGGGCGAGAGAGCGAGCGAGAGAGAGAGAAAGAGTGCCTGCGAGTGCGAGCGAGAGTAAGGTCTGCGGTCTTGGCCATTGATTTACTTGTTTTTGTGTAAGTTAATACGTTGTCAAATATGTTTAAACTTAGATAAACTACCTATATAAATAGTTGTGTCTCTTTGTATTCATTTGTCCTGATATTGACGTAATGCGCGTCATTGACAAAATGCGCAACCAGATATTCGAATAGTTCGAATATATGTGGGTTTTTTAGAGGGAATATTCGAACGTCATTTTTGAGCAATTTTGACAGCCCTACTTGGGACGCGAGCGACTGAGTGGAGGGCACGCGCATAGAGCGGAATATTGAGCTGAGCGTCACACTGTCCGCTTCGCTCACATGCTCTGGTCCATGGGCACTGGGGACCAATTCCACCCTCTAACTCTTCCAAGACCAGTTCTGGTGGACTTATATGAACCATGATGTCAGAAGGTTCATAAAAGGTTGCCAGACCTGTGCCTTCACAAAAAAAACCATGACACCTTACACCAGGCAAACTGCTACCTCTTAAAGGCCTCTCTATAGCAATGAAAACAGCAGAACTTCTGTTCAAACAGTTATTTCAAAATGTTGGCTTACCCCCAAAAAATTTTTTCTGACAGAGGGACTCAATTTATCACTTGTGTGTGAAATAATTTATTTTCTTTCTAGGTGTGACCATCAGCTTATCTTCTGGATATCATGAAAAAAAAAAATGGGCAAAGGAAACTTCAGGTGATAGGGAAATTTCTGATAACCTTTTGTCGTCATCCGCCAGAACTCCTGGAGTCGATTTTTACCGTGGACTGAGTAAACACATAATTTCCTCTGCCAACTGTCTACCGGACTCACTCCATTTCAATGTGTATTTGGCTTCCAACTACCGCTTATTCCATGGTCAGGAGAACCATCTGATGTACAAGGTGTTGACCACTGGTTAAGAGAGCGAGAGGGTTTGGGATTTTGCGACGCAAAAAGACAGCTAAGTCCCAGCTACATTGGTCCCTTCACCATTCAAAGGCAGATAAATCCTGTGTCATACCAGCTTCAGCTCCCTCCTTAGTACCGGATTAATTCCACAATTCATGCATCTAGATTAAAACCCTACCATCTCTCTCTCTTACCCACTTCTGCAGAGCTTGGTCCAGCTGCATACCCTCCTCCACTGCTGCTCCTAGAAGATGGTCTCACCTACATCAAGGGGAGCCTAGATTCCCAATGCCGCGGAAATCCTCTTGAGTATCTTGTAGACTGGGAGGGGCTATGGACCTTGGTACATCAAAATGGCATTCTAGATTGTACCCTGGTTTCCACCTTCCATGAGTCACATCCACACTGTCCTGCTCCAAGGGGGAAGAGGTAGGCCTCTGGATCATTGGTCCACAGGAGCGGACTGCGGGGTGGGTGGTTAATGTCACGTGCATACCAGTCTCCATCCTTTCAACCAATAGAAAGAGGACTCACCTTTCAGTCAGCATCTGGCCTCGTTTGGGGATACTGACTAACCTGCCTGCATCCTTTCTACTCTAGCGAGTTTCCCTACATTTCTCAAGCAACTGCTTCTTACCCATTGTCTCCTCCTGGCATTCTTCAGTCACCGTCTGCGACTGGTGAAAAGAAACAAGATTAATGTCCAGTTGATTCAAGCAAGTGCTACTTGACTATTGAACTGAATTCTTTCCTGTATCTCCGATTGTGAAAACTGCTTGTGGTTCAATTACCTTTGTGAGTCTGTGCTATTTTTATAACATGGTTTTGTGAGTTCAGAGTACATCCAGAAATACACACATGGCTTTTGCATTTGTTCTCTGCATTGGTCTCTATATCTAATTTATGCCACCCACAAATACAGTCTTTACATAGGAATAATTAACTTGTTGAAAGCTTTGCAACACTCTGAAACTCTTGCATCACAAAAACAAACACTTGCGTGCCTTAATGTGTCTCTGAACTAGATCCACACGATTAATTGTTAAAAGACTTTGATCTTGATTCAGACACTCATTTAAACTTTTGACATAATCACACAGGAATACTTAAATCTGAGTTTGCGCTGCCGCTGACCCAGAGAGAACAGTTATGTATAGGAAACAGCTTCACAAACAGTACTTTTTAACCATACAGTATTGTTATTTCTGTGTTAAAAATAGTGCTCAAAACATTGTGTTCATCCTCGCTGTTTCATGCCGATGTACATCTCACGTAAAGTAAATAATTCCGCGACTGCAATTACAGATTTTGAACAGAGATGGTGACAAAGAGGAAAAACTGCGGACTGCAGCTTTAAATAGACTGCAGCAATTAACATTTTGTCAGTCCTCTAGTATACGTATGTTATTTTGTTTAGTTGTCTGTTCAGAATTGTTGGAGAATCTCTATTTGAAACAAACAAATGTGTTTCTCAATTCTCAAATCAACTTAAGTAAGTATATTTTATAGGAAAGTGCCATGTGCTGTCACAAATAATTAGAAGACAGCCCCTTCTCATAGGATAAGTTCACGCAGCCTGTAACCTGTAATCTGATCTCTTGGGACTCTCTGGAAGATCCTCACACCATATTGAAAAGTTCATTACTGTTAGAATAAAATATTGCAGATGTGCAACATCACATTAATGAAATTGTTCATTTTGTTGATCCTTTTTTTATACTGCATCTACATATTAAAGCAGTAATCTGTTCCAATTAATTGAGAACTGTATATTCCTCTACATAAGTCACCAACAAAAAAACAAAAAAATCAATTTGGAATATTTGGATGTTGTTCTTTATTGCTTTGTACTTGCACACACAGGATAGACAAATTCAAGATCATGTCTTCAGATTATCTTATAAAGTGACTCATGGACCTGTACAAGTGTGCGTTCGTACATTTCCTGTCCTTTTATAAAGAATTAGCTTTTTCATTTCTATCACCATAAGACATAATGCCAATAAATGGAAACTGCAACTGTAGGTTAGTGGTCTCAATTTGCCCGTTCTGAGGGGAGTTTCCTTCTCTATAGTAGAATAGTCTAGCTGGGAAATGGAAAAAACTGCCAACATGTGTAATAGATGTCAGAATAAGAGAGCAATTTACAGTAAGTGGGTTTAACTTCTTTCTGTCTTATCTTAGAGAAATGGTAAGAATCCTGAAGATTACCACCTAAAGCGAATCTCAATTGACAGCCAGTAGTGTTGTCCCCCTATCCCTGACAATGCTTGATTACTCACCTCTATCAACTTGAGAGACACTTACCTTCATGTTCTGAGCGTCTATCTAACTGATGTCTGCCTCTGTGCTGATAGAAATACCCAATAGACACATGAAACTCTCACTCAGCTGTCTTTTTTTCGATGTGGACACCACACAGCTAGAGACAGAATGAAAAGATAATTTAGTGGAACATTTGGATGAGGGTCAGGAGAGTGTAGTTATTTTTGAAGGCAGTGACACCTGTGTGCTTACCTTGTGGACATGCCTTCATTAAGGAGTGTGGAAGAGCCCAAAGACAGAATCACAACAAGCGTTTAAAGGAAGATGAAACTAAACTGAGGAAGAAGAGCGGATATAACCAATATCTCCTTCAAGATTCCACCCAGTGACCCAGTAGTACAACAGTAAGCAATAGGTCTTAATAGGTCACAAATCCACACTCGTCGTGAAGCAGAAACTTCAATAGATCTGTTCAGTCTGTAGTCCCAAAACACAAAAGAGAATAAGCATTTTCAAGCCATGAGTTTCCTTGGTTATTTCTAATAGGTTTTTAGAATGGTGGTTTTTGATTTATGTGCAAAATAAGGTATATATTTGGCTAAAGTCAAGATGAAACAAAAGTAGCAACACATATTTTATTATGTTTTGTGATGTACACCCAGGTGTAAAGTATTATCAAAAATAAAATAAAAATGTAGGGCAGAGTCTTCTATGCAACCGTTGTTAATTGGATGTTGAGATGTGGGCATGGCACTAAAAGTTGCAGATGAATGTGAGCTTGCAGGGACAGGGTTTAAGTGGACTAAATAATTGGAGAAGTTCCGCATACGTCATCAGAGAGACATTTTCATAAGAAGGTCCAGATATGACATTTTGATTAAACATTACAAGGTCAATATTTTTGAAAGATGCACAATGAATTAACACAATAAAATCTATAAGATGCATTTAGAAAATAGATTAGAGACCGACCGATAATCGGTTTTACCGATATTTCCCCCCCGATATTTAAGCATTTTCCCGGTTCGGGTCTATGCCTCTCATTAGTCATTATCATTATGTCGTGCTCATCATGCCGATTCACTCACCGGGTGATCAGGAAATGCTCCAAAAGCACAGCCACCGTATGCAGCTTTTAACACGATCTACTCATTTAAAACTCCTTAAACTATTTTAACATCTACTATATAACCTTTATTTCGCTAGTAAAAATAAATAAAAATACAGCTCAGTGGAAATGAATAATTATCTCCGCGAGAGAAGTTCTGTATAAACGCACAGATAAAAACAGCGCTCTGTCAGCAGGTATTTCATTATCTAGAGTAGAGACCGACAAAAAACATTACTAATAATTCTGATAACATGCTAGAAGAGATGGACTCGGTAATTGCGATGATGTATTCGCTGTTTTGTTCATTCTTCTGACAATGTTTGCGTATTCCAGTGAATGTATGCATAATATATGCGTATTAATATTCCAGCGTATTCCAATCTCTTCACTCTTCAGCCTATTAAACACATAAACCTTTTAAAACTGTAGTTTAAAACAAATTATAATATTTATGCTTATATTTATGGGGAGTTGATAGACTCTCTTGTCATTTAGTTATGTTCTCCATATGAAAACTTTAGACTTTGTAAATGTATTTTGCCTGTTGTTCATATTAATGATGTTATTATAAATAAAAACATGCAACTGGGATTATTAAGATAAAGTTGTAATGTTTTTTATTCAGGTTGTTTAGAATGTTTTATGCTTTCAAAACAAATTGTTCAAATTATTTTTACACGCTATATTTGTGTCATGGATGATACAGGAGTCAGGACAGGTGGTAAGTGAATAAGTGTTTATTTACAGAACAGCAGAAGCAGACGGAGTTATGGTGAGTATTCAAACAGATGATAATTGGATGAGAACTTAGCCACTGGATAATAAGAGTCTCTCTTTCAGATGCAGATGGATAGTAACTGGAGAGGGTTGCAGAAGGACGGCTGGGAACTGAAGACGGCATACGATGATGAAGATAATCCAATAGACTCAGGTAAGTAGCAGGTAAGTAGCAGGTAAGTCTTTGGTTGAGCATAGGAGAGTCTGAGTGTCAATGTAACGACGAGACCAGACAATGAGTGTGAGACAGAGTGTGGTATATAAAGGTGGTGGGATGATGAGGTGCAGGTGATGGTGATTAGAACTCAGGTGACAATGAACGAGTAAATGAATGAGTGGGAGGAGTGAGTGAATGAGTGGGAGGAGAGTGTGGATCTACTGGAATCCTGACAGTACCCCCCTCCTCCGAGGCGGCTCTTGACGACTGAGAAGAGGGATGAGTTCGACGACGAGGTCTGCCACGGGGCCTGGAAGCTGGGCGATCGGGATGATTGGTGTGAAACTGTTGAAGAAGAGTTTGGTCCAGGATGTCGTCCCGAAGAACCCACGACCGTTCCTCAGGACCGTAGTCCTCCCAGTCCACTAGATACTCCAGCCGAGGACCTCGTCGCCGCGAATCCAAGATGGTACGGACTCTATAGATGGACTCGTCCTCTACCGGGATAGGAGGAGGAGGTTCGATGGCCGGGTCAGGTTCTGTGGGAGGAGAGGAGACAGGTTCAATGAAAGGTTTCAACAGTGACACATGGAATGATGGTGAAATCCGGTACTGTCGAGGGAGATTGAGTCTGTAGGTGACCTCGTTCAACTGCCTCTGCACGGTGAATGGACCGATGTATCGAGGACTCAGCTTACGGCAAGGCAGGCGGAGGCGCATGTCCCGGGTCGAAAGCCACACCTTCTGTCCTGGCACATACTGAGATGGTTCCAAACGATGACGATCTGCTTGGTCCTTGTGTCTCCGCACTGCCTACTGTAGATGCACGTGAGCCGAGTCCCATACCCCCTCGCTCTGCTGGAACCAGTAATTCACTGCTGGTACATCTGAAGGCTCACCGGACCAAGGGAAGAGAGGAGGTTGATAGCCGAGGATACATTGGAAGGGGGTGAGACCGGTGGTGGACTGTTGAAGGGAGTTTTGTGCGTACTCGGCCCACGGAAGGTACTGGCTCCAGCAGTCCTGGTACTGGTGGCAATAAGTTCGCAGGTAACGTCCAATCTCCTGAATCTTTCGCTCAGTCTGGCCGTTAGTCTGAGGATGGTATCCAGAAGACAGGTTGACAGTAGGGGTGCACGATATTGACAAAAAAGTCATATTGCGATATCGATAATGAATATTGCGATATCGATATTAATTTCGATATTTTTAAATGTATGTAAAACTAAAAAAGTTATGGGAAAGCGCAGCAAAAAAGATTAATAAATAAAACAAGTTTTCTTACAACATAATGTTTATTTCAACTGACAGTCATATTGGACTGGTACAACATGAATAAATAAATAAATAAATAATAACCATGTCCACAGAACAGAACATGTTTTACTGGTTGTATGTACACTACAGTGTAAAAAACAATAAATAAAGAGCAAGTCTACAGAACACACCTAGCCACTTCATGCGTTTTCTGTGATGGGATAGCTATCCGATCGTAAAAAAAAACAGGTTTGCCCTCCGAAACGCATTCGAGACGGATTTGAATCCGATCGCTGAAACCACTTCAGGAGAAGGTCTAGGCCGCATTCAGACGAAACTGGACAATAAATGCATCTCGTTGTTGAAACCACATTTGTAAAATTTACTACTCCCAAAAACGCTAAAAAATAAACGTGTGAGAACGTGTTACAGGCTACATGTCATGTTATGGCCAAATATGAGGGCGCGCGCAACTGCAACACGCATCACCGCAGATGAGCAGCTGCATCTCTTCATCAAGCCAACGCGCAAACTATCGCAAATCAAAGTGAAAGTAAGTCGCAGACGCTTTACACTTTATTAAAAGTAAATAAACGAAATTTTCTTAACGGGGCTGTTGCCGTTCTCTCTTAAGCCTGTTTTATGCTTCTGCGTCGAATCGACGGCGTACCCGCGCAGAGCCCTCTGCGTCACCGCGAACCCCTCGCCACCCCCTACGCCGTAGCTTGACGTGCACCTCCAAAAAATTGTAACTACGCGTCGAGGCGACGCAGACCGCAAGGGCTGTGATTGGTCAGATGCACCGCGATGCAACGCAAAACCATAAAACGGAAACGACGCCGTAGGAGTGACGACGAAGCTACGCCGTGGAGTTGACGCAGAAGCATAATGAGGCCTTTATTGCGTTATTTGATTTTGACATTTTAGCTGATGATCGTAAAATGCAGCTCAACTGTTGCTTTCTGTGACGTGCACTCCATATCGCAGGAATTGCAGATCGGATTTATATCTGTTTTGCAAAAACACATTTATGTGACCAGGTGTAAAAGGAATATATCAGATAGCTATCCGATCAGAGAAAACACGTGAAGTTGCCAGGTGGCCTGATGTTTGTGCGCTGGTCGGTGTGCGTCGACTGTGTGGTAGTAGAGCAAGGGAGAAGTGAGAGAGTGACGGTGATTAGCTTTGGAGCGAGTAGCGACTCTACAGTCATATTAAGAAAAACGAAGTGTCTCCCCTGTTCTTTCTGACCACTATGGGAAATCTGTAGCATGAAAAGTTAACCCTCTCCTTGATTTCATGTTTATGGAGAAGGAGAATCAGGAAATGAGTCGGGGGAAATGCAACGGTGCATGTCGGACCGGACGCATCAAAATATTGCATAAATATCGCGAGACTTTCGATATTGATATCGAGCAACGTGATATCGCGATAACGATATTGATTCGATATATCGTGCACCCCTAGTTGACAGTAACTCCGAGAAGCTTGAAGAAAGCTCGCCAAACTCTTGACACAAACTGTGGACCCCGATCCGACACTATGTCCTCTGGGATGCCGAAGTTTCGGAACACGTGATTAAAGAGGGCTTCGGCGGCTTCAAAGGCGGTAGGGAGTCCAGGCAAGGGGATCAACTTACAGGCCTTTGAAAATCGATCAACGACAACGAAGACACAGGTATGGTTGTTGGATCTGGGAAGGTCCGTCATGAAGTCTACTCCGATGTGAGACCATGGACGTTGTGGAAGCGGGAGAGGGACAAGCTTGCCTTCTGGGAGTCTTCTGGGAGTGTTGGTAACGGCGCAGACTGAGCATCCCTTGACGTACCGGGAAACATCCTGAGAGATGGTCGGCCACCAGTACCGGTTACTGAGGAGCGAGAGGGTACGCCTGCTACCTGGATGTCCAGAGCCCGGAGTAGTATGAGCAGAGTCCAGAAGGGCCGTCCGAAGGTGACGTGGAACGAAAGCACACCCTTCTGGACCTCCCGGCGGAGCGGGATGAAGGCGGTTCTCCTGGGATATCTGCTGGTCGATGTCCCAGACGATTGGGTTTACAAACACGGCTGGAGGGAGAATAGGTTCTGGAAGAGGGTCTTCACTTAACGGATGATGTAGACGGGATAGAGCATCTGCCCTACAGTTCTTAGAACCGGGTCGGTAGGACACGAGGAAGTCAAAACGGGTGAAGAAGAGTGCCCATCGGGCTTGGCGGGGATTCAGCCTCTTTGCCTCTCTGAGGTACTCCAGATTGCGGTGGTCGGTGATGACCTCGAACTGATGGTTTGCTCCCTCCAGCCAGTGCCTCCACTCCTCTAATGCCAACTTGATGGCGAGCAGTTCTCGATTCCCAATATCGTAGTTCCGCTCCGCCGGGGACAGCTTCTTAGAGAAGAAGGCACATGGATGGAGTCTGGGAGGATCACCCTGCCGCTGTGATAGGACCGCCCCAACTCCGGTGGAGGAGGCATCCACCTCCACAACGAAAGGGATCTCTGGGTTCGGATGAACTAGAACGGGGGCGGTCTGGAAGGCTTCCTTAAGTTGTTTGAAGGCTGAGATGGCTTCGGGAGATAAGGACAGAGATTTGGGCCGGCATCTGAGAGAAGAAGTCAATGGAGAACTGATGTGACTGTAATTATTGATAAATCTCCGGTAGAAATTGGCAAATCCTAGGAAACGTTGGAGGTCCTTTACCGTAGAGGGTTGAGGCCAGTTCTGGATTCTTTCCACCTTCCTCTGGTCCATCCGAACTCCATGTTGGTCGATGAGGTAACCCAGGAACTGAACAGAAGTGGTATGAAACTCGCATTTCTCAAGTTTGAGATAGAGCTTGTGAGCTCGCAGCTTCTCCAGGACTGAAGTGACGTGGCGATGGTGTTCAGAAAGAGATGAGGAATAAATGAGTATGTCGTCTATGTAGACCACCACAAACTTGTTTAGGTATTCTCGGAAGACTTCATTCATGTACCCTTGGAAGACTGCAGGGGCGTTGGACAGCCCGAAAGGCATTACTCGGTATTCATAGTGTCCAGAGGGTGTGATGAATGCCGTCTTCCACTCATCACCCCGGCGAATTCGGATCAGATTATATGCACTGCGGAGATCAAGTTTCGAGAAGACTCGGGCTCCACGCAGCTGTTCCAAAGGGGATAACTGAATTTTACTGTTTGAGAGTTGAGATGGCGATAGTCAATGCACGGCCGCAAGCCCCCGTCCTTTTTTGCCACGAAGAAGAAGCTGGAAGCGGCAGGGGATGTAGATGGACGAATGAACTCTTGTTTGAGGGCTTCCTCCACATACTCCTCCATGGCCTTCTGCTCCGGGATGGACAAAGGGTATACACGGCCTTTAGATAGAGTAGCTCCAGGTAGCAGGTCGATAGCACAGTCCCATGGCCGATGAGGTGGAAGTTTGGTTGCCAACTGCTTGCTGAAGACATTCTGGAACGCCCTGTATTCCACTGGAATTTCCACCTGGTGTTGCACCTCGGGACTCTCGATAGTAGTGGAACAAACGGAAACCTTGGACCTTCCTTCAGGAGGTGAGTAAACCACGGAGGATTCTTTACTGACTTTCTTAACCGGTGCTAGACAGGAATGGAAACACTGCTCTCCCCAGTGAAGGACTTCCCCGGAACTCCAGTCGATGGTAGGTTGATGTTGGACCATCCAAGGGCGTCCAGGATGAGCTCAGCAGTTGACTCCTCCAGCACCATAAAGGAGATCTCCTCCGAATGCAGACATCCTAGGCAGAGCGTTAGTGTGGGGGTAACGTGACGAATTCGACCTCGGCCCAGCGGCTTACCCTGAATAGTCTGTACTCGAAGGTCTTGATGACTTCTGAGTTTACGGATGTTCCGTTTTTGAAGGAGTTGCGTTGAAATGAAGTTCCCCGCCGAGCCAGAGTCGAGGAGAGCTTGTGCTGAGACACATACAAGAGGGGTTAGTAAATGGACTGTTGTTCGGTTCAGGGTAGCAATCTTGGGTGGAATCTGAATAGTACTCACCGCTGGGCGTTGAGGCCGAATAGGACAGGCGTCGATGAGATGCCCGTTACCTCCACAGTATAAGCAGAGGTGGTGCTGTATGCGTCGCTGACGTTCCGTGGGAGAGAGATGCGTGGAATCAACTTGCATGGGCTCTGGTGCTGGAGGAGCGACAGATGGAGCCGTGGGCGGAGGATGTACAGCGGTCGCGAGCGTTTCACAGGCAGTCAGACGTTGAGACACTCTGAGAGTTTTCTGGATGAGATTTTCAAGTCCCAACGAATCTTCGTAGACCACAACTAGCTGTCGGATGTTCGGATTGAGGCCATGACGAAAGGCAGTGATCAATGCAGTTTCATTCCAGCCACTTGACGCCGCCAGCGTGCGGAATTGGAGAGCATATGTGCTCACAGAAGATTTGCCTTGATGAAGACTAAACAGTTGATAATGTACAGTTAAATCCGAAACAGTCTGTCCGAAAACCTCTTTGAAGTGTTGAATAAAACTTGGTAGTGACTTAATCACAGGTGAATCTGAATTCCACAAGGACTGAGCCCACTGGAGGGCTCGACCGGATAGCAGGGAGATGACAAAAGCTACGCGAGATGAATCGTTGGTGAATTGATGTGCCTGGATCTGGAAATAGAGTGAAACTTGAAGCAAAAAACCGCTGCAATCCTCCGCCTCACCGGAGTATGTCGCTGGTCGGGCCATGGGACTTGCAGAGGCAGCTGACGAAGCAGCGGGTGTTTGCGGAAGTGGCAGTCGGCGGGCAGAGTGAAGGATATCCTCGGGAATTATAGGCGGATTAGCTGGTGGTGAGGGAAGTAAAGACTGTCGAACAGCTTGCACGAGTTCCAGGAATGGATCGGGAGATGGATTTTCCCCAGGCTCCGTTGGGTTCTGCATTTTTGCGGTCTGGTCTTCTGTCACGGATGATACAGGAGTCAGACAGGTGGTAAGTGAATAAGTGTTTATTTACAGAACAGCAGAAGCAGACGGAGTTATGGTGAGTATTCAAACAGATGATAATTGGATGAGAACTTAGCCACTGGATAATAAGAGTCTCTCTTTCAGATGCAGATGGATAGTAACTGGAGAGGGTTGCAGAAGGAGGGCTGGGAACTGAAGACGGCATACGATGATGAAGATAATCCAATAGACTCAGGTAAGTAGCAGGTAAGTAGCAGGTAAGTCTTTGGTTGAGCATAGGATAGTCTGAGTGTCAATGTAACGACGAGACCAGACAATGAGTGTGAGACAGAGTGTGGTATATAAAGGTGGTGGGATGATGAGGTGCAGGTGATGGTGATTAGAACTCAGGTGACAATGAACGAGTAAATGAATGAGTGGGAGGAGTGAGTGAATGAGTGGGAGGAGAGTGTGGATCTACTGGAATCCTGACAGTTTGTTAGAATCGTTACCTTGTTTGTTGTTTACCTGAAAAAATTGTGACAGTGCATTCTATTTGTTTTATTTTTCGCACACTTTCAGACTATTGATGTAGAAGTGTGTTTTGTTTTGTATGCAAGGAGGGAGTGGAATTGCAGAAATTACAGTATAATATGTGTTAAAACATTTTGTTTTGTTATAATTGTCAAAACCAGAAATAAATTAATAAATAAATATTGGTTCTGTATATCGGTTATCGGGCACATAAACACACAAATAATCAAATAATAGTAGTAGTGTCTTTTTTGATCTAGAGTATTTTAAGTTGTTTCTGCTGATATAAGGAATCTAAGTAATCGAGCCGGCGCTTCCCGTGCACAAATACAATATCAGTTCTTATTGCTTGACATCGTAGCCACTTATGAGACAACTAAAATAAAAGTTATGTGGTTACTGAATTCAATTTCTATGTTGTATGATATGTAGGCTGTCAGCGTGAGCATCGATCTGCCGTGGGGTTGGCCTAATTCCAAAAAGATTTTTTTGCGAGAAGTACAAAGCCTTCTTTACATAATAAATAATAGTTTAACAAACAAATGCTACACTGTGACTATAACGATTTAACAGAAAGAAAGGTATGTGAGCCCACCATGGTGTTCAGTTTCAGTTTTGCTTAAGTTTGTTATAGGCTTGGCATTTAAAATAAATTTTGCTTTCAATGAATGACACAATTTAATTTAATATATTTCAAATTTTTGCTCTGTTTTGAATACCATTAAATTTAAAGGATTTGGAGTGAGGGGAAGTGAAATAGGATACATGGCGTTTTATAATAGTGTTTGTTAACGTTTCGTTTTATTTAGGTTACCAGCATTTTACATATTTATGAATGTAATAATAAAATGTGAATTGTACACCGATGCGACTATCTGTTTTTCTCTCTCAACAACACAAGTTTGACCTGGTGCGACTTATTTTCACGAAAATATTGTAAATAATATAATTTTACTGTAGTATTAAAAAGTGCATATATGGGGACTGTTTGCAACAAGTATATTATGTTCATTACTCCCACCACCCACAATAACTTTGGGTTTAATCTGTTATAATTTTGACGGGGTCCTTGGGAAATGTTCTCCCCTGTAAGGGATCCATGGCTCCAAAATGTTTGAAAACTCCTGGTTTAAACAACCGTGATGTATTGTTCTCTTTTAAAAGGTTTGATGTTAAAATTTTGATATCATGTTTTAATGTGTTTAAATTGTGTGTGAATTATCCCAAACACTAAGGCAGTGATATCTCTCTATGGGATATGTGATTGTTGTCATATTTATTTTAAAAAATCTCAAATATGTGCATTTGTGAGAATTGACGGAAAACACATCTTTTGGATGGAATTAAATAAATAAAAATTACTTTGGGTGTTTTGTTCATCATATTTATTTCAAATAAAAGCAACAGAACTTAAATTGCATCCAGTTTATTAGCAACACAATGGAAGACTGCCGCGATATCCACCTTTGATCTTGTAGGTGTTTGATCGAGATCCACTTGCCTTGCCAAAAAGTCACTAAATGTAGTCTAGATGACGCCCTATTTAGCATATTGTGACGTCATAATGTTGTACATTCATACTGCCTAATCTGTGCTCACATACTGTATTGCCAAATAAAACTGTTCTCATTGGCATATTTTCTGTAAGACAGCAGAACGAGTGATATAGTGAATGACTACATTTTGTACATGTAAGTTAAAGTTTAAAGTTTATTATCATCTTTGAATATGCTACAATGTAAAGTTTCTAAATAAATTATCTGAAACTGGATAAACTAAAGCTCTGTGATAGTGGCTAGGCGCTTTTTTGGGAAAAAGTCGCTAGCGACAAAGTCGTCAAGTTGGCAAGACTGAAAAAAACCTACTGGTGGTGAAGTCCAGCAATGACGCCTTATGTCAAATGACAGTTGCAACATATTGAACATATTTTTTAACAGTCACAAAGTAAGTTTCAAACCAAATGTAGTAATTAACTACTATACAGTAGCTGCATCCCAATTCAGAGGCTACATCCTTCCGTGCATTCACACCGCCGTCAGACTTGAGCTTCCAAAGCTGCCGGAAGTCATTCATTTTCAATGGAAGCTGGATACTCTCAGCTGCAAGGAGTGTCAAATCCATCAGGTCACTTTTAGCGTCAATCAGAAAGTTGAAAGTAGCTAAACTTTATGGTAATGAGCTATGACGCGGTTTCAGCACCAAGCAGCGGCAAAACAGCAGCAACCAATCGACATCCTTCGCGCCGGCAGATTCCGGAGAAACAAACGATGTAAACTTTCGTTCCTACCAAAACATTAGTTCCGCTGGAACCTCTCATCATCAAGCCGCAGCTGCTGAACCAGCCGGTGATACTCTCTGAATTGATAATGGTCCTGGGGGGTGTCATGAACCCAAAATCTCAGAGTCTGACGTCTCCGCAAAAACAATGCAGCATTATACAAACACAATAACTTCGAGATGATTTATAACTTTAATGATCCAGTGAAACACATTCGAGGATGAGGAGCGCAACTTTTATTGGAAATATTTACGAATGCTCGTTTTAAGCTGGAATGCAATTAATTTGCTCACGGTAACACCGATTTGACCAATTGCATTAGATGCAAAAATAATAATAATAGCTAATTATTATTTTTCCCCCGACCAAATCGGTTATAAAAATGCTGTTAATTTATAAAAGGTCTATAGTGTCAATGTATTGCTTGTTTTTTTCTGTTTACATTTCATGTTGTGACACTTCTCTTCTCTGTAACATAATGCTGCTACGTCAGAGTGGCCAAAGCGTCAACAAGCTTCCCCGTACATTAAGGACGCTTGTCAAAAAGTACGGGGAAGTGTCCTTGACAGGGCGGCCAGAGCTTCTTTGCCGCTCAAGTCAACGGCGGTGTGTACATACAGAAAGGGTGCAACAGTCGGGCCGAGCGTCCGTGAGGGGCTGCCGCTTTACTTTTGTTAGGTTGTTGGTTTATTTGTGTCATTGAACTTTACATTGATCGTTCGCTGGTTCCCGTCTCCCCTTTGGTCCCACCTCCCCCTTTTTCTGAGCCCCGCTTTTAAAGTTTTGTTTATTATTATTATGAATTCTGGGGTAGGCAAAGACACAAAAATGGATCCATCTGTTTTAGGCCGATATCCTTCATTGCACATGAACTTATTTGTATTAAAGATTATAATAAAATTGATCATTTAAAAATATTTTCTTCAGTAATAACTAATTTTGAGATACTGCAATCCAGCTCAGTACAAGTTGGAAATGGAAGCTTACATTGTAGGCCTGTAGGAACAACTTGTTGCTGGGTTGTCTTTTATTATGAAGCACCATTTTTAATATTAAAATATAGCTTAGGTCTACATATTTAGAACAATGCTATTTTGACCGTTGTAATAATAATATGAATCAACGTCTTTGTCGTTATTACCTTTTATTTCGTGTAAAAGTCGGTTTCAGAGACAAAACGTGTAAGTTATCTAGTTGGTAGCTATCTTTTATCTCGTGTTATGCATCTGAGGAAAAACGTGGTATTTGTACATTTTATATCAGGCTAACCTAGATGCGTGAAGTAAAATGAGTCCTTTTCACCTTTTCTCCCCTGTTTCGGCTGTGTTTCTTACCGAGGTAAATGTGTCTCCCCGCCCGCCTCAGAGAAATTCGCGCCCTTCAGTCAACTCGCTCGCGCGGTCTCCTGGGTAACGGTGCGTATGGTAACCATTGTAAACAACGCGCCCTACAGCACTGAGGTGAACAGCGAACAAAACCAGCCATGGCTGTCTGCAACACCGAGTATTTCGATCAGATCGGAAATATTCAAAAGAGCATACACGAACGGTAAGAGCGCTGTGCACTTTTTCATTTAGCTTATTCATAATAAATGCTGTATTGTCTAAATGTTTGTAAATTGAAGTGGGCCTTGAATGAGGCAGCGCGGTAGATTTCAGCTCTCGCGGACTGTAACGTTAGCTGTGTGGCTCGGTGAGCAGGAGAGTGATAATAACCAACAGGACAGCGGTGAACGACTCTTTGTAGCTTTTGAAATAACATGATTTTTTAATAATCACCCGTTTAAATAGCAGTGCTCAAGTAGTGTGTCGGATGTCTTCAGTCAACTATCTTTTGGATGTCGCCTTTTTCATAATAACTTAACGTTAAGTTACTGTATTAGAATGACAGATTCAGTAAGTTAGCATAACGTTATATCACAAGATTTGTTATTTTTCTCTTTAGTTTTTGTGAGGGATGTAAAGATATACTTAATGAGAACTATTACTGTAAGTTACTATTAAAGTTCGTGAATTTGGTAACAAACGCTCTCTGGATTCATCTAACGTTACTCAAGCTATTTATTTCATCGATGTAGTTATTTTTTCTTTTTCTTTTGGATCTAATTTAGTATTTGTGGAGACGAATCGTTTAATACTACTTTTTGTTTAGGGAGAGAAGAAGACATGAACTGGAAGAAAATCTGTTTGCCTACTTAAGATCAGAGGAAAGACTGTAAGTATAACAGTAAGTTAGACCCTTACGTTATGAAATTAATAGTAAATATCAAGAAACCTATAGCCTATATTTTAATGTTTTTAAAATATTTATTTTCTGCCCACCAAGGCTGCATTCATTTAATTAAAAAACAGCAATATTGTTGTGAAATATTATTACAATTTAAAATAACTGTTTTCTGTTTGAATATAAATTTATTTTATTTTTTTACTCCAGTCTTCAGTGTCACATGATCCTTCAGAAATCAGTCTATAAATATGCTGATTTCCTGCTCAAGAAATATGTATTATTATTATGATAAATGTTGAAAACAGTTGTGTACAACTACAACAAGCATTTATCTGAAATGAAAAGCTTTTGTAACATTATACACGACTATTCAAAAGTTTGGGGAATTATTTTTTTTTATTTTGGAAAGAAAATAATACTTTTATTCAGCAGGGTGCAGCAAGGATGCATTAAATTGATCAAAAATGACAGTAACTTTTACAAGTTAAAACATTACAAAAGATTATATTCCAAGTAAATGCCGTTCTTTTGAACTTTCTATTCATCAAAGAATCCTGAAAAAAATGTACATAACTTTTTTCAGCATTGATAATAATCAGAATTTTTTCTTGAGCAGCAAAATCAGATGCAGATCTGATAAAAAAAACAGTTATTTTAAAGTGTAATAATATTTTACATTCTTACTGTTTGTTTTGTATTTTTAATAAAGTAAATGCAGTCTTGGTGAGCGTAAATAAGATACTTATTTTAACATTAAAAAACATACCAATCCCAAACTTTTGAACCGCAGTATATATATATATATATATATATATATATATATATATATATATATATATATATATATATATATATATATATAATTTTGGGATTCTTTTACAACATGAAAGAAAAGCTTTACTACAGTTCACTTATTACTTTGATAATTTAAATAAAATAGAGTTTTTTATAATAAATCATCTTGTTTATTATAATTTTATTTTATTGAGTCAGTCTATATTGTAGTGACATAAGTCTTTTGTTGCTTTTATTGTTTCACCCATATAGCAGGCTTTCTCCGAAAATTGGTTATATCAGGATAAATAAGTAGACTAATACACACTCATTGATGATTTGGGGTCATCTGTTTCTGTTTAAGTACTTGAGGCCCGTTTGTTTTTATGATGGCTCAATTAAATGCATTTATAAAAATAAAGAATTTTGATATGGGGCCATGATGGTCAAGGATGTGTGAGAGGTTAGTAGATCAGCATTTATCATTCATTTTAACATTTCAGCCATCATTATCCATTTTCGCCCTTTGCTAGTCACAAAACTCCATCTTAGCTGTGGAGAATCCATTAGTACTACTGTAAAGTGGCCCTTGACAAATATGTAATTTTTTAGTTTGTCCTGTAATCTGCACAGTGAGGAGCAATTAGTAATACTAATAAGCTAGCATTAACCTATTTATAGTAATGTTTGACCTATTTGTTACAGGTTTCTATATTTATTTTCATTAATGCAAAGTCAGTGCAGCCTTTTTCTATACAGAGAGTAGCAAAGCTGTCCGTTTCACGTCTGTCTCCTGCTCACAGGACTAAGCTGAAGTGTGCCAAGATGCGCTGCTATTACAAGGAGCTGCACGAGAGAGAGCATCGAGCAAAGACACGCAACCTTGAGCTTCTGGGGAATGTGGAAAACTTGGCATCGAAATTGAAAGAATTCTCTATTGATTGTAGCAGGCTGCTTCAAAAGAGGGTAACAACCTTGGACAGCCGAATCTGTCCCAATATGCATCATATGTGCCTCCTAAAAAAAGCACTGACTCTTTACCGCTTTATCATTCCATGTTTTTTATTTTTTTTTAGTTTTTGTTATTCTCATGTCAAAGCACATGTTTGCGTTGTTCTGATCATAGAGGTGAAATGAAATGTGCAGTGACCCAGATGATAGTGGCTCGGTACCAAAAATCGTAGTGTTGTCTGAATGTTTGCTTTTCCCGAAACTAAGGCATTATTTTGATGCACTGACCCCCCCATACATATATTCTGAGCCTCAATTAGACCATTGCCATAATCCTGTAATTGTCTGTCTAATTGTCTTCCAGTGTTTAAACTTTCACACTTATTGTTGTTTGGGAACAATCATAAACACTCCAGCACTCATTTATCAATGCACGCAAATGAGAAAAAGAAAACAACAGCTCCGTCAGATTGTCACTTAAAACTGAACAGTGCTCCACAGCTTAATATCAAATTAGACAAATTGTTTAATTACACTACCACAAATTAATCGCCCTGTATTCAGATAGTGAAGTGCCACTGAATTTCCTTTTTGTGAACGAAACCCGTTTTTGTGCGCGTTGTATTTTGTTTTGTTGCTGCAGTGGTAGCCTAAAATTGCAATTGTAAGAGATACCTGCTAATCTAGCTGCCAGTCAAAGAATATTACTTTAATTTCTATTACACTAAATTGAACTCGATTGCTTAATTGCTCAAATTCATACCATCACCTCATATCGTTAAGCTCTCATTTCTCTTTTCTTCCCTGCCGATTTTTCATTCCCGCTCTGATTTGAACAATGCTAATATTTGTCTGCTTGTAACTGCACGGACCACTTTACGTGTTATCGTGTGTAAAATTGGTGTAAATGGTAACTCTGGTCTCTTTTGGGAGTGCAGATATTGTCTTACGAGAATGAAGTGGGAGGTTGGAGGTAATCCCAGCGCCCTCATCTCTGCCACTGGTTAACTCGCCAAACTGATTAAGAGCCTTGGCAGGCACTATTAAGGGCACTCACAAAGGAATACACACGCTGATTGGCGCTACATTTAGGGGCAGAAACATAATCTTTCTCTTCCATTGCTTTGTTTGTAATGTGTAATGAAATAAGAGGTTATATTGGATTTTTTTTTGTGTGTGATGCGTCTCGTAAGTAACTGGTCACTTGACTGCCATGTTATTAAGCCAGTGCCGTGTTACAACTAGTGTTTATAAGCAAATATTGTACATAGTTGAAAGGATCTATGTTAGTAATGATTTGACTTGAATTCATTTCAGTTGGAGTACAAGAATCATGTTACCAGACTGAAGAAAGACAAGAAGAGCAGGGGAGAATCAGAAGCGGACGAGGTAAGAGAAAATTATCATGTCATCTATGGAAATTACAGTTCAGTGGGGAATTTACAAAGCTATCTGTGTGCCTTTGATAAAACTGCAGTGCTGTGATGGGATCCAATGGAAGTGTGTCCTTTTTTTTTTCAAAAGAAGAGAGTTGAGAGTTGTAGAGAAAAATACCACAACCATTATTCAGCTCAGCCTCCCTCTTCAGGAGACACTTTTGACAGTTTATATGGGGTATCAGTGTTCAAAGGCCACAATTAATTTATAATCAAAAGCAAATTGGAAAGTGCTTGAAGTAATTACTGTTTTGCTCAAATGACTGCTTTGGTTTAACAAAGGAGTATCACAGTCTTAAAACAAAATGATATTACACATTTTAAAAGGCCATTTAAAATTAGAAGAAAAAAAAACACACAAATGGAAAAGAGTATTTTTAAAGCCTCTTACAGCTAATGCAATCCAACTGACCATGTGTCATGTTTTTCTTTGTTACAGTCTGCAGTATTGCACATCACATGTACGACAGCTAAAACAATATGCGTCCAAACTCTTTCTGTCAGTCCCTCGAATAAAAGTCGCTGTTATGTAGATTGCTCAGCGGTGGTCGTGAGGCTGTTCATTTCCCCTCTCGTATCTGTAGTGCCGCAGGTGTCTAATCCTGGCTGCTTTTGCCCCAACCCACAATGTAGTTCAAGCCCGTGGCTGTAGCATTCCCTCTCTTCAAGCGACTCGAGCTCTCTCGGATGAAATGTGGAAGACAGCTCATAATGACTTAGAGCATTCTGTCTAGAGCAGTCACTTGTGACTGTGCCGTACCCCTCCCCAAATCCACCCCCCCTTCCAGCCTGCCGATATTGTAATGAGCAGAGATGGGAGGAATCACTCCATTATGCATAGGCGCCACCACTGGCTGCGTGCATGTCCCCGAGGCTGCAGCATTCATTAAGGGGAGCTTACCAGCCTGAAAGCTGGGAAGCCATGATAACGGGATATGATTTTCATATTTAATATATTCCTTGGAAGAGCAGGCGCGTGCCGCAGATTGATAGAAGAATCAATTGCTACTTTAGCGAAACACTTTCTACTTTGCCCTGCAGCTAGCGATGGAATCACTCAGCCAAGAAATTAACTTTTCCTCTCACTCCATTTCTCTTTTCCTTTCTTTTTTTTTTTTTTACTTCCACACTGGATCTGCCAGACAGACCGCGTGGTTTACAGTGGATGTTATTAAGCAGCTAACGGGTTGGTATTTAAGACCCTTATCAGAAAAGAAACAGAAGCCATGTTTTTTTTTGTGTGTGTGTGTGTGTGTGCTGATTTTTTTTTCTGTACCCATCCACCACTCTTCCTCCATAGTGCAGTATTTCTGTCATGAAACAGAGTTTAGGAGCATAGGATTGTTAATAAGATTAAAAGTTAAGACACTGATCTCAGTGCACTCAGCCGAACAGACAGTTGGAAGAAAATCTAACCTTGACCAAAAGAAATCTTAGTCGTTCTGTCTAAAGCTACAAAAATGATACCTTGAAATGTTTTGGATTAAAGTTTATTTGAAAAGAAGCCACCGTAACCTGAATTGTCAGGGTTGAGTTTTGGGGCCAAGGACTAGTGGAAGTAAAGCAATGAGAGAATGATATAGCAGACATTTAGCTCCCACTTACTGGCAATGAGGTATCCTTGGCCGGCCAATTAATTTGAGCACTTTGTAAATGCCTTGACTCAGTGTACTTGACATGCCTTTTTTGTTTTTCGGCAGTTTTATTTCCTTTCATTTTCATGAATATAGAAAAGCAGTATATCACATTTTTACAGATGTATTTGAGAAATATTTCACTTTTTGCATTGGTTAAATATTCCCAAACTCTTTCCATGAGTATTCAAAAGGACATGCGTCAAAGGGTTTGTTAGTTTACCCAAAAATGGAAATTCTTTCACTTTTGTGTTTTTCCAAACCTGTATGACTTTCTTTTTTTCTGTCGTACACAAAAGGAGATGCCAGGGTATTCACAATATTCAATAGAAGTGCATTGGGACTGACTCAATAGAAGTCAATAGAAGTGCATTGGGACTGTAGCTTGAGTTGGCATGCAGATGTAAATGTATGTTCATTAACAAAAACAGTAACATCTGTACAAATTGTAACAATCTCATTTTTAAAATTTGGTCTTCCATAGTATTAGTATCATGTTAACCACAGGGAAAACCATGCATTGCACCTCACTACCATGGTTAATACTTGGTTCTACTATATGTTAAAAAGTAGCCTAAAGACATTTATTAGGATACAACGAGGCTTAAGGCACACCTTAAGAAAAATGTGTTTTTCACTACTCCCATAGTGTATGGCATATATACACTAAAAATATTTATACCATGGTCTGGGTGAATACTCGATTCTGATTGGCTGCAGGGTGTCCGTTAAAAAGTGATAGAGGACACCTAGTAAAGAAGTTCTGGTGAAACTGCCTGTTTACCATTCGAAATTAATAAATAAATGCGCTGCCTACAACAGCTGTGAGTAACCATAGCAACAGGCAGTCCACACAGGGCGCGCGCTCGTTCAGGGTCCTGGGTTGCGCGATGATGCAATCGGCTGTTCTGGGGCTAATACTAATACAACAATGAGCGACTTCGTTATTTCATCTTCAGTCTCTCACACTGCTCTCACGGACTGACGGAGCCCAGTGAGCCCGCAGACTGCTCTCGCATCGATGGCCTGTCACAGACATTATTTGTCGGCTCTCCAGTCCAGCATCGGAGAGTCGACCTAACGTTACAGCGGTGCTTCGGAGGTTGTGGTTAGTGTAGACAAGTGTAACACATAGTGTTTTATGTGTAATAAAAAAAAATAACTATGCCTTTGTGTTTCATGAACTAAAAATGCATTTTTGAACCTGAAGGGTTCTACAAGCTGAGCGGACTATAAATATCTCCGGTTGCTAAATAAACCGTCAGGCAAGTTATTATTTGTAAAAACTAGAGATTTAGCCTAATTAAAATATAAACTAATGTTCTAAATGTTTTATTTGGCAAGTGACCATGGTATAAGCGGGTTAATGCCCGACGAGGTGTCCGTTGTAAGGTTTTAATGGATGACGGCGAGGTGTAAACCGGCCGACGCGCTCCGCCGAAGTCCATTAAAACCTTACAAAACCTAATTATATTTTAATTAGGCTAAATCTCTAGTTTTTACATAGCCTATTGAACATTGATGGAGCAACAGGTTTTGTGTAAAATAATTCATAAAAGTGGTTGGTTTTGTTTAAAAATCTCGATGGTCTTTTACCCCACACACGGTGACAAAACCAGACAAAAGGCACAGAGTATTGATACAAATACTTTAGCTAAAGCAAAATGTGAGTAATATTTAAGTTAGTACTTGTTCAAAACAATCACTTTAGCAAAGTTTGTCCACTTTTCTGTTTATTTTGTTAAATAAAATAATTTATTTTTGTTCAATAAATATACTGTTTTTAAAATATGTTCATTTTAAAAATACAGAAAAAAAAGATTTTAAATGAAAATATTCTGAAATCATTGAATGAGATCCTTTAATAATTGAATGTAGTTTTACAGTTCTAACGATAAATGAGGTATTTTATTACATGGTATGATTAATATCATATTTTTAAATATGATGGTTTCATTATACCGTGTCGTGATTATCTATTCGCACGGGATTAGTATTACCTGGTGACCTCTAGTAATTTGTAATAATTGCGGAGTTTGTCTGAGATCTTAATCCCGTGCGAATCGACCATGTCTGTAATTTGTAAAGTAAAAATTCCCCCGCAAATTACCTACTATATTTCGCCGAACACCGAGGTCCTGTGATAATATTAGTCCCGTGCGAATCGGCATCTCTGTGATTTGGCCGGATCGTATATCATTTTTTCAAGGTTTTTGTTTCATGTGCGCCTTTTTATCCATCTTTCGCGAATAATGGAGGCTGGTTTGGAGTGTTTTGATAGTATTTTGGGTGCTGAGTCATATCGCTTCACACAACTACACAATTTGCAGAAAGTGCAAGCTGAAGATCATCGGAAGAGCAAAACAAAAAGAATGATTAAATGGAGATGAATTGGCATGTATAGCAGCGTGCGGTAAGGAACTTTATTCTGTTTAGGCTATGTCATAATATATCATACAGCTAGACCGAACGAAAAGAAATTTCCAAGCAATAGCCTGACGCCATATCCGGGAGATAAGTCAGTAAATTTGAGTAAAATCACAGGCTTCGGTTATCCCGTGCGAATGCGCCACAGGAAATTCAGATGTGGCGGGGTAATTTCTAAATCACACGAGGTCCCCAGATAATACTAATCCAGGGCGAATAGGGCTTTTTGAGGTGGACTCCCAACTTAATATATGATAAATTTATCATCTGAATCTAACCATGTCACGCGGTGCTGTCAAGGATCAGCCAAATTTTCACATGCATCTTTAAACATGTTTTTTTTTTTAGAAAAGTACTGAGGTAAATTGTTGTGCCATCTTGTGGTTTAAAGGATAATAAAGTAAAATGCGCCTTTTACCCCGGTGCCCCTTTAGCCCCGTTGTACCCTATACGTATAATACAAATGCTATAGCTTAATAACAAAAAATATTCTAATTATGTTCCATTACTCTTTTAATACATTTAATGTCTTCATTAATAATATCAAATTCAATATGAACGTCCCACATTTCTGCCACAATCCCTTGGTTTCAGTTCGTGTTACTACTGTCAATCAAGGTAAATGTTGGCGACTTGTGGATTGAAAAACCTTGTTACTGTATTGTGTCTCTCCTGTTTTTCGTGTCAGTGTTGTTGAGAATGTTTCATCTGGATTAAAACTAGTTGAAATCACAAGGCATTTGATTTGTGGTTCGTATGTGATAACTTTGCACTAAACTTGAACGCTTCTCACCGGATCTCACAGCTCTGTGTGATAAATGTTCCATGTGCCGTGCGGTTCAAACAAGCAGCTCTTTGTCATTCCGCTTTTGCTGCGTTTGCAGTTTATGTTTCTCATACGTGACAGAAATGGCAACACTTATCAGTTATTGCCACCAGTGTGAATGTCTGCAACACGCATGCCAGCATTATTTGCATAGTGCATAAACAGTATATTGAACACTTATTGAATTTTTGTTATAATTTTATACAGGAAAATTATGTCAGGATAATTATCGTTATCGTTCTTGTGCCTAGCCCTAAATGCCATCAACTCCTGTCTTCCACCACTTATATCTACCATATCTATTGTTTCACTTGAACAGCACCTGAGCAGGTTCGGGCTCCCCAGCACACGCGGATCATCACAGAGTGCTGTTATCTTCACGGGTCATCAGACCTCCAGCCGCTCATCAAGAAATGATCAACGTTCACCATCTCAGACAGAGCTGATGCCTAATCATCCTTCACGCTCTCTTCTACAAAGTGGCCTTTGTATGCACTCCCATGTTTCAAAAGCCAGTGGCACTGCCATTTTATCTGATAACATTCTAAACTCAGGTGATTTCCTTGAGGACAAATGTTTGAGTGACGTGCATGAAAAGCAGATGGAGTCTGATTGGGACTTCTCTCAGAGGGCAGGAGAGCAGCAAAGATGGGAAGAACAAATCGCACCTCACATGACCCTGAAGGAAGCTGAAGTGTCCTCTCTATCTGTGACCGTGAAGAAGCCTGCGGACATTGTGTCATTACAGCGGTGTCCGACCCGCAGTCCTTCCCCAGATACCACCGATCCAAGAGATTCCTCACAGTACATGAACTCTGGAGATGAGGATGAGGAAGTGTCTGCAGAGGATGAAGGTCACTCTGTGCCAAGATCTCAAGATCTTCCAGGTTAGAAATTCATGCTCAGTTACTTTTAATTCCACATTGTCAGTAAACGGATGTATTGACATGACTTGCCAAGTTTCATCAATGTTTGTGACATTTTAATTGATTTGCCCAATTTAAGAATTATACTTACTCATCGTGGTCTTATAAACATTTCAGATCACACTAACAACAAACGTCCCAGCATTCTCAATCCAGCTGGTGAAATTAAACCAGACTTCTCGATGCAGACGGACAGTGATGTTTCAGTTTCACCGAGTCAAAGTGGGCATCACACCTGGAGAGGAGATGATGTAATTCAAGAGGAGAGTGTAATACCTATTCAAACCAAAAGTGGCACACATGAGCAGGTCAACACACGACAGTATGGAAGACCTGACCCTCTCGAATCCCCCAACAGGTACAGTTGCTTGGATTGCTCCACGGTTTTCTCTCTTCTGAAAGCAGCTAGAAACTCTGAATGTTTTTCAGAGATAAACAGATTTCTCATTATCGATGCAATTAAAGTATCGTGTTCAATTATCTAAGTATTATCATATAAATGCACCTGATTATTACTCTAGTTTAGAAGATATGATGAAATCGCAATGAAATGGAAGCTTGTTTTTTATTAAAAAAAATATATATATGTATTAAAAACAACAACAGTTTTCCTACATCTTTAAACTTTTAGTTTTATAAATGGGGACTGTAATCTTTGAAGGATGAACAAATAATGTTTGGTCATCACATTAAAAATAACATTTAAACATGATAATATTTGAGTTTTGAAGTGCTGGAAAAGATGTGAGACGTACTTGAAAACATTTTACTATTCCTGCCGAACTCCCATGGTTACAGTTAGTGTTACTACATGACGTTTATTCATGGCACAATGTTTCTCCTGGTTTCCACGTCAGCGCTGTTTGATCTAATAGAGATCAACGGTTAATAACGGAGAAATTTGAATGCTTCAAGTTCTCACTAGATCTCGCAGCGATGTTATACTTCTGTGGCGAATTCAAATGCTTTCTTTACTGGATCCCTTAGCGCTGTGTAATAACAGTGTCGCTTGATCAAGATTGGCTCGTGCTGCACTGATAAACGGGCCATGAAGCACAAAAGTAGCGCAGTTTCGTTCCGCTTTTATTACGTTTGCCATTTGATGTTGGACAACGTTACAGTGGTCGCGACTGCTAACAAAATTTTGGTCGCACCGGCAGTAAAAATGGTCCAACAAATCGTTCGGTTTGTAATGTGATACCGAACCAAAAGCCTCGTACCGAACGGTTCAATACGAATACGTGTATCATTACACCCCTATTATTTTTACTTCATAAGATATAAAGCAAAGAAAATCTTTTTTTGCAGCGTGTTGTAGTAAACATGTTGACATCACTCAGCTAATGCAGTCAGTAGTAGAGTTTCTACTCAAAACACAACAACAGGGAGGCTTTTTTCTCTGTGTGTGGTTTTCTGGGACGGGAGATGCGTGTACATGTGCACATGGGTGTACAGATATAATGAACTGGGGTTCTGCAGCCAACAACCTCACTCAGCGGGGCTCAATTGTGGCTTTAGGACACCTTGTATGGACGGCTCAGACCCTGAATCCAACATTATTGCCCTAATCCCAGATAATGCTGTAAGGGAGCAATTTTCTCCTTGGGAGATTTGACCCCAAGTCCCAGGAGACTCAACTATTTCTTGACTTCATAGAATGTTCTGAAGAATGAAAGTGTGGGCATCATGAAGGCTCTGCTCAGACAGATAGTTAGTAGGTTTGCATGATGTGCATGGACCTAGTATATATATATATATATATATATATATATATATATATATATATATATTATATATATATATATATATATATACAATACTAGTTATACCGGTAATATATACACAACATAAATATGTACACTTCTCAAATGGATATTTTGAAAGTAAATTGTTATGTAATCTTGTGATACCATTACAGATTATGTTTACATGCCTGTTTGATAATATGCCAGATTTTTAATCCTTTTTGTTTCTAATTTCTCCCTCTTGACCCAATATTGAATATATTTTGGGGGGACTATATCTAACTGTATAGCTTTTTGTACAGTGGTGCTCAGAATTAATGGTACCCCTGGTAAAAATGATAAAAAATGGCTATAAAAAATAAATCTGCATCGTTTATTCTTTTGATCTTTCATTCAAAAAATTGGCAAAATCCTAACCTTTCATTGAAGTAAAAGATTTGAAAGTGGGGGGGGGGGGGGGGGGGGGGAATCACATTATAAAATAAATGTTTTTCTCCAAAACACGTTGGCCACAATTATTCATACCCTTTTATTAAATACCTTTTTGCAATCTCCTTTTGCCAAGATAACAGGTCTGAGTCTTCTCATATAATGCCTTATGAGTTTGGAGAACAACTGACAAGAGATCAGAGACTATTCCTCCATACAGAATCTCTCCAGATCCTTCAGATTCCCAGATCCATATTGGTGCTTCTCCTCTTCAGTTCACCCCACTCATTTTCTATATGGTTCAGGTCAGGGAACTGGGACGGTCATGGCAGAAGCTTCATTTTGTGCTCCCTAACACATTTTTGTGTTGATTTTGATGTTTGTTTTGGATCGCTGTCCTGATGGAAGTTTCAACCACGGCCCATTATAAGATTTCTAGCAGAAGGCCTCAGGTTTTGATTTTTTATCTGTTGATATTTGATAGAATCCACAATGCCATGTATCTGAATAAGAAGTCCAGGACCTCCAGCAGAAAAATAGGCCCACAACATTAAAGATCCAACGGTATATTAAATTCTACACATGGGATACTTTTTATCCTTGTGTGCACCAAACCCATCTAGCGTGTTTGCTGCCAAAAAGCTCTTTTTTTAGTTTAATCTGACCACAGAACCCTGTGCCGTTTGAAGATCCAGTCGTGTCTGACCACTGAATATGCTAGAGTTTGTATTTGGACGAGCGAGGATCATTTTTCTTAAAACCCTCCCAAACAACATGTGGTGATGTAGGGGTTGTTTGATTTTTTTTTAATAGGCTTTCTGACCCCCAAGACTCAACTAATCTCTGCAATTCTCCATCTGTGATCCTTGAAACAATTGGTGGTGGTTGAGGAGATTCCCCCCCTTCTATGTAAAGCGCTTTGAGTGTCCAGAAAAGCGCTATATAAAATGTAATGAATTGAAGAGTCTTTGGCCACTCAAACTTTCATCCTCACCGTCCATTAAGAAAATATAGACACACGTCCTCTTCCTGGCAGAATCGTAACATCTTTAGTTGATTATAACTTCTTAATTATTGCCCTGATGGTCAAAATGGGATTTTTCAATTCTTTAGCTATTTTCTTACATCCACTTTCTATTTTGTGATGCTCAACAATCTTTAGATGCACATCAGAACCATGTTCTGTGGTTTTATTCATTGTGATGTATGATTAAGGGAATTTGGCCTTTGTGCTTCCTCATATTTAAACTCCTGTAACACAAGAAGTCATAGCTGGACAATTTCATGCTCCTAGTCACCCTGGTGTGCTAAAAAAGGTCAATATTAATGGGAATATACTTCATAGATATTTTATTCATAAAAAATTCTAGGGGTATGAATAATTGTGGCCAACGTGTTTTGGAGAAAAATATTTATTTTATAATGTGATTTACCCCCACTTTCAATTCTTTTACTTCAATGAAAGGTTAGAATTTTACCAATTTTTTGAATGAAAGATCAAAAGGATAAACGATGCAGATTTATTTTTTATAGCCATTTTTTATCATTTTTACCAGGGGTACCATTAATTCTGAGCACCACTGTACAACGAGCGCATTGAACACAGCAATATTTTAGATATTTGGTAACTAAATATACGTAAAAAGCTGACCAATCTGGTAGTGAATAAATCCTTATGCATTTTAAATTTGGTACCTTTAGGTTCGGTGTTAAAAATGCCAATGTGAACGCCAAGCGGACCAGGACTAATTTTTTTTTTTTTTTTTTTTTTTTTTGGTCTAGACCAAACAAACCAAGCGAATCGAACTACTAACCTAACTACTATTTCCAGTAAATGGAATAGTATAGACATCACATTAGAAAAAGAAACCATGGAATGACATGCAGCAATTAAAACAATGTGTCATGACGAACTTCATGTAATTTAAGGTTTATAATAATTACTCCAGCCATATCCTTTTTGCTCTTTATTGCTTATTTTATTATTTCTGCAATAGATTAATGAAGCCTGCTTTATCAATATTGCCAAGTGTATACATGGAGTGAATTATGCACTTTACTGAGTTGGTTGAATACATATTTAGCACAAAGGTATGCATGCAAATTCTGCATTTTTGGCAGAATAATTTGTTTGCTTCATGCATAAAGGCCCTGTGATCAAATGAGATGACTATCAAAACAAACAACCCTTCACTTTAGATGCTAAATGCGCATGCAAAGCCCCAGTGGTTCCCTATGGAGGTGATTGTAAAGTGTTTCCTAGTAATTTAAGACCTTTCAGTAGATTAAAATGACATTTTATTGACAAAACCCAGCACTTTTTCCTGCCGTCTGTTAAATGAATATGGTTTGCAGTGACCTCTCTGGCATATTATTCGTCTTTGTGAATGTTTGCTGTTAAACATGAATGTGAGTTTCTTTGGCCTTGTGAAGAGGCCTGGCTAAGAACAAAGCTCTTGTAACATTATTTTGCGTGTAAGCAAGAGAAGGAGAAACCATTAGTATCAATCTTAGCATTTAGTAAATACCGTGTCACACATGTTGTGATGCGAAAGTGGAGTCAAGGCTATCGTGTGCTCGGGTCTAGAGAGGAGAGTGTATCATTGTATTCTTTCGAGCGTTCCCTTCATGAGGCTGTCCTCTCAGCCTCTCATATGACGGCACAAGTTTGTGTTTTCAAAGATCTTGATGTGCTTCAGTTGATCTTTCGACTAACCCATTGTACGTCTACCTTTGTAAAAGGAGAGACCAGCACTAAAACACCCTGTAATGGATCCGTTGTCAAGCCCTTGCAAGTATGATGCTGCTTTATCTTCACCGATTGATTTGTTAATAGATTTGCATCTCAGTTTGTCATTTTCATTTCTGCTTTTCGGAAATAGTCACATCAGTTCCCTTGTTACATACTGTCTCTAGGGTGGACTGGAATATATGCTAGAGGAACTATTATTGCTGTTGTGGAGAAAACAAATATCTGAAATATAGAGAGCATGCTCTTCATAAATGGTCTCAAGAGCAAACACCTATAGATGTTGCCAACAGTACTCTGTAATCAGCTGCTGTTTAGGTGTGTTAGGTGTTTTGAAGAGCCCGGTGAATACACTGTGGGAAGATGATGACGGAGCAGAGGGATGTATGGGGGAGGCTGTTTCAGCCACACTGAAGAGGACTTTGCCCAGATGGATTGTGCTCCACAGAATGTCATGGATATAATTCACACAGGCAGCTTAATCAGGGTGTTTCCAGGAAACAACCTGCCAAAGAGAGGCAGCGATTGTTTGGTGGCCCCTGACCCCAGGGCCCATTATAGATTGTCATAAATTCTTTTTGGCTATTTTATATGGTGGGGGTTTTAGGATTTGGGTTTAGGTTTTGCAGAAGCTATTCTATAAGGGCCACCCAGTGCTTTATACGGGATATGGATTCGCTAGAACAAAATGAGTCACAAACAATATTTCACATTTCTGAAGAACAATATGGTTATTTTTTTAATTATTATTCTTTGAAAGTGTAAATATTAATTTATTCATTAATTTTTTTTTTACTTGATACAATGTTTTCAATATATCAGAATTTACTCTCTTCTCATTTTCAGTACACATTGACGATTACTGGGGATCAGTGCATTATATTCAGAAAGAAAATTAAGAAACGAAAATATCTTTGTAACCTTGTAATGTAATTAAATGCTCTACTTCTGAAATGGTTTTCTGTGGGCTATTGGATAATGATAAAATTAGGCATTGCCTTATGCTACTATAATAGATAATGCAGCCTTTATAAAATCACAAATAATGCTAATTAATGCGTAAGCAATAATGGCAAATAATAGTAGATATGAAAAAGTAAAGGATAAGTCTAGGTGCTGTCGAGGGTGAACTCAACCCTCGGCCTCATCATCTCGGTACTAAATTCCCCTTAAAAGTGGGTTTAGGAGGTTTTCTGGAGGAAAGTAGTCCTCCACGATCCACTGCAAACTCACTTTCATGTCTGAAAGGTCATTCCTTGGAATGGAATGTTCACTGTGATAATGTCAATTCCCAGTGGATAATGCCACCCTATCTTTCAAATTTCACATCCTTATTTTACTCAGAAATATGTTAGATTACACAAGTAAAACTGTTGATTTTAATCTCAGTAACATTAATGCAAAAGGAAAGACACCATAAGTTAATAAGACTATATATAATAACAGTATACACCAATAATTTACCTTCTTGTTCTTCTTATTGAACATTTCTCCAGGCTCTCCATGGAAGGGTTTTGTCTTCTTCTGGACAGCATTGAGCGGCGTCTCGGAGAGAAAGATGTGTACCTCTACAGAAGCGCAGTCAATGAACAGAAACTCAGTGATATCATCAGGTCAGAGAAGGAAGATGTTTTGTTCCCATACTTGAGTCTGCTACCTCTCATGGTGGTGTAGTGTTCACAGATTCAGTGGAAATTGCATTATCCTGCTTTTAAGGGCTCTCGCTATAAATTAAGTGCCATTACTTTGGCAACAACAACACTCTAGCAATAAATCTTGGTTTCTAAGGGGTTTTGGGTCACAGTGACAATTCTGCAATGGCGTCTTAATACTCTTCGTGTTTATTTGTGTAGATTGAAGGACGTGGAGAATATTTGTACTAATCTAGAAGTACTCTTAGTAATACTGCATTATTAGTGAGGTTTTTAAAGCTGAAGATGAAATGTGTGTGCCTGTCATTCCCCAGTATATGTGGTCAGTGTGGGCGTCTGGATGGTGTGGATCTGCATGCGTGTGGTGCTGTGGTTCTGCAGCAGCTGCCCCTGCTGTCCTGCAGTCTGCCTCATGGATGCCTGTTACCCAGTGAGCTAGTCAACACACACTGGTCATCAGCTACAAAGCCAAAAGAGATCAGGTATAGCATCTATTCAGGTTGTTTCACTGTTATGTACATATACTGTAGCAAGAGATAGGTTTGAATAATATCGTCGGCTAATATTGGCAGCTTTAATTAAATAAAAAAACGCATTAAAAAGTATTATTGCATTCCAAGAGACTTATTTTCCCTTTTTTTTTTTGAGTGTAGTTTTAATGTATTGCTGTTTGCTGTATTTGATTGTGGTTATTTGCATGCAGACTTGTTCAGTGGCTTTTTAGATAACAGTTGATACTTTTTGATATTTTTTTCTTTTTTCTTATGTCTGTCAAAATTACATATGATCATGGAAATGATGTGCCTGTGTTAAATGAGTTTGTCCTGGTTTGGGCCTGTAGGTTGTGTCTGTCAGCGGAGAGCGTTCCGCTGTGGGATCGCTGTTTCAGGCACTTCCTTCAGCTTCAACAACAGAAAATCCTCAGTACTGAACACATCATCCAGCTCTTCACTCAACTCCTGGTGACAAACAATGCCACCTACAGTGACAAGGTCTCGCTCTCACTTGCTTTCTGCTTCACAGCAATCTCCCAAACTCAGCACAGATGTTTTAAATGCTACAGGAATTCGTGACACAGGCCTTTTATATAAACTCTTCTACAGCCACGAATCGGTTTGTGGTAAATAAAATGTGTCAAATTTGAGTTAAATGTAGTGTTAATTTTATCAGGTTTTTTTTTTTAGTCTTAGTCCTGTCAAATGTACTTTTATAGTTATCATTTTTAGTCAACCTTGTCCTGTTTTTGTTTCGTCAAGTTTTAGTCGACTAAATGTCTGAGCATTAGTGTAGTTTTAGTGTTAAATGAAAACTTTGTCACAATTGTTTCATGCTCTATAATAGTTCAATTGATAATCAGGATTATTTTGCTCAATTTTAATCACAGTGATTGTTATCATTTGATTTTTACATCTCATCAGAATTATTGCGCTTTCACCTTTAAGCACAAATCAAGAGGATGTCTACTCATGATTACTTTTAACATTCAGAAATGGTTCATATCTAGTTTCCTGATTTTTTTTTCATATTCTCAAAAATTAAAACTGAATTGAAATTCCGAATTGTAATTCTAATGATGAGGGTGAATGATCTGAAAACACAGACAAAAAAGTAAGCTGCTATCTCCATTTGAGATGTTCTGCTTAAATTAAAGTGTCTTCAAGTGCTCTTTGCTGCGATCAAACCTTCTCAGTGATGAACTGTAATAAATCCAAACATGGATCTCGACTATATTTGCGATTTTGGTTGCTGAATAAATGCACTTACACAACCTCTGTGGGACAATACAAAGTCTTTTGTGCTGTTGGTTTAATAGAAAATCCTAAATGTACTTAGGAAATTCTGGATTACTAGGAATGTCACTTTTTGGATTTTTGAGAAAAGTTTCTTGTTTTACCATTACCAGTTGGCCTATATAATAAATAGGCTGTAATAAATCAGGAAACGTTTTGAGGTAAAATAAACCATGCACATTCTCTTGATTTGTGCTTATTAGGTTAATGTGCAATAATTCGAAGGAAATGTAAAAATACATTTATATTGATTATAATTTTGAGCAAAATAATCCTGATTATCAATCTAAGTACATTTGACACAGGACTAAGGCTTTTCCACCATTAGGCCAAACCGTTCTCTTTGCCAACCCGTTCCATTCTGTGCCGATCAGGGCCAGCCGGTACTGATATGGTTTAATTTTCCACTGGGGCTGATAATGGGCACTCGAATACAAATGTGTCAGTCGTTGCCTTGGTAACGCAGCAGTTTACTGATGATATCAGATGTAAATAGCGACCGCGTTAGGGCCGTTCACATATCGTGTCTTTTGCACGCTCAAGTTCGTTATTCAGTGTTTCCCATAGATTGAGAATTTACTTGTGGTGGTGGGCAGAGCGATGCGCAGGGTCATCCAAACAAGCAATTAACGCAATTTACTCGGGTCATCCAACCAAGGACAGAAAATACGGAAATTCAAAAAAGTGGAATTAGAATTTTATTTTTCCTGGGCAGGTCGCAATTTAACCTTATGTATGGGAAACACTGCGTTATTTCAAATGTAGGCGCACATGGCAAGTGCGCTCATAATAGAAGCGACTCACAGTGCGAGGCGCTTGTTTTTTCCAGGCACAGCGAGATCTCATCTTTTCAGAATGCCGCTAGCGCACCGCAGGTCATGTGACTAGAACCAACCAATAAGCTTCACCCGTTCCGTAACAACATTGAAAGCTCAGTTAACATGAAGGATGGTGTGCACATAGACATCATATAGGTAGACGCCCTATTGAGTGCTACTGCCTATTGGCACGGACGAGAATTGGAGCCGCCATCTTAAACCGGTCATCCGCTCCGCTCAGTGTAATCTGAATGGCAGGTGAATGAGCTGTCAGCGCATTAAATTAATCATATCTCACTGAATACTGAACTGATTTTCACGCGGTTTTTTTTCCTGCAAAGGTAATTCATGTAGCTATGATACAAGACTATGGTTCGGCGTATTTTAATATCCATAGTAGGCTTAACAGTAATATAATATTCTGATATAAGTTATTAAGTGACCAGACACAATATGTGTGATGAAGGATATTATGTATTTGATAAATCACACACTATAAATATAATAAAGAAGCAGAAACAGATAGTTGCAGTAAAGTAAGATATTTTAATAAGTTGAAGAAACAATTTATGGTATGTGACACGCAGTGGTGTAGTCTAGTTTTTTGTAGTGAGTATACTGTGATATACCAGCCCCCTAACCAACCCCCCCCCCCCGGAAAAATAATTTTGGGCACATTTAGCCTTAGATTTTATATGAATATGGTTCCTGAAGCACAGGTTTTATCAGCTGACAATTACAATACTTAAACATTATAAGCACAAATAAAAATTTACTTTTTAAAAACTTGTGTGATATTCCTTTAAAATTATGTTTTAATAGATTTTATTATTATTATTTTAAAAAGTACATCTTACTATGCAATTTCTTTCATAATTCCCTCGAGTTACTTTATTTATCTGTACAAACTTTTATTTTGGTGGGTTGTAAATTAAAGACATTTGAGCTTCTGTGTTTTAATAAACTATTATTATTATTATTATTATTAGGCCTACTTGAAGTATACTCTACTGTGCAATAGTAAAATATTTCTGTTATATTTTATATTTTAAGTTATACAAAACTTTGATTTTGACAGGTTGTCATGAAGACTTTAAAGTTTGTGAGTGTGTATATAGGCCTATATCTGAAACGAATGAACGACGGTAGTTTTATCAAATGAAATGGTAAAATTCTTGTGAAGTGACTCTCATAAAAGCTCTGCAATGAAGTTCAAATGTGTGCATGTCCTCCTCATAGACGCTGAAAACACCACGAATGTCACGCGCGCGTCAGTGTGTAGTAGAGAAAACATTGAGCGCTCATTCACAGAAACACGCAGAACATTCAGAGTTTATTTCAATAGCAGTCTTTTTGAGCTTTACTATTCATAGACACTTAGTAAATATCGAGATTTGATTGTATCATTAGCCTACTTTTGATTTATTTATTCAAAAATGGCCAAATTACAGTAGCCTAGGTTATTTGTTACATTTGTTGCTGGCTTCCGCGATTCGATCCGTGTCGCTGCGCAAACACAGACGTCACGGCGGGGTGAATTTATGAATGAAAATTCTTTCACAAAACTATGTTGTTACGAATCCTCACGCGTTTTAAAGTGAGTATACGGAGATCTTTGACATTTCCTAGTGGGTATACGGAAATCCTTGACATTTTCTAGTGGGTATACGGCGTATACCTGCGTATCACGTAGACTACACCACTGGTGACACGCACATACACACGAACAGACACACAAACAAACACGAACAGACAGTCAGTCTCTCTCTCTCTCTTCTCTCTCTCTCTCTTTCTCTCTCTCTCTCTCTCTCTCTCTCTCTCTCTCTCTCTCTCTCTCTCTCTCTCTCTCTCTCTCTCTCTCTCTCTCTCACTCACTCACTCACTCACTCACTCACTCACTCACTCACTCACTCACTCACTCACTCACTCACTCACTCACTCACTCACTCACTCACTCACTCACTCACTCACTCTCTCACACACACACACACATACACACACCAGCCGCGAATCCACCGAATGCAGCCACCTGTAATAAAAATTGAGAAGATCGCTTTTCAACGTGTTTGCATCAGTAATTTCTATTAAGTTTGGACAACATTAAGCCTATACTTTTTTTATTGTATGTGGATGTGGGAGGGGAAAATGTCGAGACCAAAACTATTCGGATTAACTTTACAAGGGTAGATGGAGTAAGTTAATGATGTAATTTTACCACAGGAGTTCTGTAATATCAATAGCCAAATCGCATGTGATAAGATATAGGTTATCAATAAAACTAGAAGTTGGAGGGGTAACTCAAATAAGCATCGCTGTCATGCGTGTATTAGGCTACATTGCTTCCTGATATCATGTGCGCAAACACAAATAACCTATACAACAGGGCAGTTGAATGCTTATCTGATAACCTAGAAGCTATTAATTATTACTTTAACAGTTACCCCACCTCTCTCCATGCCGGGTGAACACCGGCTGATGCAGTAAACAGCATTTCACAACGATTTCAGTACAGTAATAGCAAATATCCTTGCTCCTTCTCAATTATCTGGTAATATTCTATTCACAAAATACAACCAATAGTACGGTAATATTAAGACTTACTTGTGAAAAGCCCTATTTTCGATGGTCCGGCGATTAGAACAGGAAAATGCTCCACAAAGCTCTGGCATCTTATCTGCTGCCACGCAATGAAACTAGGAATACGACCGGTTCAAGATGGCGGCCGGATTTCTCGGTTTCCAGCGGCCAATAGGGCTTCTAGTCTCTATATGATTTCTATGGGTGTGCACCCAAACACATTTTTTTTCTCTTCTCCGTAAACAAATCTTGTAGCGAGCTACAGCAAGCGTTTTTCGGTGGTGGAAATCCATTACTGAAACTTCCTCGTCGTTGTGGAGAGCACAGTTCATGGTTGCATAGCAACGACAGACACCAAGGGAGCGCAAGCGCTTTGGAAAGAAGGAGAGCCAATGCACGCGTTTCTAGACGCGATATGTGAACGGCCTCTTATGGAGGATGATCAGATATTTCTTTTAATTGTATTATTAATTTGTGTTAACGTCGCTCAAATAGTGTGTTTAGCCAGCTACAGAGAAACTGGTAGCCAGGCAACAGACAAGTGACCAATCCTGAGTGGCGAAATCACTATCACAAAAAAATTTGTTATAGATTTTGTTAACAAAATTAACACTAGTTTAAGGCTTTGTCTACTTGTTTAGAGGGCAACAGTGTCCGCCCCCTTTTTTCAAGTATTATTCCCATTAGATTTTTGGACCTATCGAAGTCTTGGATTGAAAGTCTTGGTTAAAGTGATACCGTATATAAGCCATGAACAGCTATAGGTAAACACAACTATACAAACTTTGATTTGAAGCAAAAAATTTGTTTTAAAATTGGACAAAAAGACAAAGGTACAAGTAGGGGCACGATTCACCTGTGTAAATCTGTCAACCGGTAGACATTTTGGACTATTGTCTCTTTCGTGGCTATGCTCACGTGACGTTGTTGTGCTACGCAGTCACGAAAGCTTATCATTTACATGCGTTTTTAAGTCCGTTTAAAGCGCTGAAGTGCAGTAAGCGGCGAAGAGAGCTGTCGGAGAGACTTTCTCAGTACTGACAGAGAGTGTGCACATGAAGCCGCTGCTCATAAAGCGTATGAGAACTGAACTGAGTGTTTTTTAAATACACATCTTTATGTGTCAAAGTGACCATGTCTTTGTAAGTAAACACAGTCAATTATGTCTTAAGTGAAAGTAAACAGTTTAGAAAGAAAACACAAGTATATTGGATTTGGATCTGTGCAGTCTGTCATAAAGTAACAACATCAATTATCTGCTGTCATTATAATGTTAATCAAACAACAAAAAATTGTTCTTGACTGAATCACTTTTGTAACTAATAATACATGTATATTTAATTACTATACAGTGTTTTTTATACATTTGATTACTTTATGTAGTATTTTCATCATATCGCCCACCATTAGGTTCAACACTGTGTGCTTAATGGCTTTAGTGAGGGTAAGAACTACAATCTCATGAAGCATTGCATATGACATCGAATTTAAAATGGAGAAATATAAAACTAGTCCTTTACAATTACACTACCTTTACTCCTTGCATATAATACATTTAACTATTTTGAGAGCGTAAAGAGATCGACTCGAGTGCTAAGTGGGAGTGGCTGGAGCTAAAGAGATATTTCTGATTTGTGTCATTTTCTGTACAGCATCATGAGTATTGTAGTTTTTGATCCTGCAGCCAAATTAATGAAACATTTTTAAGATAAATGATGCAGTCACTCTAGCACACAGATACAGTACGCAATCTCTTTAGAATTATTTTATTTGAATTATATTAGAAAGAGCGCAAGAAAAACGGGCAAATGAATGGGAAAGACCACTATTTTTCAGACAGGCTCTTTTAAAAGAACTATTTTAACTTGACTTGGTACATTAAAATCACAGCGCTGATTGATTAGCCCCCTTCAAGCCAGTCGCGACAAAAGTAGTCTGAGCACTTATTGTGATAACTACGGTAATCTGCAAAAAGACGGGCTTTGAGGTGTGAATCCGGCCCAGGAATTCCACTGTTAAACATGATTATTTTCAAAATAAGCTGAAATAATGCAGGCTGACGGCTTCAGCAGAAGCAATACCATGGATTTACAGCTTCGTAGTAGCTCACAGTAGGGCTGTCTTTAAAAGTTATCATTCAAAATCAATTTCCCCATGAAAAAAATGAATGGAGTTTTTACTTCCGGAACCTGACTGTTGCACTCTATTGCCATTTCATTATGATGTACGAAACTGCCAACATACTGATACTGATAACAGGGCTGTGATTACAAGGATTACACTAATGCTAATACAACCAGTCTTAGGCTAAATTCACACTGCAGGTCTTGATGCCCAAATCCGATTTTCTTTTCATTTTTTGACGACCCACTTACATCATCTTTTAAAAGTGACCCGTATCCGATTTTTGCATTTACACTATACACTGCTGAAACTACCAAATGTGGACGTACTGACCTGGAAAAGGAAGTAAAACAGCACGAAATGCAATGGATGCAGATGCGAATAAAATTATCCAGTGTTTTGCTTTCGCTTTGTATTTGTTTTTAAAGCTTTTTATCTTACCTCTGTAGCCACGAGTGCTTAAAACCGTGCCTCCCCATATCTCGTGAAATGTCTTCAAACACGGATTTATTTCTGTAACAACCCTACATTTTTGCCTGCACTGTCTCTTCGCTCCAAATACTCAAAAGACATGAAACCTCCGCATTGCTCCACTGTGTGTATCCATAAGAATGTGATGTGTCCACCTGAGTAAGTCGACGTCACTTTTTTAATGACGTACGACTCGCATTTACTGGGGAATATCCGATTTGTCTGCTTACATGGCACACGCTAATGCACATATCCGATTCATATCCGATTTATTACCACATATGAGTGAGGCCGGAATCCGATCTGAGAAAACCGGAATTCATGCGTTTTTTTCCTGCTTACACGTTCATGGGTCATATCCGATCTGTGCCACATGAGAGGAAAAAATCGGATTTGGGTCACTTGAACCAATGGGGCCTTAGACATTAATGTTTTCACGCATCGCAACAAACCTTAAAAAACTCGATTGATTGAGATTGAAATATTATATTTTTATTTTATTTTGTATTATTATTTAATATTTTAATTTCTATTATTATTTAATGATTCTTATGCATTTATAGTTGGATACCATTCTTCTAGAAAGTTCTTTAATAAATGAAACTGGAAATGTTCTTTAGCAGTGCCAAACCTGCTCTTAAAGGTTCAGCGATTCATGTTATTTTCCATAAAACTTTTTAATGTTTGCTGGTATATATGGAGACATTATTATCCTGGTATCTGGAATAATTACGAGGAAAGGAAGTAGAATATGATGCACCTGGTCCAGTAAAATGACCTCATCCTGTAAATGTAGATGTGCTTTAAAACCATCTTTCTTAGTGGCATTACATAAATTCCAGCTTTATAAAGTGCTCTACTTTTTTTGTTAAAATGTGGTCAAGCGGTGGTGATACACTCATGTTGTTATTAGACTGTGTATGTGGCATTTGGCCTGTAAGGTGTAAATCTTCTGCAAGGGTATGATAATATTTGATATCAGACCCCTATTCCTAGTCATTGTTTGTGATACAGTTGTATTTGGTTGTTTGTTTACCCATGTAGTGACTTTTTGGCTTGCCTTTGTGTTTTCATGCGTTTTTCTGTTATTTGTTATTTTGTGTAACCTGTATATTTTAGCCACGTGCAGAGAGACTGAATTTTTATCTTTGGAACTGACCTGAGGATGATCACTGACAATCTAATAGCAGTTTGAAGTGTTTGAGTTTTATTATTTAGCTGATCTACCTACATCAGTAATATTAGCATTTTAAATATTGCGGCATGTCAGTTTTGAGTTGAGAGTAGAGCTTTAAAGAAAGATAATTATTTAAGTGCAGTTCATTGCTTGCGGTATCATTTCTCTGATCTTGCATTATTTTTATGTAAAAAGATCAGTGAGTGATCATTAAAGGTGGGGTATGTGATTTTCTTTTTTGACCATTTTTTCAAAATCACTTGAAATCCTATTCCTAACCCACTTACTGGCTGTAAATTAGAAGCACTGAAATGAAAATTAAGCAATTTAATCATCTGTGGAACGGGCAGGACTCGAAAAACTCCAGCCAATCATTTTCAAGACCGTCTAGAATCATTGGACAAAAATGCGTCACTCAAACGGTTGTACCATGCCCCCCTCCCCCACCCCCCTCGCGGGCATGTCCCGTTCGTGCACATACTCAAAGCTCGTGACCCAGTCACAGGAAGTGCAAGTCGCCCCGGTACAGAGAGAGAGAGAGCGCATCTGAGTTTTCGCTCGTGCTTGATTGCGCGTCCATGTTTTTCGAATGGGTGGAGTCAGGGCCAGAGAAGGTAGGACCTTATGAGTTGTGTATTTTCAAAATCTGCCGGCCGTTTTGCAAATCACATACCCCACCTTTAAGCTCCCAGTGGAATCTGCAGATTTTTTTGTACTGATTTTTGCTGGGAATTGTTTTGAATTCTGGAGATTTATTAACTGTGCTCAATAGTACTGCCAAAATGTATAATGAACAAACACTGGGAGGTGAATCCTACATGTGAATTTTTCTGCAATTAAAATCACACATCGTCATGTTGAATTTGGACAGGGTAAGCACAGTCATAAGAATCTGAAAGACATGGTCTTATGGTTATGGAAAACCTGAAAATATCAGGGAATTTTAAAACTGTGATTTCCATGACTGCAAAAGTCATGGGTTGCTATTTTTTAAAATGGTCAGTGTTTTTTTGTAAAATATTTAATTTGCTAGAAATTACTAATCGTCAATGTAATGTCTATAAAACGTTTTTAAATAAGAAATCATGAATGACTGGAAAATAATGGAAAATTGAAAAGGTGTGAGAACCCTGAAATGAAGATAAGTTGTCTCGTTGTGTCATCCAGGCAGGAGAGCTGTTGAAGAGGCTTCTGACCCACGAATCTGAGACCCATCAGCCATCAGAAAGTGAACTCTCATCTTCTTGCAGCCTGCCCTCCCTTCTGCATGACAGTGTGGGAATAAAGCCCGCCGGGCCTTCTGGGAAAAATCTTCAAACCGTTGGAACACAAGGTAATACGCTCGTTTGACATTTCAACTGGCATTTGCAAATTCTGCTTATCTCAAATATCTGTTTTTTTCGGATTCAAATGAATAGCCTGTAATCCATGTATTATTGAGCAGTTTAAATACACACAGATGTTAAGAGCCGTGCTCGGCCAGACAGAACAGACCAATGAGAGATACCGAGAGGGATGCCCTAAAATCAGGCAAACCACATTAATGGCTGGTTTTCAGTGGCAAAGCAGAGAAACATCAGCTCCGTTCAGATGAAGGACCTCGAGTACTCGCAGGATGCCAGAGCTCTGACCCTCATGAGAATACACTTTTGCCCAAATCTCATTTCTGACAAAGCCAGCCAGCCTTCATTCTCTCTTTAAACCTGTCTCAATCAGTCCTGCTGTTCAGATTCGAAAAGCTCAGCCCCCCCTTACCAGATCTTTCTTTTCTTTTCTCCTCTGTCTCACTCTTCCACCATCTCTCTGAGCTGCGCTTTCCTTCTCTTTTCTTTGTTTCAGGAATTCAAAGTGCTGAAGAGGACAGTGCCGACCAAAGCCCAGTGGAAAGTATTCCTATTAGAGGTAAAAAGGCAGATCGAAGAAGCGCCCGTCCGGGAGTTCTTCTGTGTCTGTTTTGTCTTTCTCCTCACGCAGTAGATAATGGGGGTCCCTTTTTTCCCAACTGGATGGCTACTGAAAAGATGATCAAGGTGAATCAGAGGTCAAAGTCCCACCTGAAGAGTGGAACAGTTCCTCTAATTATCGGCAGAGAAAACAAACCCGTCTCTTTTCTTCTGCCCTAGGTATGGGTGAAACTGAGATTCTCAGAGCGCATAATGCGGAGGTTTAATTGTCCGCCGGCCGGGTTGGGGGTGCCGCACAAGATCTGTCATTGGTTCTCATTATCTGCTAAACAATGCCAGCCAGAGGCGGACTTGAAAAGACTGGATGTCAAGGCATCCTTTGAAAAGCCTCGGGTAGCAAGTCCCAGCGCCAGCTCAGAAATGTAAAACTATCCATTATTCCACTTGGCTATCTGATTTCAAACTGTGCCTTTCATGCGCAGGGCTAGCCCAAGAGCGCCACGGAGAGAGAAGTCCAGCTTCTCACTGCAACTAATCAAAGGCATTATGGTAGTCGAAAACCGCCTCTGCTGTCCCTGGCTGCTTATGAGCTGTTTACAGGCGGCTAATGAAGACTGCATTGAGTTCTGTTGCCTTTCGTATTACATCACTTTGCAATCATCCGTGGAAACGTCGTCCGAACGTTGGCCTTCCGCCGTCCTTGTCGATAAAGCGGCGTATCGCACAATAGTGTTTTATATACATGGTGAACAAAAAGGAACTCTTTAGATGCTCTTTTTTTTCATGGCACTGAAGCCTACATTTTGCAGTCATTACACCAGGAGAAACGAGCAACAAACAACATGTTTGTTGCAGCCATACTACAAATATCTGGATAATGAGATGCCGGAATGTATTTTGTCTTTGGGGGCATAACCACTTTGCAATTTGTTTGTCTGTTTGCTTTCAACATTTAAAACTGACATATTTTTTTTTGTTTTACAGGGCACGTTTCTTTCTCTTCGCTCGTTTTCAAAAAGTATTTTAAGCTTGAATGCTCGCTGGTTAAAGATCTCAATTTTGAAAGTTTATTCAACATGAAAGGCAGTGTTTTAAATGGAATCCTACAAGATGGTGCGCAAACACAAAAGCCGACGGGTTCTTTTTTTTTTTTTTTTTTGTAGACGGCAGCCTGTATGTGTGCGTCTGGATTAGATCAATAGTTTAGTGCTCACTCACTCTGTTTTTCACCTCCTCTCTTTGCTCATCAGAGGCCTTAAAGAGCTGATGTTGGTTCATCAAACATCAGGGCTCTGGAAAGTTGGAAGTTGAGGTCTTTAGCAAATATTTGACTAGCTGCTCTTGCATTTAGTTTTTTGTTTTTTTCTGTCTCTTTTTTTCTATAGAGACCAAAGCATATCAGCTGCTTAAACAGTCTGTGGCACAAGAGAGGCACTGGAGTGACTCGGAGGAGGATTCGGAGCCGTCAGGTAACGGGGAATAATAGCAAATAAATATTCTAAAGTTTGACAAAGCACGAGCAAGTCTTACTCCAAAGAGGCTTTGTTTATTAACATGGAAACATTTAAATGTTTTGTATAAAATATTATTTGTTTGGTTGAACCTTATTGAAATTCTTCTTAACATCACTATTCTTGAATTTAATGTAACTATTACAATTATTTAAATTGACTGGGGAGTTAGCAAGTTGTGTGATTTTTTCCAATCTCAGGAAACTGTGCCCAAAGTTTCAAGTTCATTGTTCCCCCCAACTCAGGCCCAAAGTACCAGGGTAGTAAATTCCATAGACATTTGGGGACAACCATAAAACATTACTATTATTATTATTATTATTATTTTAAACAGCAGCAACTATTACCCCTAATTTTAAACGACATTTTATTTGTAAAAATCAGGCTATTAAATGGCCATTGTTTTGTGCAATGGCCATTTAACCCAGTTACATTTTAAAATATTTTTGAGAGTTATTCACTGTCAATATTGTCTGCGTTTTAACAGAAAAATATTTCTATATACATTATGATTACACTGATCAATCAAATTAACAAGAGTATAAATGTGTAATAATAATGCACCCTTTTCCTTCTCTTTTTATTTAAATGATTCATTTGTTTTGCAAAGACATCAACAGATCAAAGAGGTCTGAGGCGCTCCGGGACCCCGTAACACAAAATAGCCAGTAAGTACTTACAAAATTATATTTATATAAAAAAACCTTGCTTTTAATAAAAAAAGCAATGTGTGTTTGTCCTTGAAACACTCTTAGCATCATTAACACAAGTTCACGTGGGAGGCATCAGTCAAGCTGTATTTTCATTCAGGGCTTCCTCTCTCATCATCGGCATTATTTGATTGCTTCAGTAAATCAGGACTTTGAATGATGAAAAAGGATCTTGAGGGTACATTGTTTAGGTTTTCACATCAACACAAGTTCACACAATCAGCTAAGACACGCAAGCCCTCCCAGCAGTGCCTCTCCTCCATGAATCCATTAGGGCAGGTAATGGATGGGTAAACCTTGTGAAGAGTAATCGTCTCTGATTTCACATGCTTTTCAGAGCATCACGCTGACACAAGGGTCGAAAGTCTCTCTCCCCGTCTCTCCGTCTTTTTTTCCTGCCCAGTCTTTATGCCCACTCTTTGCCCGCCTCCCCCCGCGCTCTCTCAGCTAGTTTACACTATTTGCAGAGGAAAGGGTATAATGATTGCACTCTGACAGAGCTCTCTGATGGATGATGCCACAGTCTGCCCAATGAATGGCCTCATTAATAAACATAAGCCGTCTCTAGTGCGAGATGCTTTTGGAACGTCCCAGAACCTAGTAGTCACACAGAGCTCCTGAGAGAAGACCCTCTGTGGGGTTATGATGGTTAAAGATGATGGTTAGCATTGCAGCGTTCGCTTTGCATTCAGGTAAACCATTTTGTGGCGTGCTGAAGAATTCCTCTTGCCAGTCACTTCTTGCCTTTATTGCCTCTACAAGTGCCCTGCACTCGAGCACCAGTAGAACACTACATGTGCTGTTCCCCCTCTCTCGCTCTCTCTTCTCCGTCACTTACTGTTGTCATTCTGTCACTGAGCCGATGGGCACATTAAAAGACCGTCTGCTTCGGTCCAAAACTCACAAAAAAATAGTAATAAAGCAAAAATAAAATAAATCAAGTGCCTCTCTTTCTTAGTCATAATTATGATTTTGCGCTTAAGCCGGGACCGTAGCTGAAGAAACGGAGTTTAAAGCAGGCACTTTGGTGCAAAAAAATGCATTTATGGGGCTTTGTGCGCCTCCTCATTATGTGTGGGGCTGATTCATTAAGTAATTGGTTTGCAGTTGTTTACATGAGTATTAAGGCCCCCTATTCAGCAGTCTTTGAGAGATACATTGTGCAAATGTTGCATGTTATGAATGCCCAATGAGAGGCGGGGGGCCAGGCCTATTGGCCAAACACTGCGCTGGGCTGAAAAGACCAGAGAAAAGCGTCAGGCGCTGCTTTGCATAGCAATGACTCACCCATAATAAGCTTTCCAGATTAAATACATGCAGTCCATACAAGATGCAAAGAGATACTCTTAACACATTTATGTGTGTTCATTTCACTATTATAGCACTGAAGAGAATTGGGGTCTTTCATATCCACCCCCGTTTTCTTTTTTTTTTTTTCCTCTCCCTTAATTCCCTTCCCTGCGCTCTCCTCTCGTCAACGTGCCATTTTTACTGCTAAATACTTTTATGGAACACAGCGTTTTATTGTGTTATAATTCAGAGGCTGTGCGGATGGTATTTGTTACGCCTGTGTGCTGCAGTGATTCGGGAAGGGGAGAGCTGCAATAAGCAGCTGCACTCCATGTAAAGACCTCTTGTTCCTGTGCTTTGTTTAAGGCTGCATGCCACAGCTTCCTCCTCTTCAGCGGCTATTGTGTCCTCGGCTACTGCAGGCATGTAGCGCAGGTCTCGCCCGCTCGCTGGATCTTAGTGTCCCGCTCTGACGCTTTAGGAAAAATAACAGGTTCGGAGTAGTGACGGGTTAGCGTAACATCTTCACCAACATTTCTTCAGTTTAAAACAATTGTGCTTCTGTAACAGCAGCGGGAGGTTAATATGTAAAGAAAGCCGTTTGTATGTAGACTTTGAGTTTTCCCAGTTTAACAAATTTGCATCATTGACATACTATTATAGTATATTTTTGTTTTGTCATTTGTATTTTTTTTTTTTAAATATGTCTATATTTATTAATTTTATTTCAGTACATCAAGTTAAACTAAATGAAAATGTGAAATATTGCCTTGATTTTTGTTTTAGTTAACTAAAATATCCCTGTTACGGGTATCTTGTGTTGTCTAGAGTGAATGAATGTGTAGGGTGGTGGTGGGTGGGACGGGGTAGCACTAAACAGCAGTAGCCAGTGGGGGTCACTCTCTTTCTTTGTGCCTCTTATCATCCGCCTGCTTTGTCTAACAAAAATCTCTGTACACATTTATTTCACTGAGCCCATTTGTTTTTCTTTACCAAGATGAGGTCTTCAATTTGTAAACTGAAATAATACAGGAGAAAAAAAATGCAGTGACCCAGTTCTCCTGAGGTGATGTCTGTGTGTACACAGCAATTTAAAAAGAAAAGTCCCCTGCCTATCCTCCTGAAGTTCTTGCTGTTTGCCAGCAGAGGGCACTCATATTTAGGCCAGCTGTGGTACCCAACAGTGGCAGCTGGTGGCACGTAGAGGGCGCTCTCTGAATCATACCTCACTCCAGATCTCTTGGCTCTTACAGGGGTCCAATCAATGGTAAATCAGTGCCGCTGTGGGTCACAGCTGGGACGGGTGTAGGAGGTGCTACTGCTACGTTGCACAAACACTGATCCAAAGAGCATGTTCTATTAGCATAGCTGTGCAGCGTATAGATGTTTATCTATGTTTTTATATGCTAAATTCTTATGATAGGTATAGATCCTTTACTCATACACATTGGTGTAGAAACAATTTTCCCTCAAAAACTTCAAGTAAATTTGACTAGTAATTACAAAGAATCACCAAGTAACAAATTGAATCATACATGATTTTTTTTTTTACTGTTTTTATTTAAAGGACATACATAGTCAACTCAACCAACAACAATACATGTGCTCAGACATTGTGCTTTACATAGCATACATATCAAATATCTACACACACACACACATTTATATATATATTTATATACACAATATGTGTGTGTGTGTGTGTGTGTGTGTGTGTGTGTGTGTGTGTGTGTGTGTGTGTGTGGTGTGTGTGTGTGTGTGTGTGTGTGTGTGTGTGTGTGTGTGTGTGTGTGTGTTGTGTGTGTTGTTTATGTGATTTATGAGGACACAATTTGTATAATGACATGTGTATTACACTGGTATTACAACTTATGGGTGGTTTATGAGGACGTTTAAAAAGTCCTCATAAATCAAATGGCATAAAAAACAATGTTTTATTAAAAATTAAAAATGCAGCATGTCTCCTGTGATGGGTAGGTTTAGGGATAGGGGCAGTGTAGGGGGATAGAATATACAGTTTGTACAGTATAAAAACCATTACGCCTATGGAGAGTCCTCATAATGATGTTGCACCAACGTGTGTGTGTGTGTGTGTGTGTGTGTGTGTGTGTGTGTGTGTGTGTGTGTGTGTGTGTGTGTGTGTGTGTGTGTGTGTGTGTGTGTGTGTATAAAATGTATATGTAAATCTAAGTAAATAATAAAATATATATTCATTTAAAAAAAAGTAAAGCAATCAAATTACAGGCAACATCAGCCATCAGTATCGATTCATCCCTTCAGCTATAACTAAATTTGAATATAACTTATGAAAGGTCCCCACATAACAGCAAACTTAGAGCCGGAAACATTTAAATTAAGTCTTAAACATGACATTTTTAAGTGGAAAATATTTTCTTGTAAAACGTACTTCAATAATCAGTTTTATGTACAACTCAAAAAATCACATATTTAATTTTCAACCTTTATTATATTTATTAAATATAAGTGAATATCTGTCAAATTTGACATGACATTGTAATGTTGAGCTGCTTTAAAACAATGTGTATTGTAAAAAGGGTTGTACAAATAAATGTGAATCGAATTGAATGACATGCATATTTTTGAGCGGTTTAGTCCAAATGTTCTTAAGAGACTCAATTACTTTATATGATGAACCTGCATTGATTCTTGCGGAAGCTCAAACCTGCTGCGTAACATGACAATGAACCTCATTGGTTCTTGCTGAAGCTCAAACGTTCTGCGCAGAGCCATATAGATAGAGAGTTGCGACAACGGAAGTTCTAATTGCTTGATCGTCACGTGATTCACGGCTGCATTCCAGTCCACTTTTAGACACGCACTTGCGAACTTCCCTAAGCACTTCCCCTCGGGGGAATCCCTGCCGCCATTTTGAAGTGCGTTCCACTTCGTGAAGTGGACGAAGGAAGTTTATATGGACAGACACTTGTTCCCTCGATTTAGACCGAGGGAGCGAGTCTACTTCATATGTACACTTCAGGCACCATATGTCCCACAATGCAGTACGATTGTGACGTCACCACAGATCTTGTCTAATCACAACCACATCAAACAACTCTATGATATATTAATTATATTTTTTTAATGTAAAACAACCCAAACACACCTATATACATTTGGATGCTGCATTAAACAAATTCTTAAAGTGAATTTTTTAAAAAAAAATAATAATAAATCAACTCCATTGCTGATTCCAAGTGATCAAGGGTTTAGGACATTCCAGTTCAGCCCATTGCTGTTTCCGCCAGAAGTGGGCACTCATGCAACGTAAGCAATGACGTACATCTGAGTGAACGAGACGGAGGGAAGTTAGCGAGTGAAGGGCATGTTAATTTTGGACTGGAACGCAGCCCACGTAGACCTCAGATAGTTCCAGGAAGTGCTTCAGCGCCAATTCAAATCGACGGAGTTTTTAGAGTAGAACTGTGATTTTTGGTCATTTGTAGTCAATAAATGCATTTATTTACGATATTATATAATACACTGACATGTGCATGTAGTATGTGTATGTAGTTACAGCAACATTGTTTTTAAAAGATAAAAATCTGCTAATATTTAATGATTAGTGTGGTTAACCAGCATTGCCTGCCTTTGTTAACATATTTTCTGGTTAACGTTATTTTGGCTAACGTTGTTTTTAAGTATTTTTGTGTTCTTAAACTTGTATGTTAGTCAAGGCTATTACGTAATGTTCACTATGGTTTCACAAGGACAGGAGACTTGTGGGTGGCAGGTGATTGTCTTAAAAAATCCATTGCAAACAAGTAAAATGTAAAATTTTATTAAGTGAAATTTCATTAATCTTAACGTTTACAATGCTAATATTGATACTAACATATACTACATTCAATTCTAAAACAAAACATGATTACACACACATTATTTCTTAAGTGTCCAAGTGCATTATTTCCTTTTAACATGATTTGATAAATTCATGACATACATCACTTTAATCTATAAAAAATATTTAGTTTGAATTCATTGTTAGTACATTTTAATAATACATATTTTGTTTTGTTATCTTAAATACCCTAAAAATGTCATAAGATAATAAAAAAGTTGTAAAAATAAAAATGAAATTCTATGGCATCATTTTAGGTTTAAAACCTTTCATATAAACAAATGCTATAAATATCAGTAGTTTTAAAGCTGTTGAGATTGAAAACATTTGACCAGCAATTTGCATGTCAGGGTGGCACAATTGCAAACATGGCTCTTATGAATTGACAAGATTTTGTGCTAAATTGTGCGCTAATCATACTTGGGTGTATCTGCACTTTTTCCACAAAGACCCAACACTGGGAAGTGTAATGTTTATTAAAAATAAAGAGCAAGGAAAGTCTTGAAAAATCCAAGGAGCTGAGACTGAAGGTGAGAGTACAGCATTAATGCAGGAGTCTTCAGGATCCACTAGATCTCCTTTGTGCTTCTTTTGTTACAAGAGATAAAGGAGAAAAAAACGGGACAAATTAGATACAGTAGTATATAATACAGTTATGGTATTTAGTAGGATTCCCCATTTATCCTCATGTGATTTGTTTTTTAAAACGACTTGCTGCTTTTAACCATTGTTTTTAATCTCACGAATAAACTTCCATCTCCTTTTCCCATTAATCCAAAAATCAGCAGAGCTGAAACATAATATAGAGAGGTAATAGTTAACAGAAACACAGTGCCTAAAAAACACATACGTTTTTGTTACTCAAATCTAAAATAAGGATTTTTTCCCCGTTATTGCACATTTAATAAGGAATCAGGAATTAACCGGATATTTTCTTATTACCACTTCCACCCATCACTATCACACTTCCCAATGTTATTGAACCCCTGTTTAGAAGCATTTCCCTCTTGTTACACAACAACGGATAAAACTGCATTAATAGAACGAGTAACCATTAATAGGCATTTCGTGGTTTGTTATGCGCTACTAACTTTATCCAATGACCCATCTATTATCTGATAACGCCCCCTAAAACTGTTAAATTAAAGAGCAATAATCAACTAGCATGCTTTGATACACAAGTTAATTTGATTCAGATGTACTGATAATATACTATCTTATTCTTTAAACGTCTTATCTTTTAAAAGTGCATCACAAACGGTCTGTTCTGCTGTAACTCTACGGCGCGGCCGCTACTTCCGGCAACTATTGAGAGGCTCCGCGAGCCGCCATTGCTGTAAAAAAAAACGTTCCATTGGAGTGAATGGAGTTGTCGCAACTCTTTCTCTATATGGCTCTGGTTCTGCGTAACACGAGAATGAACCTCATTGGTTATTGCAGAAGCTCAAACGTTCTGCGTAACACGAGAATGAACCTCATTGGTTCTTGCTGAAGCTCCAACGTTCTGCGTAACACGAGAATGAACCTCATTGGTTCTTGCTGAAGCTCCAACGTTCTGCGTAACACGAGAATGAACCTCATTGGTTCTTGCTGAAGCTCAAACGTTCTGCGTAACACGAGAATGAACCTCATTGGTTCTTGCTGAAGCTCAAACGTGCTGCGTAACACGAGAATGAACCTCATTGGTTCTTCCTGAAGCTCAAACATTCTGCGTAACACGAGAATGAACCTCATTGGTTCTTGCTGAAGCTCAAACGTTCTGCGTAACACGAGAATGAACCTCATTGGTTCTTGCTGAAGCTCAAACGTGCTGCGTAACACGAGAATGAACCTCATTGGTTCTTCCTGAAGCTCAAACATTCTGCGTAACACGAGAATGAACCTCATTGGTTCTTGCTGAAGCTCAAACGTTCTGCGTAACACGAGAATGAACCTCATTGGTTCTTGCAGAAGCTCAAACGTGATGCGTAACACGAGAATGAACCTCATTGGTTCTTCCTGAAGCTCAAACGTTCTGCGTAACACGAGAATGAACCTCATTGGTTCTTGCAGAAGCTCAAACGTGCTGCGTAACACGAGAATGAACCTCATTGGTTCTTGCAGAAGCTCAAACGTGCTGCGTAACACGAGAATGAACCTCATTGGTTCTTGCTGAAGCTCAAACGTGCTGCGTAACACGAGAATGAACCTCATTGGTTCTTCCTGAAGCTCAAACCTGCTGCGTAACACGAGAATGAATCTCATTGGTTCTTCCTGAAGCTCAAACCTCTGCGTAAAACGAGAATGAACCTCATTGGTTCTTGTTGAAGCTCAAGATTTCTGTGTAAGACGAGAATGAACCTCATTGAGCATCCAGGTTGATGAATGTTTATATGTGAATAAAAGACAAAATTCTATATGTTTATCATATGAAGTGATCAGGTCTCTACAGAAAATGTGGCTTACCGCTCAATTCATATGGTTAGTTTTGGGATCTATTTATGAACTTTGTAAAAGGTCAAAACAATTCATATGGGTTAGTTTTGGATCTATTATGAACTTTTTAAAGGTCAACACCACTTTGACCTTTTAAAAAGTTCATAAATAGATCCCAAAACTAACCCATATGAATTGAGAGTAGCTGTCAATGGAGGACAGAAAGCTCTCAGATTTCATCAAAAAGATCTTCATTTGTGTTCTGAAGATGAACGAAAGCCTTTCGGATTTGAAACAACATGAGAGTGAGTAATTTTAATTTAAACGTTTGGTGAACTAACCCTTTAATAAATATAAGTGAAAATCAGTAATATTTGACAAGACACACATATCTTGTCCACCTTTATAAACAGAATATTTCAAAAAGGAATGATATTACATTGTTACACTTTCATCAAAACTAATAGCAGAGCTGTAATCGTACGTGATCACAGGTATTATGAAAATAACTTTGCCCGTACAACAAATGCAGACTAACTGCAGTCTATTTACATGACGCATATTACTGCATAGGATGCGAGAGACGTCTTTTATTCATAGCTCAGATATCATAACAACAACCCACACACCCATATATTAATGTATCAAATGCTTGCCTAAAAACGCACTGAGGCACTTTTCATCAAATATAGCAAATACATCCAAATGCTCAAAACAACGCGGAACAGAGGGAGAGCGGAAAAAGTAAACGCCGGTGCGGAGGAAATAGAGAGAGGTTGCCGTCAAAGCAGTAATTTGCATCATTTTACACATTACATTCACCTCTGTGTGTGAGACGCAGCCAAACAGTGGCCAGCCCTGTCTTACATATTCAGATTCGTTGCCTCAATTAAGTGAACCTCAGTGCAAGATGAACTGGCATAAATGTTTATGGAAATGGAATATTAGATTGGAGGGTCAGTGCATTCACAGCTCTCTGTGATAATAGTGTCTTGAAATCAGACTCGTCACTGTCTGAAGTGGCCCAGCGGATAGAGCATTCCCATGCCAAGCAAGTTATATAAAAGAATAGCCCTATTTACCCACCAAAACATGTATTTATTATTGAGCTCATCATGACTAAAGGGAGGGGGGGGGGAGCCCTCAAATTCTGCTTTAGCGTTCAATGTTCATAAAAGAGAACGGCCTCCAATATTTTCAATTTGAACAGAGAAAGGGATAGAAAATTGGACACAATATGTTTGTTTGTTTGTTAGTTTATTCATTTTTTGCAGACAGTTTAGTATTTCAATTTGCATAAATTCTAAAAAAAGCATTTTTTCAAGCATAATTATTTGAATAATGTATTTTGTCGCACTCTCTAAAGCAATTTTTCTAGTTTCAGTTTATACACCAGGACATGATGACAACTTAATCAGTAGATTTTTTTAATACTTTTATTTAGAAAGAATGCAAAAATTAAATATACCAAATAACTAATAATACCATATTTTGGAATAATACCAAAATTATATTGTCTGTCAGCATTAAAAAAATCGTAAAAAGTCGTAACTAAGCATTCCAGAGAACCATGCAATAAATATGTGTATATGTGTATGTGTGTGTGTGTGTGTGTGTGTGTGTGTGTGTGTGTGTGTGTGTGTGTGTGTGTGTGTGTGTGTGTGTGTGTGTGTGTGTGTGTGTGTGTGTGTGTGTGTTGTGTGTGTGTGTGTGTGTGTGTGTGTGTGTGTGTGTGTGTGTTTTGAATGTGCTGCCAATATGCTCTGTCTATGCAGCACAAATACCACATATTTATGTCGATAATATTTAATACAAATTGTGCTTAGTCCATCGTAAATGGCCATTTTGAACATGATTTCTGTTGTATTGTTGTGCTGTGCAAAATTGCTGCCTAAATACAAATAGTCCGTTTGAAAAAGAATTCAGCCGCCAGTATCTGTTTCAGAAAGGGTTTTCATGGGTTGATGCCAGTCATGTCCCTTGACCTTGGGACTGAATACATCTATGTGGTACTTTTTATATCTGCCAACTGTAACTTTGGTGCTCTACTCTTCATAAGTTTGCCATTGTATTCTTATTGAGCCAAAGGTGATTTATGTAACGTATTTGTTCATGACTCTTATCATAGCATCTGCATGCATGCATCAAAAGAATTTCTGAAATGCTGTGCCTTGTACAGAGATGTTCTGGAAACAAAAGAGCTAAGCTGAATTATGTGAGAGTCAACCTAATTGAGTTCAACTACGTCTTCCCAGATCCTTTGGTCAGGGTCAAGGTTGAGCGTACGTGACTGAATTTGCTGTCTTGTGAATACACATACAACCACTGTTTTATCTTTTCATCTAAATCCATCAAAGGCAAACTAAATATTCTTACTCTTGCTCCCTGAATCCTTTAAAGTACATCAAGGTGAAAACCAAATCAATGATATGGATATATGAAGACACGGAGGGCGAGGATGAGGAGGGAGAAGATGAAGACGTCATTGTTGAGTTCTGAATAGCCCTGTGCTGATGTAAATGAAGAAGGAAGGCTGTATGAAAAGTAGCGTGAGCTTTTGCATATGCATCAATGCAGATCAAAGGCTTGTCAGGGGTCATGCATTTACATAGAGATATCAGTGATGCTATGGGAACCCGGCAACCCAGCGCTCAGTCCACTTGTGAATGGAGAGCCTTGACCGGATCCTTCAGTGCCATTAGAAAAGAAGTCAAGGAAGTTTATTTGGCCGATCAGCCCATCTGAGAACAGGCTTAGAGGGGAAATGATGTTCTTCAGGGTTTGGTTAGTACCTCGCACAGAAAAGACGATGCTGTGTAAGAAATGATGGCTTCCGGGAGCATGCTGTTGTCTGTTGTGGCTGAACTGACGTTGAGCAACTGATTGAGTGATATGGTTTTTACAGAGATTTAAATTATTGTGTGTTTGTTACATATTTGTTACATGTTGCTGTTCAAAATTACAAACAAGTAAGAAAATGTGTTGTCTCACAATCTCTTGTTTTTCATTTCTCACAGGAAGAGTGCAAAAAGTAAAGCTTTCTCTGCTGTCCAGTCAAAGGGTAAGACCACTGTACTTTTAACTAAAATATGTTAAAAAAACTATATTTATGCTTATTTTCCACAATCAGATAGTACTTATTTACTACTTAGATTTACTGCACTACTTATATTTTGTGAATACACTACCAGGCAAAAGTTTGGAATAATTCATATTTTTTTGTTTTTTTAAAGAAGTCTCTCATACTTACCAAGGCTGCATTTATTTGATCAAAACCACGGTAAAAACTGCAATGTTGTGAAATATTACATTTTTAAAGAACTGTTTTCTGTTTTAATATATCATTTTATTCGTGTGATCAAATCTGAATTTTCAGCATCCAGTCTTCAGTGTCACATGATCCTTCAGAAATCATTCCAATGTACTCAATTATCAATTATTTTCAGATTCAGTGCTCAGTTTTTATTAGTTTTATTAACGTTTGCTGCTTAATATTTGTGTGGAAACCATGCATGATACATGTTTTCAGGGTTCTTTGGTGAATATAAAGAACTGAAGAACAGCATTTATTTGAAATGTTCAATCTTTTGTAACATTATAAATATCTTTACTGTTACTGCATCCTTGCTGATATTTTTTAATCTTCCTTACCAAAAACCTTTGAATGCTAGTGTATCATGGTTTCCACAAAAAAAAAAAACATTTAGCAGCAAAACATTGATAATAATCAGAAATGTTTCTTGAGCAGCAAATCATCACATGTGGCACTGAAGACTGGAGTAATGATGCTGAAAATTCAGCTTTGATCACAGGAGAATACATTATTTTATTTAAAAAAACATAATATAATATTATTTCACAATATTAATGTTATTACTGGGCGCATAAGAGACTCATTTCAAAGACAAAAAAAATCTTAATCATTCCAAAATGTGGCCAGTATGTCTGGTTACCATGTGCGTTTAGTTTTTAGTTTTTATTAGTTTTTTGTACCAGTGTCTCTGGAATTAATTACTTTGTTGCGGATCACGCTCCTGTGCAAATTCATTACTTCCCCCTTACTGCAACAGAATGTTAATGGTGTGCGTACATATTTTTGATTGCAGCATTTTGGGGAGAATCAGACGACAGCAATTCTGAGATCGAAATGGCCTTGCGTCCTCAGTCCCGCAACACCAGCAGCCACGACTTTGATGATTTTTATGATTGATGTTTCTTTTTTCGGAGTTCAAACTGGCACATTTTTTTCCCCCAATGAGCAGTTAATATGTTTCAAAGAGATGCCTTTATGCGATCGCAAAACAAACAGAAATCTTCACAGAGGAATGAGTGCGACATTCCGTGAAAACAAAAAAGAGCCATCCACTTTATTGTGGCCAAAGACTGTGGAGGGTTTTCAAAACATGTTGGTGTTAACCCTGCTTGAGTCTCTTTAGCTGAACAACACTTGGACCTGGTTGAAATAGATTAAACTTGGTTTTTAAAGTGATTCCTTTGCACTGTGTTGAATATTACGCATTTTAGATGCTGCAGGTATCTGGCGTTGAGTTGGAGTGGAATGCTCTGAGTCAACTCCCATGAAAAGCCAGTGCACAATGGCCACTCTGCATGCTGCTAAAACACCTTTGAACTCACTCAAGTACCCATGGCCCATTTAGGAGGACAAAATGCGTTGTGCTCATCTCAATATAGAAACAAACGCTCTCTGTATTTGCGGTGGTAGAAAGGCGTTTTCGTCAGCTGAACGCGACAGCGTCTCCCCGACTCTTTTACGCCCACTTCAAAATTCGACTGTTTTTAAAATGTGCTATTGTTCATTTTCACACTTTATTCTCTGCTTGATTTTTAAGCATCACAGACATAGACGTTGCCGTACAAAATATGTGACGTGCTTGCTTCGATTCATTGTTAAAAGTTTGTCCCTCTAAAGCTTATTTTTAGACTCCAAATAATAGTTACAATTATGGATAATTATGATTAGGCATTGAAAAGAGCACCGATCAAACACAGCAATATCATTACAGTAATAACCGTTATTTTTCCAAAAACAGCCAATTTTCTAATGGACCTGAAAATAACATTACAAACTAAAATTGCAGTGCATGGATTTCCAGATCTGTTTCTCCAGCCATCAGTAATCTACATCGCCAGTGACAGAGGATTGTCAATTTCGTCTGCGACTCTCGGGTTCATTAGGTTTCATCATTGCGCTGGTATATTTAACATGCACACAGGCATGTTATCCTGTAATGATACAAAACCTGCAGCATTCTATCCATCAGTATGATTCCATTAGTTAGCTTTTAAGTAACTTTATGAGGCCGAACCTGCTAGAGTAGGACTCCACTCTCATTAGCCGTAATGGCTCCAGCCAGCCTTGACCCGCACGCGTCAGAACGCGCCTGCATAATTTGGGGATTGCTAAAAAGCTCCCCTCACATAATATCTGTGTTAAGGATCATGTCAACAGATACTGTGTGATGGAGAAGCGTGCGAGTGAGTTACTTGTGCGGCCCGTACAACGCATAACACTTTTAAGGAACTGTCTTCGAGCAGAACTGCCATGGACTGGTAATGGAAAAAAAAATTGTGAATACACTACCAGGCAAAAGTTGGAATATCATATTTTTGTTTTTTTAAAGAGTCTCTCATACTTACCAAGCTGCGTTTATTTGATCAAAACACTTTTTAAAGGAGCTGTCTTCCGAGCAGAACAGCCATGGACTGGGTAATGGAAAAAAAAAATAATAATACCATAGAGTGTGACTTGCAAATGGTGTCGCACCAAAACGGAGAGAGTGTTTTGTTTCAAAATAGACTTTGCCCAGATTACTTTAGCAAACATGTGTGTACTAAGCCACTTTATAAACATCCATTCATTTAACGAATAAAAGGAGTCAAGTCTACATGTTCAAGTCTTTATTTTATTAAGAAAGACTGTTATTATCTAGCTATTGTCAGTCTTATGCATGGGACAATGTTACTCTGAATTATGAAATATATAATATATTTTATTATAATACATTTTTATGGTTTTATTATTAATAATTGTATTATTATTTATTGCAATGCAATAATAATTCTTGTTACATGTACTGTAGTAATTATGAATAATTGCATGCAACTAATCCTATACTAAGTACATATTAATTCATATTTCTTAGTACTTAAATGTATAATTACAGTGTAGCAAGAACACCTTAAAGTGTAACCTAATAATCTTATTCTTATAATTAGCTGAAAATTATATAAAAAAAACATTTTGTTTGTGCATATATATATATATATATATATATATATATATATATATATATATATATATATATATATATATATATAATATATATATATATACTTTGCTGAACTCTTTATCAAATTATTTTAGCTATAAATGTTAAACTGATTTTTGGTCAAGGTCTCAGTTATCATGCAGTTCCGCTAATTAAACATTTTAAACGTGTTTAACTGGATCCTTTTTAAGTGGCTAAATTGCTAGCATCACTAGGCACCTACAAGCTAAACTTGCATTCTGCTGATAAACAATATATTATGCAGCAAAGGCCAGACATGTCTGTTTTTGTTTCTGGAACAATCTCAGACAATAAAAGAAAGGAAGACCTAGATGAAAGCAAGTAGGGAAGTTAAACACTCTCATTAACAATGATATGCCAGCATTGTGCTATTTGCATATCGCATGTTTGTGTAATTTATTCACGCTTATTCGACAAGTTGAAGTTTCAAGTGTGTCCCTTCCACTCTCCCCCTATCCACTTTTATTTTTATCAGGGAATAATGATTTAAAACAAGGTCATTTGATCTTCTGTTTCAATAGACCTTAATGAAATATTCATTTACTCGCCTGTGGTTTCTCTCACAGTGTTTCTGAGGATGTTCAGCGAAGACACAAAGGCCGCGCTTTTCATCATTCAAACCCACGTTTTACGTTTTGATTCATACAGATATTAATAATTATACCTTATTTTACTTAGAAACCTACAGTTTACGTAACAAGAGGGTTTATAGGTGTCCAAGCAAAAGCCTTTTTGTAATATGCCAATATTTTGTGGGTTGAGGGAATTTGGGCTGCACATAATATTGAATCTTTTTCTTAGGATTGTAAAGGCTAAATGTACGGTTGTGTGTTCTATACATCTAATACATGAACAATAATTAGTGCAATGTGAATGTCGTGATCTCAATGAATTCACTTTCCATCTGACTGCAGTTAGATTTCTTGGACAATGTGGCATGTTTTTGCAGAGAAAATATCAATCTATCAGCCTGTCTGTACTGAGCCTGCATTCCCCAATGTACAGGTCATTTTATTCAGGTCATTGAGTAAACGTTTTCGTAAAAAGTGGCATACAATGCCAATTCAAGGTGTATATTTGCCTGTTTCCAAGTCTGCATGACCTTGGCAATAGACATAGAATACATTTTGAGCATTCCAAAAAAGATGTATCTTTTCTTTGTATTTTAACGTTTTTTTTAATCCCTTTGGAATTATTTTCACAAGAGTAATATTTCGAAACCCTCAGTATAAAGATCCACATTGATCACACTTGAAACAACTTGTCGTTCATTTAAAACCTGCCTTTGTTTTTAGGGTTGTACATTTCCTTTCACAAAACAATAGACATGTTTCAAATTGCCCAGTGCTGTAATGCATAGTCATCATGGGTTAAACACTTACATTACATAAGCAAATTGACAAATTCCATGATAAATGAAGTCACCGGCATCGTTTAAAAAAAATGCAATTTAAAATGCTGTTTAAAATAATGCAATGAACAGCACAGCCTGCAGCCTACATGCTATCTTGATCAAATGTTCTTCCAGTAAAACTGAATTGGTACTGTATCTGACCTTTTGACCTTTGGGTTTTGGTATAGTAATTTGCCAGCCTTTGATTATGATGTAGCATACTGTGAAATTATGACTCAGTCTTCCTATCATATTCTACCTTGTATTACACACAAACAAACAAACACACTTTGAATGTATATTTTAAACAGTTACAATATATTGTATTGGTTATTAATATTGTATTATAAGTATTTATTATGGTGCATGTCATACAACATATCATTTAAACAATACACACAAAATAAAATGTATAGGTCTACCAAAGAATTTTTTGATCCACATTAAAAATCAGACTAAAATCAAATTAAAATGAATGTGAACATTCAAATCAAAAAGCAAAAACTTTAAATGAAAGGTATGTATAGATCGAACACAATAGTAGAGTAAATGTTTATGATTTGGAAATATCGAGAGGGAAAAAATTTAGGGTCCATGGCCTTTCTCACAAACATACTTGTTGGTAACCAAAGGTTACCTTGGTAATCTTAATGTTTTTGCTCATAGTGTGGAGCCAGTAAGACATTTTCGTCTTACTGGCTCCACACTATGAGCAAAAACATTAATACAAGGCACCTGTATGAATGAATTTCTCTACGGAAGAATGTTATTTACAGATGCTTTGCATTTCCCATAATGCAACAGTAAGCTGTAATGCTATACGTCAAGCCGTAAGCTACATATGTAACGTATAGATGAGAACACAGCCCGGCGGGCAGATCCATAGCAGAGGAACTCTCAGCATCACTCAGGACCACTGGGCCCTTCCATCTAATGCACAAAATCAAATTATAATTAACCACATTTAAGTTGGAGCAGCAAGTCCCTCCTTATAGGTTCCCTGTGATCTCTGCCTCTTTTTTCCGCCTCATGCCCATGGAGTAATTAATATGGTAAGACATCATGTTCGGTGAATTCCTTGGAGATGGGTTTGCGAAAGCTGTTAAAGCCGAGAGGCTGAATTAGTATTCATGCAGATTTTCTCGCTACTAGTCCGCTCTCCCATTGGGGCCGAGGGCTAGATTGGGTAGACAGACAACGTTCATCCTTGATTATGTGAGCGGAATGCCATCCCGCTGCACGAGTGAAGCGGGAAAAAGGCCGTTCCTTGGGCAGCAAATCAATTTCTGTGATCTGCTAAATGGAACGCCAACAGTGTGATACTTTAACCCCACACATCAGGGCACGGAAATAAATAAATAAAGGTGTACTCTGAGTTAGGATGATTACTGCCCATTACCTATAGTCTGGGTTTCTCCATCAGTTATGAACCATTTAGAGTGAAATTTTACACATGCCATGATTGTGCAGTGGCATTAATGTACCGGTCATATCTCAATTAGTGTGAACTCCAAATCCAGCTATTATTCAGAACTAAAACAGCCAGCCAGGTTTCGTTTTGCAGATAATTTACTGATAATTGGCATCACTCAGTAAAGCAATATATACTGTATAACAAATCTCAACTGGTTGACTTTTATTTTGCTGCAAAATGTAACTACTGGTATATTATCACTCAGTTATTTATATTCAGTTCAATCTAACTTCATCCCCATACATACAGTATTCTTGCATTGGGCGATATAAACTACATGGCAGATCTCAATTGTGTGCTTTTCTTAGGAAAATGTAACTATGTTATCACCCATTTCTTTTTATAAATATGTCCAGTTTTATCTTCATATACATACAATATACTCATGTAGGCCACTATATAGCAAATCTCAAATGCTTGATTACTTGTATAGTTGCGAAAAGTAAACTAGTATAAGGCATTGAGATATTATAGACATCAATATAATGCTTTGTAATAAATGTGTATCTGATGCACATGCATTCCATCAATTGGTTTCGAAGGTGGATGTGAATGTTTGAGGGCTTTCTTCGCTGTGAATCTGCTGTGCACCCTCTGCTACCTGCTTTCGTCCAAGGGTGACCCTGCCCTCTTGTTAAGTAGCCCAGATTGTGAGCTTTGACTTCCTATTGGATAATTAACCCAAAGCTGAGTCTTATTACAGCTGTCTGGCAATCTGGCACAAGGTAATTCACTGCTCCCTGAATGCAGGGCCAAAGCACTGGCACCTTATGCTCCATGATTGAAGACAATCTCCTGAGATGAACAGAATTAATCATCACGGATAAAGGAGAACTAGTTTTTCTTGTGTCTCTTTGGCATGCGCAACTATTGACTCTTCACTCTGCAGAACAGCGTCGAGGGCTCAAAAGGGGTCATCTCTCGCACTCACCTGTCATTTGCGTCCTGTGCGCGGATGTGATGGTTTGTAGCGTGTTTTTAACCTCTGCACTTCAGGCGCAGTTCATAACCTGACGTTACATCGGTAACATTTCACTTCATCCTTCTTTGTCTGTCCTACCACAGGGAATACAAATGTTTATAGACTGAAGGGTGCAGACTCCATCTGGGAAAGCAGAAGTCACATTACGGTAATCTCTGCCTGGATTAAATCTGTTGTTCATGGAGATGTTAACAAAGGTGATAAAACAAGATTAGCCAAGACACACAGAGCAGGGATTTTGGAGTGTGTTCTTATTAGCATTCACTGTGCTCTGGAGAAGAGAGCACGCTCAACTCTCCTCACGGGGGGAACAGGGTTCAGCCATTAGCATGAATAGGAAATGCTAATTTAAAGCCTCAGACACCTGCTCCTCAGCAGCGGTCCTAGCTACGCGTAGTGAGAGCTTCTAGCTCAGAGCAGTTAAGGAAGTGAAAATGTTTCATCATCGTATACAGTCCACCACCATTGGGGAAGCTTCTTTGAAACAATTGCTTCCCAATCTGTGAAGCTACGCTTATGAAAAGTTGCTAGTTACCAACAAAGCTAACTACACTGAAGCTATTTAAGGGTACAATATATTTTTAACCATATAACGCCTACTACATTATTTTTGATATGCACATTTCTAAGGCCTCTTAATTATCAATACGAGCAAAACTTTGCTTAAAACTTTGTTGTACACAATCTACTACTTGCCTTCTATCAGAGTCCTGCATGGGTCCTGTTTGATAAACCCGAACCTGCCTCGCACCCGCAGTAATTAACAGAACACCCGACCCGATATCTGACAGAAACACTCATATTAGTCCGTACCCGACCGACATAAAAACCGCGACCAGAACCGCACCCGCATTAAATCTACTACATGAGGTAGACAAAAACAATTTTCTCATGTAGCCTAACACAAGCAATAAAACCAACATTAGGCATTCTGAGTCAATGCAATTAGTTAAACATTGCATTAAACAACACAAGTAAAATAATAGAACAAAGAATGTTTAGTAGGCCTATTGAACTGTAAGCTTAAAGCTAGTAAATATTTTAGCAGATTCACTTAGGGATTTAAACGTGGTTGTCTCTTTTGAAACTTAGCAGTGTTTACCTGGCCGCTGGGCGTCTTTGTAGCAGCACGAATTTGAAAGCAGCTGTCAAATTCACCGAATTGAGTTGAAATAGTCTTATAGCTATTGGACCTGCAGTCCGCTCGTGTCTACCGCGCGTCTGATCCGCACCTGACACGTATTATTCCACCCGTTACATAAAATTTTAGCGGGTCACCCGTCTGGTACCCATTTGCGTGCAGAACTCTATCATCTGATTGATAATTATACTTTTTTACTAGCAAGTAAAAGGCCTTTTAGTATAATTGCACACACTAAATTACAATGATAACCGACAAAGGACATAACCAATCCGGGAGTATAAATACAATGAGAACTAAATGAGACAGCTGTGGATAATTGGTAACTATAGAAACAAACAAGGACATAATCGGAAACCAAAATTAAACAGAGCAGAGAAACGGGAACTTTAGGGAACAGAACAGAATATCAAAATTATAGTCCATAGAACAGATCAAAACTGTTACAGTATTCCCCCGTAAGGTGCACCCTCGCACCCTAACAAACCTAGTCCAACAGTGGTCCGAACTCAACCTAGGTAACGACTGATGGAGGTGGAGCTGGAAGGGATGGAAATCTAGGTGAAGCAGAGAGGACGACGGACCAGAGCGATATTGATAAATGAGGTATTTATAAAGTGCATTTCCTATGTACTGCTGTACAAAGTGCTTTAAAAATCATGTCAGGAGTCTCTCCTCAACCACAACCAGTGTTCCACATCCACTTGGATGATGTGATTGCAGCCACAGTACAACAGCGCCAGTGCACTCACCAGACATCAGCTATAGGTGGAGAGGAGACACCTTTCCACCTATTTGGCCAGGACACCGTGGTTACACCCCTACTCATGTACAAGAAGTGCCTTGGGATTTTTTTTTTTTGGGCAACCAGTCTTAAGCTACAGGGTGATAGGTTGATTTGGCCCAGAAGCCTAAGGTGGTGCCGCTGACTCATGGGACCAAGGTGCAGATCTGTGCGACCCCAGAGGGAGTGAGGATCAAGGTGGAGCCGGAGGAGTTAAGGAGCCCGGTGAAGCCAAAGGGCTAGCCAGACCTCTGAGGGAACAAGGTAGAGCCTGAGGGACAATGAAGCTAAGTGGTGCCCAAGGGCTAATGGACCAGGGTGGAGCCAATGGAGCCAGAGTTCCGTTACCTGCCTGTTCCAGCCCCAGAGTTCAGTATCAAGCCCGTCCCGGGTCCTGAGTCTGCATTGGACCTCACTCTAACCCCAGAGCTTGCATCAGAACCTGATCTAACTCTCAAGTCCGCTTCAGAATCCATACCCACCTGTGAGTCTACTCTACATTCCCCTTCAGTCCTTTTTTCTGTATGAGAGTTTTCCCCAGAGCAAGAACCCATTCCAAGGACCATAGCATTGCCAATTCCAATGGTCACAATGTTTCCAGTGAGTGATATTCCCGAGTCTGCTCCAGTGAGTAATGTTCCCGAGTCCATTCCTGAGAGAGACAGTCCCTAGTCCGTTCCTGAGAGAGAAGTTCCCGAGTCAAATCCTGAGAGAGAAGTTCCCGTGTCCGATCTTCCATGTGATAATATTAGATCAAGAGTATGATTTCGACAATGAGTAGGTCCTGACACATGTTGTCTAACTCCAATAGAGTTCAGAATGTCTTTAACATGCCAATCCCAGTGCATCTTTTTCGTCATCTACATGTATATTAAAATCACCAACTAGCACAAATCTCAACCATGATTTATCATTATATTAAGTACCAACACCTCTTTTTTTTTTTTTTTTTTTTTTTTCTCCTGTGATTCCGTAGTCCTAACGTGGCCGTAGGTTATATGGAACCGTGGGTGCTGAACGGAAATTGCCTTCGCATACGAAGTCCACAATCTTTCTCCACTGTTTCCTGTCCTGAGCCGCATTCTTGTTGGCATAATCGGGTGAAATACCGTACGCTGCTAGATCCATCTCCACTTGTTTGATCCACGTCTTTTTAGGTGCATTTCTTCGTACTTGAGCTTTGTCCATTCAGATTCAAGCCTAGGTTTTACGACCAGTGGGCAGCTGGTCAACCCTCCTCCTTTATCCGGGCTTGGGACCGGCAGCGGATGTATTTGTCCCCAGGCGAGGTTAAATACACCTCAAAATAATTATATTTAAAGGGGACATATCATGCTAAATCTACTTTTTTAGCCCTTAAATGCCTTTTGTTGTATATTTGGAGTGTTTATAAGTACAGAAAAGGTCTAATTAGTCTCTTTAGGAACTTCGTTGATATCTTTATATTCTGTTTTGGTCACATTATTCAACCGGTTTAGATTTTTCTGTAATCTATGACGTTTTGTTAACTATCACGTCACAGTATTTGCAGCGGAACTGCTAAATAAGGACATCGACTTCCGGCCAAACACTTCGAGCAATCCGCCATTTGTATTTCTCGCTGCGATTTTGTAGTCCAAGTTCAAGGATGCAGAAGTTACGAGAGGGTACGTCAAAATGTTGGATGTAGTAACCCACACGCTTCATTACACCGTCTCCCAGCATCAGAACCTCTTTGAAGCGCCTGTTTGAGTTTTATTTTTCACGGAAATGTACCCACATCTGTGGGTAAAGTCATGTTTGTGTGCGCGAAGCACGTCAAGGATAAATAAGGTTACTTCAGCAACCTACGCCAGTATAAAGAAGGATTTTCCGATAGACTTCGTCTGATTGAGGGGTCAGTTCCTTCTTTCTTTGGAGACGACGAACAGAGCACTTCGGTAAGCTGTAAATAACGTTAATAAAAATAAAGTACTAATTTCTTAAAACACACGGTGGTCATGCTTTAGCAGTTGTCTTGTTAGTGTGCTTGTTTTAACAAGATAAATAATCAACTTTTCTTTAATTGTTTATAATATAACTTATATTTTGTTTTGTGAGTATTAAATAGTCGTAAATCATGCAGTATTGTAGTAGTGGGCATGGATGGAGAACTTAATGTAAATAGAGTAGTGCTAACACACCAATGCGATACATCCATATGAAGACGTTGTTCTGCAGGTTCGTCGTCTTTATTGTCATCTCGCTCCGTCTCGAACATGTAAGGCTTGATGGACAAGTCTTCCGTTGTTGACATTTTGTTAATAACGTGTGAATAAAAAGTTTCTGTGCAGCTAGATAATCGTACCTCTGCTATCAAACTACAATAATGGCCGAACGGGGTGGAGTTGAACCGAGTGTCACCTCTGCGAGCTGGATTTAAAGAGACCGCACCAAAACGAGTTGATCTCAGACGCACATCAGAAAAGCGGTAGAAAAGTGGCCTGTGGAGCTATAATAATGAGGAATTCAGACCCAAGCATTGCAGTTCTGCTTTATATAGACCACAAATGTATGATTTATATGTAAAAAGGAATGATTTAAAATCATGATATGTACCCTTTAAAACTAGACTTCTCAGTAATTCTGAAAATATTACTATAAATTACAGCAACATCTCCCCCTTTGCCTTTCGGACAAGGCTCATGTTTATAACAGTAATCTTGCGGGTTCGACTCATTTAAAGTAATGTAATTGTTTGGTTTTAGCCAGGTTTCTGTCATACACAGCACATCTAGGTTATAATCTGTAATCATATCATTACCTATGAGCGCTTTTGAAGTAAGGATCGAATATTCAGCAACCCGAGCTTTATCATTTGTTCATCCGTATTATATCTGCTTTTTTTTTTTTGGTTGAACATCAATTGAAATCAAATTTTACCCTTAAATGGGTTAAGGAGTTTTTTGTATGTCCTAATTTGGGAAACAGACACAGTCTCTGTATGATGCTATCTAGGTGAAAGAGTCTCTATGTGATGGGAGACTATGTGACTATGTGCCATATTACTAAAGAGAAGAGCAGCACCATCCCAGGAGGGATGAATACCATCTCTTTTCAAAAAATCTCTGCCCCAAAAACTTTTCCAATTGTCTCTGAATTCTATATTATTTTGCGGGCACCACTTAGACAGCCAGCCATTGAGTGAGGACAGTCTACTAAGAATCTCATCACTCAAGCAAACAGGAAGGGGGCCAGAGCAAATTACAGGGCCTGACATCGTACTTGCAAGTTCACACACCTATTTTTAATTTTAATGTTAATTTTGGTGATCTCAGACTGTCGAAGTCGAACATCATTAGTGCAGACGTGAATAATAATTTTAGAGAATTTACGATTAGCATTAGCCAGCACTTTTAAATTTGCTTTGATGTCAGGCGCTCTGGCTTCCGGCAAACATTATTGGATTTGTTTTAGACAGCTTTGAAATAAATGTACAGTCACTGTTGGGAAAGCTAAAGCTGATTATTTTATTGCAAAAACTACAACAAATTTAAATAATCCTAAGAAATTTTGGCAGAAAAATCCTCTGATTTTCCTTCATGTATAAATACAGATTCTACTAGCCAGTCAAGTCAAGTCACCTTTATTTATATAGCGCTTTTTACAATACAAATTGTTTCAAAGCAGCTTCACAGAGATAACAGGAAAACAATGTTGTAATAGTATTGTTAAATTCAAAATTAAATGTTAAATGTCCCCAACTAAACAAGCCAAAAGCCAATGGCGACAAAGGCGAAAAAGGCGACAGTGGCAAGGAACCAAAACTCCATCAGGTGACAGAATGGAGAAAAAAACCTTGGGAGAACCCAGGCTCAGCATATCTGATAAAGAGCAAATGCTTAATTGTTTTAACTAGCACTTTATTGCCTCTAGGTCATTATTTGAGTTAGTGCAGAAACTTGTTTTAAAAAGGAGGAGTTCACTTTTGTACATATCAAGAGTTCTGATATCCATAAAGCTCTTAAATCGCTGGATATAAATAAATCACCGGGACCTGATTGTGTGGAATCTATTTATTTGAAATTAGCAGCTGATTTTATTTCGACACCTTTAACTTATATTTTTAATCTTTCGTTAGATACTGGTGTTATTCCAACGCTATCCCATGACCAATTCGTACGAGTGATTAAAAGGTTTTGTACGATTTGTCTAAACCCACATGATGGGTAGGTTTAGGGGTGGGGTCAGGGGTAGGTCATTCGTACGAATTCATACGAATTGGGCAACTCGTAAAATATGTACGATTTAACAAAAATCTTACTAATTCGTACGAGTGAGGTCGTATGAATTCGTACGAATTAGCCACCTCGTAAAATTCGAATTGCCGTGCACTCGGGTTGGTTATTCCAGAAATCTGGAAATCAGCTTTTGTTGTTCCGTTATTAAAAGGGGGAGATCCCACTATACTAGATAATTATAGGCTAGATAATTTCAAAGTTTTGTGTCCTATCAAAACATTTTTAAAGTTTTATTAGTGACCAGTTGACCGGTTATTTGAATGTAAACAAAGTTCTATCTAATAATCAATCAGGGTTTCGAAAAAAAACCAGTACTACAACAGCCGTTTTGAAAGTTTTAAATGACAGTGGGATCAGTGGATAAAGATGATTATTGCGCTTCCCTTTTTATTGATTTGTCAAAGGCCTTCGACACAGTGGATCATGAAGTCTTACTGCATATACTAGAGAGTGTTGGCTTATCAAATCATGTTATTTTCTGGTTAAAAAATTATTTAAGTGATATTGTTAAAGGTGTTCCTCAAGGATCTGTGTTGGGGCCTCTTTTATTTACTATATACATAAATAGTCTTGATTATGATATTCAAGATGTTAATTTTCACTTTTATGCAGATGATACTGTTATGTATTGTGGTGCTCCTTCTAAACAGCAAGCCTTGCTTAAGCTTCAAGTGGCTTTTGATGTTATTCAATCACGGCTTCATACATTAAAACTTGTTCTGAATGTTGATAAAACCAAAATTATGTTATTTTAGGCTATTGTAGTAGACAATAGTTGAAATGTAGAAATGTAGTAGACAATCTTATTCCTCTCCAGTCTTTACGAGGTAATGTGATTGAGTTAGTAGAAGTGTATAAATATCTTGGCATCATTAGTGATGATACATTTTCTTTTGGCTCTCACATAACTCATTTGAAGAAAAAGTTAAAAATAAAGCTTGGGTTTTATTTTAGAAACAAGTTTTGTAAGAAAGAGGTTAGTTTCTGCTACCTTTTCTCCTGTACTTGATTACTGTACTATTCTGGGGTTGTTGTCTTTATATCTAAGTTGTCTAATTCAAAAGAAAAATATTCCCTCCGTTCTGAAAATTGTTTTACTCTTTCTGTTCCATTTGTAAGAACTGAACTGGGAAAAGGGGCTTTTATGTATGCAGCTCCATTTGAATGGAATCTACTCCAAACAAAACTGAAATTACAAACTCGTGCCTATGGAACATTTAAAATCTATTATTCGGTCACTTGAAGAAGACTCATTGTTGTGCAAAATTAAAAAAATAATTTTATACTAGTTGTTTTGATTTTAAAGTTTGTGATTGTAATTGCTGTCCATTTTTGGCCAGGACACTCCTGTCAAAGAGATTTTTAATCTCAGAGAGATTATCCTGGTTAAATAAAAAATAAATTAAAAATGTGACTATGGTGGCTGGTGTTTCGATTTTCACGGGCACTTTGAACAGGATTCTCAGTGGGTGTTTCACTGAGAGGGAGAACCTGTTTAATGTTCCAATCGGAACGGAAGAGCGGTGTTTTGTCCCACGACTACAGCGTATCTCAGCGTCTCCTCGATTAAAGATTGGATGTGTGTCTGAAATCTGAAATCTTCTCCGTCAGCCTGACTGTTCCCTGCATTTATTACATGTAAATCCTTTAACGCTGACAGAGAATGCTATACTATATGTGACAGGTTGAGTATTTTTAATTACTTTTCTTGCCTTATCAGAACTAGTTTTCCATTTTTAATGTTTCTGTGTATTTTAATTGAAGACCTGCCCACTGGTGTTGAACCACGGCTTGATACTGAGCACACCTGTGGCTCAATCATGGAGGTGCGTCATGTTTTTATTGGCGTGATAAAAAGCCTGTAAGTGTAGCATTGTCAGTCTTCTCCGTTCTGTGTTGTAATGGGTTACACGTTCCTATTTCGAGTGGCTTTTCCTGGTGAGTCAGTCGATTTTATTTCTTTTTATCTTAGTCGTAGTAGATCACGGTGTAAATATGTGTTTGTCATTAGGAACGTGTGCGTGAAATGGCGAGCGCAGGTAGCATAAAGCTCACTGTAGTCTAAATTTCACCTATGAGGTAAGAAATTTTATTATGGGTTTTCTCATTCAGTGAGGGGGGAAATCTTTTGAAATTGATGCACTTTGTGCTTTTATTGTATTCTTATTGCAGGTGCGCCCCAGAGCACTAGCTGCTGTTTTGTTTAGCTGCTTTTTTGGTGTGTTTTGTTTTGTTTATACCCGTTTGTGTTGCTGTCATATTGTCCTGTTCGTACTGCTGACTGCAGTGGACGTTTGCGGCTTTGAACCGCGGCTTTGAACCACAGCTCTTTAACGATTTCTGCCCTAATCAGTATTAAATGTATTTGCCAGTGTATGTCCACATGTGAATTATCTGACCTGTGATACTGAGGCTTAGCAGAAGAGGAGAGTGTATTTTTTCTTTTGATATTGTTTCTTTATTTTGTTTATCACTTGCTTTAACTTTTATTCACTGTTTTGTGTGGTTTGTCCCTTCGGCTAAAGCGATTTAATTACGGTCTCTTATCAACTGTGGGTATTTAATTGGTAAACTGTGTATGAGATCTATTTTTAGGATGTTTTAAACTGAATGTTTCCTATGTGAAATAAACCTTGTACTTTTGGAAGTCTCTGTCACGTCTCTGTCTTTGACGCAATCCGAACCAGCAGGGTCCTTCATATCATTGCAATTCTTTTGGGTTTAATTATTTTTGGGGTATTTTGTTTATTTTTATACTTTCCTGGGTGGAGAAGTAACCTAGGTGGTGTAGTTGTTTTTATATTATTTAGCCAAAGGTTACAATCTTGGCGTAGTCGGCAGGATGCAATTGCCGTGTAAAGCAGAGACGTGACTTTTAATTTTGTTGTTTTTTGTGACCTCAATCAGTTTTATTTTATTTTTTTTTAAACAGCAGCTAGCGCATTCGAATTCTTGACTTTCCCCTCCCTTGTGTTTTGTCTGTCATTTAGACTGTCACCATGGAAGATGACATGCAGCAACTGCGAGACTTGGTGGCCGAAATTAAGGTTGATAATGAACGTCTGCGACAAGAATGTTCTGAGGTTCAGGCAAGTCCTAGTGTTGTGCCCTCTGTGTCTAATCATAGGGGGGCGGTGTCTGACATGGGCCCAAGGTCTTCCTCCAATGGTAATTCAGTGGTGACAGAAAGGTAAATTTTTTGTCCCTAGGGAGAGGAAATATCCGGTTTTTAGAGGCCGCACCGGAATATCTTTGGCTGATTGGCTAGAGGAAGTGAAGGCCAGTATGTGTATTCGCCATTTATCCACTTTTCGACAAAGCACACTTCACGTATGACCATTTAGAGGGGGAAGATAGGGATGAAATAAAATGTAGGCCCTGTGAAGACCCAGATAAAGTTATTCAAATACTTACTGAGCTGTATGGCTGCCCAGATTCATATATTGTTTTGCAGGAGAATTTCTTCTCTTGACGACAATTAGAGGGGGAGACGCTACAGGAATTTTCACATGCCCTCCTTGGTTTAATGTCCCCGATAGATTTAAGCCAGAGTTCAGGTTTACGGAGGTAGGTGTATTCGTGTACAAGGCGGCACCCTGAAGTTTACTCCTGTTACTTGTTCTCGGCAATATATGGGATTGACCGTAGTGTTTGAGCCCTCTAGTAGTGGGTTGGTAGCTGGTCTTCTGGCTTCTTCTGTCGTAGATAAGGTGGTTTGTGGACAAGTGTATGTTCCAGTCTTTAATGTTGGGTTAGTTGATGTTAACCTTAATGCACAAACCGCCCTTGGTACCATTAAGCCTGTTTTATGCTTCTGCGTCGAATCGACGGCATACCCCCGCAGACACCTCTGCGTCGCCGCGAACCCCTCTCCGAACCCTACGCCGTAGCTCGACGTGCACCTCCAAAAAATTGTAACTACGCGTCGAGGCGACGTAGACCGCAAGGGATGTGATTGGTCAGATGCACCGCGATGCAACGCAACCTGACGCAAAACCATAAAACGGCAAGGACGCCGTAGGAGTGACGCCCTAGCTACGCCGTGGAGTTGACGCAGAAGCATAATGAGGCCTTTAGTCCAGTAACTGGTGAGTTTAGCCTGAGGTGTTGATGTCTCATTGAGCGCATAGGCCACACTTTCTTCTCAGTTGACAACAGGTTCTATACAGGGTAAGCGACCAGTCGATCTGTCTCAGCTGACCTTTGAAGAATAGTAGGTTAGGGCCTTGCCATCTAAGTGTTTTCAGCACAGGATGGCGATTTGGGCTGTTCTACTTTGATCACACATGACATTCCCTTGATTGAGGTTCTAGTTGGGCTGCGTTATAGACACATTCCTTCCTCGGAATATGAAGCAGTCAAAGCTCATATTATTCAGTTGCTGAACTCAAATTATAAGAGACAATGGGGGGTAGAGGGGGTATTGTGCATTCACAAGTTATTGTTACTAACAGAGTTTCAACTCTCTCTAGGCCTTGGAGTTAATCTCGTCGGGTCAACGAATTTAAAACTAAGGGGTAGAATGTGACAGGCTGAGTATTTTTAATTACTTTTCTTGCCTTATCCGGGGCCTGTTTCAGAAAGGAGGTTAAGTGAAAACTCTGAGTATGTTAACCCTGAAATGAGGGAAACTCTGGGTTTTCCGTTTCAGAAAGGGAGGTAAGTCAAACCTGAAAAAGCAGAGTAAGTCAAGCCCGTTTCTGAAAGAGAGGTAACTTATACTCAGAGTCAGTTACCATGGTAAGTTACTCTGTGAACCTAACCTGGTCGGGAGCAGGTTTTCTTCAGTAAACCCAGAGTTTCTTGTGGTCTCCTTCCCTTTTTTAAAGAGGAAGTGGTGTTTAAACACCAACAATAATACTAAAATGTATTTAAATATTCTTTAAGGAATATATATTGTTTGCCCATGGTTTAATTGACTAAATCTGTTTTGAGCAGTTTGCCAAAAAATAAAGGGATTAAAACATTTGCTAAACTTTTATTTGATTACCACCGTTTTTGATAATATATTTGTATTAGATCATTAAAAAATAAATCGGAATAAACATTTCATAGAACTCAATTATTTTTTTAAACATATTAATAAGTTATTAATGATAAAAAATAAGTTGTTAATCTAATTCATAATCAATTATTGAAATTAGTTGATTAGATATGTTTTATTGAACGAATGTTTAATTTATTTAACTGTCATTTTAACTGATGATAATAATAACCGTAATTTAATAATGCAGTTTATATATTTAATAATTGTTTAATACCATAAACCGTGATATTTTCTGAGACGGTTATCATACTGTGAAACTCTCATACGTTACAACCCTGCATTTCTATCTTTAGAAAGTATTGGTCTACATATTACTAATTACTAAATCCTATATCAACCTCAACCACTTGAACAATACAAGGAGAGACAATAAACTGCACTTTTAATGCTTTAAAATTAACAATATACAATTGCATGAATTATTCTTAAATTGATCAAAGTGTGTAGAGGGAGAAGGTTACATTAAAAATATACCTTTTAAAAATGTATGTTAAATCCACTATTGTTTTATACTGAATTGGTCTATAGTCTATGCAGTAGCCTATTTAATGTAATTGCATCATATTTTATTCTAAATTACAGAAGAATTAAGAGTAATTCCTTTAATTAAATTACAATATTTAGATTACTTGGTAATTAATTACACCCAACACCACTTTTTGTCTGGCGCTGTTGCCATGGTGACTCATAATATCTATGCTCCATTGATAATGGCTTTTTATAGTTGTGGTGCACGCGCTTAACTCAGAGTCAGTCAACTCAGAGTTGATTGAACTTACTCATTTCAGCTGTTCTGTAACCGAAAACTCAGAGTTTCCCATCTCAGGGTAAGTCAACGCAGAGTTCAAGTTTTAACTCAAAGTTGGTTGAACCTCCTTATTGAAACAGGCCCCCGAAGTAGTTTTCTGTGTATTTTAATTGAAGACCAACGTTGTTGAATTGTTGAACCACGGCTTGATATTGAGCACACCTGTGGTTCAATCATGGAGGTGCGTCATGTTTTTACTGGCGTGATAAAAAGCCTGTAAGTGTAGCATTGTCAGTCTTCTCCGTTCTGTGTTGTAAAGAGTTACCCGTTCCTATTTCCAGTGGCTTTCCCTGGTGAGTCAGTCGATTTTTATCTTCGTGGTAGTAGATCACGGTGTAAATACTGTATGTGTTTGTCATTAGGAATTTGTGCGTGAAATGGCGAGCGCAGGTAGCATAAAGCTCACTGTAGTCTAAATTTCACCTATGAGGTAAGAAACTTTATTATGGGCTTTCTCATTCAGTGAGGGGGGAAATCTTTTGAAATTGATGCACTTTGTGCTTTTATTGTATTCTTATTGCAGGTGCGCCCCAGAGCACTAGCTGCTGTTTTGTTTAGCTGCTTTTTTGGTGTGTTTTGTTTTGTTTATACCCGTTTGTGTTGCTGTCATATTGTCCTGTTCGTACTGCTGACTTCAGTGGACGTTTGCGGCTTTGAACCGTGGCTTCGAACCACAGCTCTTTAACGACTTCTGCCCTAATTGGTATTAAAAATGTATTTGCCAGTGTATGTCCACATGTGAATTATCTGACCTGTGATACTGAGGCTTAGCAGAAGAGGAGAGTGTATTTTTTCTTTTGATATTGTTTCTTTATTTTGTTTATCACTTGCTTTAACTTTTATTCACTGTTTTGTGTGGTTTGTCCCTTCGGCTAAAGCGATTTAATTACGGTCTCTTATTAACTGTTGGAATTTAATTGGTAAACTGTATATGAGATCTATTTTTATGATGTTTTAAACTGAATGTTTCCTGTGTGAAATAAACCTTGTACTTTTGGAAGTCACGTCTCTGTCTTTGACGCAATCCGAACCAGCAGGGTCCTTCACATCATTGTAATTCTTTTGGGTTTAATTATTTTTGGGGTATTTTGTTTATTTTTTATACTTTACCTGGGTGGAGAAGTAACCTAGGTGGCGTAGTCGTTTTTTTTTATTATTTACCCAAAGGTTACATATACATGTGACACGAAGTGCAAGTGACAATAACAGGAGAAGACATTACTCGACGTGTTTGTTGACTGATTCTACTTACCACAGTTGCTTGATAGACTCATAAAAGGCGCGAGCATACAAAAAAAAAAGAGTTACAAAGGTTAAAAAAAGGTTAACAGGCTAGCAAGATACTAGCGTGTTGTGCTAGCGATAATTATTTAGATAAAAGCTAGTGATGTCAGATTAATGTGATAGGCAATATTAGACAATATCTAACATATGTTGAAGAATAAGTTACATTTAGCAAATAAGAACAGCAAGGAATGATAGTAAATAGAGATTCAAACAGAAAACTATACGGAGCTTACAGATGTAGACAGGAGCAATCGATCAAACAGGAGCAATCCTAGACAGCAGATTAACAGATTATTGCACAGGTGTGCCTTAGGCTGGCCACAATAAAAGGCCACGCTAAAAAGTGCAAAATCACACAGCACACTGTTTTGAGGGAGCGTGCAATTGGCATGCTCACTGCAGGAATGTCCATCAGAGCTGTTGCCCGTGAATTGAATGTTAATTTCTCTACCATAAGCTGTCTCCAAAGGCGTTTCAGAGAATTTGGCAGTACATTCAACAGGCCTCACAACCGCAGACCATGTGTAACCACACCAGCCCAGGACCTCCACATCCAGCATCTTCACCTCCAGGATCGTCTGAGACCAGCCATCCGGACAGATGCTGCAACAATCGGTTTGCATAACCAAAGAATTTCTGCACAAACTGTCAGAAATCGTCTCAGGGAAGCACATTTTAGCACTCTATCATTGTAGCCAGGCTAACTGTGCATTCACACCGGACGCGAATAGCGCGTCAAATTCGCGTCTACCGCGTCTAGTTTGACGCTTGACCACTTTGTGTTAATTCGCGTGTCAAGAGTAAAACTGACGCGCGTAAAAACAAAAGTTTTAAGCGAAATTTACGCGCGCCAGAATCGTAATCCGGAGGCGGCCATCTTTTTTTAGATGTTTATCAAGCATTAGCAGTAGCATTAATCAAGAGAGAGTCACCGCTCGTATTTGCTCTGGAGAGCAGAAACAGCTGCGCAGGGGACATCGTCGCTGTATCGGATCCACCAGACCCTCGGAGGTTTCAGGAGTTTCACCATTTGCTCTAGAAGCTAGGTTTGGTGGACCTAACGGTGAGGACGCTGACGAGGACCAGTTTGGCCGTGTAAAGCCTGGGCCTCGAGTGGTCGCTGCTGACGACCCGCGCTCTAAAGCCCGGCGCGAGGTTCACCCTCGCCCGCACCCACCTAAATCTGTCATTTATTTTTGTTTTGATAATAAATGGAGCCAGCCTCCAAAAGTGAAACCTGTCCTGTGATTTTTTTATTTCTTATACACTAAGTGTTTGTTGTTTTTACATTAAAATAATAATGTTTCATATAATCTAAAATAGATATGGAATAAATAGCATTAAATACAAAATGAGTAGGGCCTTCTATCTCTCATATATTAAAATCGAGTTTTTATATGAAAGATTTGCTTTGTTGTGCAGAACCACACCAGACATTTTAGTAATATTACAAAATAGTTTATTAAAATGACATAAACTTTCACTTCACCACGTGACAGCAACAAGCAGGCTCCTGATTGGTTAACGCGGCGCGAATTGACGCAGAAGTTCAAATTTTTCAACTCGGGCGGCAGACGCGAATTCGCGTCAAACGCGTGAATGCACAAATGGCACTAACTAAATAATTCGCGCTTAACGCGCCAGATTCTTAATTTGCGCCATTCGCGCGAACTTGACGTGCGAATGAGGCGTATTCGCGTCTACCGCGCCGCGCTCTACGCCTCATTCGCGCCGCAGGAATTCTATCTTTGCATTGACTTAACATTGAAATCACTCGCGCCTGACGCGCTATTCGCGTCCGGTGTGAATGCACCATAAGGCACACCTGTGCAATAATCATACTGTCCAATCAGCATCTTGATATGCTACATCTGTGAGGTGGATGGATTATCTTGGCAAAGGAGAAGTACTCACTAAAACAGATTTAGACAGATTTGTGAACTAAATTTGAGAGAAATAGGTCTTTTGTGTACATTGAAAAAGTCTTAGATCTTTGAGTTCAGCTCATGAAAAATGGGGGCAAAAACAAAAGTGTTGCGTTTATAATTTTGTACAGTGTAGTATATAGTTCTAAAATAAATGTGAGCATGCATTTACTCATCTCACTTGAATAAAAACCGATTCAATATTCCTCAAAATGAATTAAAACAGTGAAATGAAAACTCAAAATATTAAGCAAACCTGGAATAATTAAATTTGTTAAATAACACAAATACACTTTATGTATTTAATCTCACTTTACTACCAATATCTTTGCTGCTGAACTTTGATGACCTAATTCAACCATAAAAATAAGCAAAAATAACTTTAGTTAAACATCTTTTTTCTTCTTTTATTTTATTGCTGAAGTAAGAGTGTTCAACTTTCTTCTCCTGCATCCTGTTCTTCTGCAATCCAGAATGGCAGCACTGCAGAAAGGTTTGTTTGAGTTGCGCCCTCTACTGTACTGGCATGAATTTGCATTTCCTTCAGTCTGAGGCTTATTCATTTAACTTTTAGTGTGAAAGGGCTTTACATTTGCCAAAATATAACTTTTTTTGTTTTGTTTTCTTATTAAAAACAAACAAGCAAGTCTGGTTAACGTGAGAAAAAGTAACATAACATATATTAAACTATAACTTAATATATTAGGTGTCATTATTACATTGTAATTACACAGTAAGTACAGAGTAAAATTAATTAGCCTAATTTCTATAGAATTATGGTTTGGTTTAGGGGGATGCTTGTAACTAAGCATCATTTATGTCTATATGTGTATTGTATATACATATACATACAAAGTGTTAACAAAAAACAATGAGGATATTTTAATGAATAAACAATAAATAAATTGAATAAACCTATCAAAATATAGCATAGTGATGACAGAAAACCTTAAACCTACATAATTTTGCTCTTTAAGAAGTGAGAAATAATTTTATTAAGATTTTCACTTTTATGTAAAAACTTTTGCTGCTAATTAAATGTAATCCGGACTTCCGTCAATGATTGGATTTTGATGAACTTAGCATTTGTTTTATAAGCTGGTTAAATAGTGACATGAAAACCAAGTCCAATGAAGTTCAGTCACGCTGCAACAATTTAATAGGAAAAAGGTCTTATCTACGAAACATGCGCCATTCTGAAAATAATTAAGTTTAAGTTAGAAATGCTCTTGCTCTTTTCCTGTTCGAACTCTTCTTAAATGACAAATCTTTTTCGAGCATTCATTGTTATTAAAAAATGTTTTCGGAAAAACTCGTTCTCACTTAAAAATTTTTTGGTATTAGTTTGATATAAAATGTGAAAAGGTTTTAATTGTATGATCGGTTGAACAATAGACAGGGGCCCTTGGTAATAATGCTTAACGGTTTATTTCGTTTAAGGCGATCGTTTCCTGATAAACTTCCGTCGATCTTAAAGTCCTTGAATACTGAAATTTTTGACTTGAATTTGTATATAAGTCCATTTATATGAGAAAAATCACAAAAGAACCTCGATGTTTTCAAATCCTTTCTTTTAAAATTAAGAAATAAACATAACTATGATGAAATTGGGATGGTAAATATAGAAAGTTTGTTTAAAAGGAACAAAGTTAATATTTTGAAACTTTTGCAAATCCCCGTTATTCATGGTTTTCTTAAACTTTAACTTGCCCACAAGAAACTCTTGGATGTACATAAGTTGCGGTTCAAATGGTGATTATTTCGTGCATTATAGCCTAATTGTCAGAATTCCCCCAAAGAGGAGTAATACACCCAGAAATCTGTTAACTTTGAAACATCACCCATATGACTTCAAAACATGTTCTCCCAGGATAAACGGACTCAAGATTTCATGTGTGAAGAGAAGGGAAGCATTACAGAAGCAAACTGTTCTGCACTGTACTTGAAATGGGGAACAAGTGCTCTCAAGTTTCCATTGCTTTCCATCTACTAAGAGGCCACCAATGCTGAATTTGTGTTTGTGTGAATATCACATACTTTGAATAAGATGTGAGCACTATCAGTTTCCTTATAAAGGACCCACATCATCTTACTTGAGTCAAAGACATCTTAACACCAGACTGATGCAATGGGGTTAAGACTTGGAGGAGGGACACTGTTGCTGAACATCCAATCAGCAACATTTTAGTGTATGATTGCAACCCTTGAGTATGTTTTTGTTATCCTAGACATTAATTCCATACAAAACAGCCATTATGTGCAAATTGTTCTCACAAAATAAGAATCTGTATTTAACTTTACAGCTTTATTCAATGTGTCTGATTAGGTTGAATTTTTGATTGAAATTAGAGGAACCAGCAAAAGATGCTCCAGTTCGTCACATCATTCACCTTGCATTCAACTACACATTGAGCAGAAGCAAGGCCACACATTTTCGATTTACAGCGCATGATTAAAATGGGTTGGCTGCCCTAGAGTGCAGCGTTTTGAAGCATTTCTTTTGCGACCACCGCTGGATAGCTGCTTGTATGGTTTGTTTCAGTTGCAGTGATAAAATTGCGAATGGCTAGTCCTCAAACAAGAGTGTCTTTCTGTTCGTATACACACATCTCTGTCTTTTATTAATGATGGACTCGTACAAGAGCAGTGAAAACATGCTATTCAGCTGATGATAAAAGACCGTCAAGCGATGCCGAAGCAAAAAGAAGGCCAAGTCGCATTCATGTAGTTGAAGCGCTGACTATCTACTGTTCAGGTTTGAGTCTTTCAGCTGCAACCATTCTCTACAAACTCATTTAATTTCCATTAAACATAATTTAACGTGACTCCTAAAATTCATTTGTTTCCAGTTTGCCAAACTGTTCTTCACCCATTTTCTTCTTGAGCTTGGCTCTGAAAGGAAAGTCTCAGTTCTTGTATCTTGTTTTCTCAGTGGGAAACCTTTTCTGAGCATCACTTTTAGAAAATAACATTTTGTTCATGGTGTTAAACTAACTGTAACTAAGTAACTCCTTTTTGGCGTCAGGCACCAGCAAACAAAACATACAGTATTTAGTTTTCAGTCAGTAATTAGATGTATGTGGTGTTGTATTACACCTCCATCTTTCCTTATTTTCAGGACTGCTCTTGTCTCATGGTCTCAAAAAAACTTCTTGTAACTTTAAACTGATATTTAAATACTAATACTATTATTGGTGCAGAATTATTTTTTCTCAGTCTGCTAAAGTTATCAATTTCATGAAATGTCCAAACCCTGAGCGGTATATCCTAATTTTATAAGGAAAAACGGGGCCAGATTTCATTCGCCGTCTAAATGGCCATTATCTGAATATAACACTTGTCCAGCAGGCAAATGGGCCTCGGTAGGGGTTTAAGCGTTGTAATGTCGGTGAAGACTCTGGAAGGGCAATGCGGTCAATCAAAGGCCACCTAACATCTCTCAGCCCCGGTGTTGGGTTTTCTTCTCCGTAATTCTCTGATTTGACTTTGATGTGCCAATTTGCGGCTGATGAATAATTGTCTGGTTTGCTGATAACTTGTGGGAGTCAAGAGCATTCTGGTGGCACTTAATGCAAATGCGATATTTGGGTTCGGCAAATCAGGACCGTGTCCCCTGCATGTCTACCATGTGATTCGCTGGATAACCTTACCAATTAGCGGTGTTTGAAGAAGCTAGTTTTGATTAGAGCAATCAGTAAACAGCACAACCTCTCTGTGATTGTCCTTGTGATTAGATGAGTTGTCACTTGAGAAGTTGTTGGAGATTTTAATGTATGGCCTTATAGTCCTGGAAAGTACAGTAATTACCTGATCTGTTTTCTGCAGCACAGCACTCAGAATAAAATGTGGTCGCTTGGAAAATTCTGACCAGCTCATTTCGCCTTTTTTTTGGAGGAGCAAAGTAATTGACCGCAGTTAAATAAAGCCAGTGTCTGAGATATGAAATTCAGCATTTCCCAGGGAAGAAACTGGTGTATCAAGTTAGAAAACAACCCAGGCTCATTGGAAATACGTTGCTTTGGGTACAATTTGCTGCACTTTTTAGGTGACACGTCCACAAGAGGCGCTATAAGCAGTATCATGTATAAATGAGTAAATGCATTGCATCTGCACTCCATTGCAGATACAGGTTAATTAAACATCCTAATGTCATGGGGAAAAAAAATGCATTTCTTGTATCATATTTCAATGTCCAGTGGCTGGCTCTAAATAGCGTGCAACTTTACTACGATAGAAAAGCCATACATATGGAGCAGATTATGTGATACAAACATCTAAATGTTTTAATTTGCAAAGCATTCACGATGGTAAAAATGTTTTGAGATCATGACCAGTGTTGGGAGTAACGCAGTACAAGTAACTTGAGTTACGTAATTAAATTACTTTTTTTCAACTAATGCATTACTTTTTAAATTTACAGCAAAATATCCAAGTTACATTTTCAAATAAGTAACGGACATTTTATTTATTTTTTTCGCATTTATTGACTGCACCAATCCAGTCCCCATGTTGAGAGAAAAGAGTGATGGCAGGAGTAAGGGCAGATGCGCTGTGTGTGAACATGTTGGTTTTTGTAGTTCTAGACTAAATGTGAGCATTTACTCATCTCACTTGCAAAAAAAAAAAAAAAAAAGATTCAGTTCAAAAGGATTAAAACCAGTAGTGTTGGTTTTACCAGTAGTCCGAGTCCTTAACATCCGAGTCCGAGTCGAGTCCGGCCGAGTCCACAAAAATATTTTTTTTTTAAAAATGTACCTTTCACAAAGACCCGCCCCTCTTAGTTACTGTTGCTAGGTCCGACAAGCCATTCCGCTCTCACTCCACATGTTCTCACACAGTGAAAAATATATTGCAGAGCAAAGAGGACACTGACAATGCTCCAACGGACAGAGCAGGTTACTTTGGTATGAAGAAAAGTCTCAGCTGTTTCTAATTTTGTAAGTTTTATGAAATTCAAATAATAAATACCGTTTTGTGGCGCGTTAATGTTTTTAATCTCTTTTAGTTATAGCACGAATTAAACATGAATGACATCATAACTGCAAAAAGACATCTATACACACCATTTTTCAAGTTCAAGTCCACTGATTTTAATCTACTAACTGGTTTGGTATGTTTGTGGGACAAAAATGGCGGATATCTGCATTACGATTGGTCAGATCTCCTGTCAATCAAAGTCCGGCGAAAGGTCTCAACACTTTGCTCCTAAATTAATATTTTAACCTTTACAAAAGGATTGCAATGTATAGTTGCAGTCATACATTTACCTACTGTACATCTTTCAGAGTCTGCAAGGTAATGCTCAGGAATGCAACACGATGCATTAAGAGCCAGGGGTAAACTTTTGAGCAAGACGATGGTGACGTGTAAATCTTTCTTATTTTCTTTTACATGTTAATATCTTGTTTAGCCTCTAAAGGGCAGTACCAAACGAATGAATGATTTTTAAACAAAATATGAACAATTTACACCAATCTTCCCGTTTAAAAGTTTACACCCCCTTGCTCTTAAATGAGTAGTTCACTTTTAAAAAAAACTTTTGCTGATAATTTACTCTCCCCCATGTCATCCAAGATGTCCACGTCTTTCTTTCTTCAGTCGAAAATAAATGAAGGTTTTTGATGAAAACATTCCAGGATTTTCTCCATATAATGGACTTCATTGGGAGCCAAACGGTTCAAGGTCCAAAAGACAGTTTCAGTGCAGCTTAAAGGGGCTTTAAACGATATCAGACGATGAATAAGGGTCTTATCTAGCGAAACCATCGCTCATTTAAAAAATAAATAACAAAGTTTTCGTTTTTTAAGCACAAATGCTCGCCTTGCTCTGTTCTGTGATGAGCGTTCGTGACTGTCCTGTTCGAACTCGTTCATCAAAATTAACAAATCTTTTTTCGAGTCATGACTCGAAGGGTCCTAGATAAGACCCTTATTCATCCTCTGGAGGCATTTAAAGCCCTTTGAAGCTGCACTGAAACTGTCTTTTGGACCTAGAACCGTTTGGCTCCCAATGAAGTCCATTATATGGAGAAAATCCTGGAATGTTTTCATCAAAAACCTTAAATTCTTTTCGACTGAAGAAAGAAAGACGTGGACATCTTGGATGACATGGGGGTGAGTAAATTATCAGCAAAAGTTTTTTTTTTTTAAAGTGAACTACTCCTTTAATAGATGTTTCCTATTTGAGCATCACTGCACGTTTGCAGCGTTTGTAATATTTGTGTATGAGTCTCTCAGTTGTCACCAGTGTGAAAAGATGGATCTCACAATCATAGTCACTGCTAAGGAGTTGCTGGAAAACCAAAGAATGTGCAGGAGCTGGAGGATTTTTCTGAAGACCAATGGACAGTTTAACTGTTTGGGACAAACAAGGGACTCGTGATCAACCATTACAAAAAACGAAACAGTTGTGGATCATCCAGGTAATGACACACAATATTAAAAATCAAGCGTACAGTAATTTGTCTTGTATTTTGTGTTTGTATTTTGTCTTGTGGATAGGCTATTTAGGGCAGTACTAAATAAAAACAATGTTTTTATGATCCTTCTAACTAAAAAATAAATAAAAATAATATTTTGGAGGTTCTGCAAGGTGTATCTAAACGTATGACTAAAGTGTAGGCAAAATGTAACAAAAATAATAACATTATTAGATGCGAAAATGTTGCTATGTTATCACGTTCTCATGTTGCTATGGTTACTATGTCAAACATCACAATGACTATAATTTAGCGGATTCACTCCCACATTTAAATGCAGTTATCACTCCTTATACTTTACAGATTGAACGTAACCACTGGTATGGCAAGCCGTTTTAGCTTAAATTGTACCCAGCGTTACTCGTCGTAATTGCATTTTTACTAGTAAGAATTCAATTAGAGAGCTCTACAATTCAATTCTTACTAGTAGCAATTACAATTAGAGAGCTCTACAAATGATTTTTTACTAGTCATATGTCTCTATTGACTTCCATTCATTTTTAATTACGGAGCTCTCTAATCCAATTATTGCTAGTTAGAATTACAATTAGAGAGCTCTCTAATTCACTTGTTACTTGTAAAAATTGCAATTGCAGAGCTTTTTAATCCACAGAGAGCTCTGCAATTATACATATGTTTAATTCATTTTTTTACTAGTAAAAATTCAATTAGAGAGCTCTATAATCGTAATTGAAACTAGTAATAATTGAATCAGAGATCTCTCTAAATGTAATTGTTACTAGTAAGAATTGAATTGTAGAGCTCTCTAATTGAATTCTTACTAGTAAAAATGCAATTACGACGAGTAACACTGGGTACAATTTAAGCTATAACGGCTTGGCATACACTGTTCCTCTAGAAGCATGAAAAACAAAACTGTTATTTAGATACATAGCGGCATCACAATTAAGCCATGACTTACCTCGTTCTGCACTCTCACTAAAACTCTCGTCATAAACACTGAAGTTGTCCGCACTGCTCAGTGAATCTCTTATTTACATCGAGTCCAGAGTTTGTTGTTTAAGAGGGGATTCGCGAAAGGATAAAGCTTGTGCTGATTCTGAACATACATTTTGAGCAAATTCTCCGCATGGTGAATCTAAAACGCCTCTGATTGGCCACTGCGTTCATGTGCTTGTCTGTGATTGGCTACAATACTCAACGCTGAAACAACACAATGTAAGTAATTTTTTTTTAATAATACTAGGCTATATTGTGTCCTCCAGTGCCCGGACTCGACTGACTCAAGTCCGAGTACAAATTCACCCGAGTGCGTGACAAGTCTGAGTTCATTAAATTCGGACTCGAGTCCGAGTAACCCAACTCTAAAAAACAGTGAAATGCAAACTCAGAATATTACACAAACCTGCAATAATTACATATGAAATCACACAGATATACTTTATGTATTTAATCTCACTTTATCAAAGGGATAGTTCACCCAAAAATTTTATTTCTGTCATCAAAATACTTTTTGTATCAACAAAATAAAAAGCAACTAGTTCTGTCATCAACTGTTTGATTACCAACATTCTTTAAAATATCTTATTTTGTGTTCAACAGAAAAACGAAACTCATACAGGTTTGGAACAATTTGAGGGTGAGTAAATTATGACAGCTCATAACCCTTTAACCAATGTCTTTGCTGCTGACCTTCAATGATTCAATTCAACCATACTATGCAAAAAAATACTTTAGATAAACATCACAATTGTTAAAAATTCCATTCATCTTCAATCCAAAATGGCAGCACAGAGGTTTGTTTGAACAGCGCCCTCTACTGGACAGGCGTAAATCTACATTGCTTTTTTGTTGTAATTAAAAACAAACAAGTAAGCCCAGCCCAGATGAGAAAAAATGTACGCAAAAGTAACTAAGTAACACAATTACTTTTTTAGTTAGTAAATCAATATTGTAATGCATTACTTTAAAAAGTAACTTTCCCCAACACTGGTCATAACATAGTATTCAGCAAGAAAAAAAACTTTATTAATCGTTCATCTGAATCATAGATCAAAGTCTGAGTGAAAAAAGAACAAAAGTTGTTGGTGTTTTACTGCCTCTAGTGTTAATTTCAGTTTTCAGAGTCGTGTATTTCCAGTGAGCCTGGGTTGGTTAGAAAATGTATTTTAAAACTGATCATCGCAACTAGCCTACTGTCTATTTGCAAATGCAATGTTAATTTTTTTTAATGTAAATGAAACGTGAAATGATCTTCCATAGTATCTCAAATTGCTTCTGATGAAAACGGCCGTAGAAAATCGAAATCCTGATGATGCCCAAAGCAGCTATTGATCAGGAAAAAAACGTCCCATTCTTAATATAGAATCTAATTATTAGGACGTACACATCTGAGCAGGCACTTATCACTTAATCAATACTACGAGAGAGCGTCCATCTCTGGCGAGAGTCGAGGAGGAAGATCAGGAGCACACATTCAGGATTAGGCCTGATTAGGACAGGTTTAATGTGCTGTGTAATGATTAGAGAACTGCCCAAGCTCTGCTAATTAACCACTAAGTGCGGCTAGACCGAGGATTTGTGGGAAACCTGTGTTGCATGTCATCTTTGTTTTCCCTATCATCACTGACCCCCAGCAGCAAAAGTGAATGCTGAGCTAAAACTTCTTTAACTTTCTCTTTAAAGAGTGTGTCGGTACCCCCTGTGAAGCAGGGTGAATGCGTCCAAGCCTAACCTCTGTGACCATCTGCTTAAATCAGGCCAAGCAAACACTCCACCGTCTGCCGTGGCCAAGAGGCTAGCCAGCTGTAGCGCACCTTTGTCTCATGCACTTCCTGGCCTAATTGGCTTTATATTTGCATAATATACATGGGTCGTGTGCATCATACTATTATGCAGGTTATGGATAAACGCAGCAGGGAATGGCCCTGAAAAGTGATGCGGGACGCACAGATACATTTGCATACGATCAGACGCACACTCTCCGTTTATGTAATTGTCGAATAGTTAGGAAAAAGGGCAACAAATAGACAGAAAGAGTTTTGAAAGCGTGCCACCGTGAGTGCACTGCAGGAGCCGTGAAGAGAAATCTTAATTTCTTTCGGTCCGCAGCTCAATCCTGTGTTCTGCTGATTAGCGCGCTCTCAGTGTTTGACGTCCTGGGTGACTTAGGAGGAGGAGCAGGAGACCGAAAGCGGGATTTGGGGTGTAATCCTGTTTGTCATCCGGGGAACATGGACGGCCAGCTATTGATTCCGAGCAACAGTCTAGAAATTTATTAAGGGGAACAACAGGCATCTAATTGTAATGCCCTCTTTGGAGTGGTACGTCTATTGATGAATTGTGAAGAGTAGACAGGTTGTCGCAAGATGATAATTGGAAAGAGAGTGGGTGGTCCTGCGCTGCTCTTTGGCCTTGTGTACGCGGCAGCATATTAGGCCTGTCTTGCTCTGTTTGTATGAGGGGATTTCACACAATAACAAATGTGCCAACATTCTTAGGTTCATCTCCACTTAATGAAGCAAGCAGTGGTCTTTTAATTTGTTAGACTTAATTAAACTTGATTAAGCTTATTAGTGGACACAAGCCATGTGCAAACAGATAAACAATGTTCCCAGAATGATGGACTCACCCTTATGGGTTAGGAGATACTTGTCTTGTGTAAGTGTAATTTGACACTGTCATGTATTATATTTGGAGTTTCTTTATTATGTTTTATTACATACATTTTTCAAGGGGTGAAAAAAAATTTTTTTTTTTCATTGCTCAATTTTTTAAACTTTACATAAACATTTTTGAATAAATGTTTTACTTTCAGGAACATGTTGTCACTGGGTCAGTACTCTCAAAATGACATCTTTGTACCTCTGAAGGGTTACTCTAAGGTAATAATATGCACCTTTTATTGTTTGTCCTTTTAACCTTATAAAGCCTACTGTATCATATTTGACACGCAAATTTGGAAAAAATAAAGTTGATCACAATTTTGGTGAAAACCTGTTGCACACAATCTACTACATGCCTTCTGTCGTCTGATTAATAGTTTATACTTTTTAGCAAGTAAAATGCCTTTTAGGATAATTTTAAAAACGTCCCTTCACCCCTTCTTTTTTTCATTTTTCTTTGTGAAATCTTTAATGATTTGTATAAAGTATAAGAATAACTTAGATAGTGTTCATATTTCAAGATGAACACCTGCAATATATATATATATATATATATATAAAACATACAATTTTGATTATTTTCTGACTATTATTTCAGGCATTACAGGGTTAAGGGTACTACCCCAGTGACAAGCTGCTGTTTTTCAGACAGTGTATGATTGTAAAATTCTGAGAATCATAAAGCTTTCTTGGGGTTCTTCCATTTGACTTCCTGAACTAACCTTGCCATGACATAATATCTGATAACTGATATTTTTATGAAACGCTCAAGCGTGAAAGTCTTCTCTAATATAATTTTGTGTTTTACTTCTCACTTGACAAATTTTAAATACAAGACTATTTCAAAGATTTTTTTTCAGCCTCTTGATGAATACCACATTTACACCAACCATGTTTAACTTTAGCCTCTACAAACATATTATCAAAACATGTTCATTATAAAAGATGTTATGTCATTTTCTGTATAACTGCAATTACAATGTATTTCTAAATGTTCTCCCAGCAAAGCAAACAGGGATGGATGGATGGATGGATGGATGGATGGATGGATGGATGGATGGATGGATGGATGGATGGATGGATGGATGGATGGATGGATGGATGGATGGATGTTGACTTTTACTGTACCCATGGGGAAAATTTGTTGCAATGAAATTTAACATGCATACACACAAAGAACAAACAATGTACATAAATATGAAAACACAAAAATACAAATTATAAAAATCACAAAATCAACTGACAAAAACATTCCCCAAGGACAATCCCGAGGTATTTATTCTCATTGGCTGGCTGGCTGGCTGGATGGATGGATGGATGGATGGATACATCATATGTTGGATCTCTGTTTTTATAGGCCATATACCAACCCTTATCTCAAGAGAAAACATAACTATTTTACAAAGTGTCGATTCGTATGCATTTTTATATCGTTTGATTACTACAAAAATGAAGGATTGTTCGAAAAAAGTATGAAAGAAGGTCTACCCCTAAACATAATACTAATGAGATCATACAAAATCATACAAATTAGCCATCAATTCGTAAAATAGTTACTAATTGCCATTAGAGCTAATTACATGTTCTCAGGTAGATGAATAAGCATGAACATGTTACAGGTTACATCCATCCAGCAGAGTTATACACATAATAGAGCAGGACGTAAACATATGCAACACCAATCCTCCTTTTCACACTTCTGAAGTGGTTGCACGCAAACAATTCACGCTATTGCCTGCCTCCATTTGAACCACCATCCACCCCTGCCCTTATAAACAAACAAGACCCAGTCTTGCAGCTGGCCATCGCCTTGGCAACTGTGGATTGGAAAGAAGCTGTGTGCTAGTTAGAAAGTGTAGCATTGTAAGAGTCTTGCAGGGACCTAGAATACTTCAGCACTTCACAATGTGGCCCATTCAACCCTGATTTGAATTTTAGGAGCCGAATACAAATCAGATACTCTCGGCTCTTGAGAATCCCATTGTCATCTGAAGCATTTTCATCAAGGCATACAAATTTTCACAATTGTCTCATTCAGAGCTCACGCTAAAGAAAGATCAGATGTAGATTAATGGTAAAACATTTCATTAATGGTTTAGCATATACATGAAACAGGGCGATGAACAGACTGGATTTCAGGTATAGCAAGAATTCACAATGCATTCATTGAGTCATTAAAAACTTAAACTCCATCACACTTGAAACAAACATAATAATTCAGCCACACTTTAGTTTAGGGTCCAGTTCTCAATAAACTCCTAATTACTGCTTATCAGTAAGCTAGTTGTTACATTTAGGTATTGGGAAGGATTAGAATATGGCCACGCAGAATAAGGTTTTAATAAGTGTTAATAAAAAGCCAATATCCTAGTAACATCCATGCTAATAAGCAACTAGTTTTGCTCCAACCCAAATCAAACACCTGAACAAGAAGGAAAGGTAGAAGGATACAGACAGGTAAGTTTTTATCAGGGCTCTCCAGGACCGACGATGGACACCCCTGAAATGCATATTACTAGGATATTGGCTATTTATTCAGGGGAGTAGTTAGGAGTGGTCATATTAAAGCCTAATTCTGCATGGCCATATTCTAATCATTCCCAATACCTAAACTTAAAGGAGTAGTTCACTTTTAAAATGAAAATTCTGTCATCATATACTCACCCTCATGTTGTTTCAAACCTGTATGAATTTCTTTCTTCTGCTGAACAGAATGGAAGATATTTAGAAGAATGTCAGTAGCCAGGCAGTTTCTGGTTCCCATTGACTTCCATAGTAGGAAAAATATATACTATGCAAGTCAATGGGAACCAGAAACTGCCTGGTTACTGACATTCTTCTAAATATCTTCCTTTCTGTTCAGCAGAAGAAAGAAATTCATACAGGTTTGAAACAACATGAGGGTGAGTATATGATGACAGAATTTTCATTTTAAAAGTGAACTTCTCCTTTAACAACTAGCTTACTAACTATAAGCAGTAATTAGGATTTTACTAAGGCGAAAGTCGTAGCTAATATTGAGAATTGGACCCTAAACTAAAGTGTTACCAAAAACTTTGCAAGGCCACAGTTACATTAATGCTGGGCTAACAGACATATAAAAAATAATAATAATAAAAATCACTCAGGAGACATCAAATAATGTTTTGCTTCCTTTTAACCTTCACATTCACACAAACACCCGCGTGGTCTTCTTTACCTTCCTGCTGCCCAGTTTTGGGTCCTCTGCCAAGATCTTGGAACCATCCAATTCCAATAAGGTCTATAATATCACATATATTAGATGTCTAAAGGTAAACAAATTTCTCTGGAGTGGTGTTTGCTGAAATTAATGAGGCATAACTAATGGCATACAGCCATAATGAGACTGGCAGCGAGAGACAGACCAGCCATTGATTCTTGCTTTAGACCTCTTGAAGTACTAATCACCTTCTTTGGTTGGACTGCACAGGCTTCGGTGGGCTATTGTGGCTCCGTGTCACTCCAGGTCAGTAGTTATTAGTGGTGATTGAAAACAGTTTCTTTAACAACTTATAAGCAGCCTGAATAAGATGCATAGGGAACTTGGAAGAGGGATTACTGACCGGCCAGAGCTGCACAGACCGGCACTGGAGGGAATGTGACATGGTTTGATAATAAGGGATACAACTTTCTCTCTCCCTCACTCTCTCTTTCTAATTTGCTTTCCCTCTCTCACGTAGTGAAATGAAACAGAATTTAGAGGGGCGAATTGCCTGCACAATGTTGGTGGAATGTTATTCATAGCAAGCAATGGATTGAAACATTTCAGGACAGAAAATGACACCATTTTCTTGCTGTATGTACATACATATCAATTTTATATGTCTATACAAAGACAATGGCGAAATTCGCTGTCATTTGTTTAATTCTATGGAAACCCATATAGAGAGAGAATTGCTTTCCGAGTCCCTTGACCTCCTTGAAATATTTTTCATTGTGTCGGAGCATGTCTATTTGCCCACTATTTTCCTCCCGTTTGAAATGGCTCATATTAGGACAGTTTGCATTTTCTAGGACGCAGTCTGCTTTGATACTAAAAAAAACGAATGGTTTCTTATACTTGCATGAAAACACAAAGCCTCAACTCACCCTACCAAGACTAAACAACCCTGTACTATTGTCCAAAACAGGTTGACAGCAGAAAACTCCCTCCTCTCCTGACTAACAATGCTACAGTGAAGTGAGGTTTAGATCTCTCTGAGAGGAAAGTGTACTGCCTTTCTCCAAAGAATGCATTTCACCACCTTGACTGCAACAAACAGGGATTTGAATAAAAAATTCTTACTTCGAAAATTAAATGCATAGAGGTTTATGCCATTATCTTTTCCATGTAATCAAGTAAACTATTCACAGAGCTCCACATAAGTGTCTACTTTTGTTTGGAAACACGCAACAGAGACAGAAGTGTGTGTGTGTGTGTGTGTGTTGTGTGTGTGTGTGTGTGTGTGTGTGTGTGTGTGTGTGTGTGTGTGTGTGTGTGTGTGTGTGTGTGTGTGTGTGTGTGTGTGTGTGTGTGTGTGTGTGTGTGTGTGTGTGTCAAAGTGGGGGTAGGGCGTCACGCACATTCAAATATAATTTCTGAAGTATGGCAGTGTGCTTCATTGCTTCATAAAAAATATGATGTTTTTAGTAAATTAAGATTTAGAAAATATGATTATATGCATGTTAAATACTATTCATTTACAAAGGTTGATTAGTATGTAGCTTGTTTATACATATATATATATATATATATATATATATATATATATATTATATATAGAGAGAGAGAGAGAGAGAGAGAGAGAGAGAGAGAGAGAGAGAGTACAATGTAATTGAACCATATGTCTTTACATTAAAAATAAATTGACTAAAATATTTGTTTATACATTTTGTAAACTGTTCCAGGACATATTTGTTCCCACATAAACTGTAATAGTGACGTCAGGCTGCCTATGCCAATTAGTGCTGTCCAGGTTGCTAGGTCACCATGGTCAATTGAAAGACACATCAATAGAACTTGAAAAGGTTTCTCTGCGATCAGACGTTCTGACATATTAAGTAGAATAATGGCCAGGGAAAATACAGACAAGGTCCTCGGGCTGGATTCAAATTACTCAGTGGTAAGAAATTGTTAAGATCCCGCAATTAGTGGGGAAGAATGGAGCTCCAACAAATCTATGGCAGGATTGAGAAAAGCAATACTACAATCTCTTTGAATCTCGGTTGTGTTTTCCAGGCACTGAATAGATATTGAAAAGTATATTTTCCAACTTTCAAAAAGCTTTTGCTAGCTATGTTATAACAAACGAAAGAGATTCAGCAGAGCTTTTTTTTTTTGTTTTTTTTGTTTGTTTTTTGCAATTGTGATCTACAACGAAAACTACCTCATATCTAAATTAACTGATGCATTTGTTAAGCATATGTTTTTCTGTTTTTAGTAGGCCTATATAATAACATTGTACTTTTATTATTATTATTAGTCAAGTTTACAAATGTTTTTGCATTTTATATATATCGAAATTCTGCTTTATATTTATCCAAATATTGAAACCAAATGCTCAGTCTGATGTTATAGAGAGCTTGAAGACTCCTCACTTCTCAGCATTAGACACTGGCAGAGATGAGGTTGGATCATCATCTAGTCTATCATGTAAATCCCGACTCTAACACCATATTATTTGGATGCAATTTGCAGATGCACTCGATCTTCCAAATGCCAAGTAAAATAGTGTCATAATCAAATCAGGTTTTGAAACACTTTGGCTAATGCAACTAATCAGGTCATAGCCATTTTATAATGGTCACCAAATATTTTGCACCAAATATCTTTATTTTTCCCTCATTTCAGACCAGTATCCATGTGGAAGGTGTTTATACACTTGTGAAAAACAGGTTTTGGATTGGTGGAGATTGTTATAACTTTGTCTTAAATGTTGAAAAGTGTTCTCTTCTCTCTTGCACCATTTGAACAACAGATTCCCATTTGAACAGGACATAGTTCACATTTCATTCAATTTGTGTAATTTCAGTATGATTAATTTCCACTGGCATTGCTTTGTCTTCGTTTGAAATGCCAATTTGAAATATTTCATTGGCATTACGAACTGACTCCATATAAAAGAAAATTAAATAATAAAATAAAAACGTAAAAAAAAGTTTCGTCTCGAATTTCCGTTCTTTGTCATTGAATCACTTTACATAACTTTGGAACACTTTCTGAACAAACTTATATATAAGAATCACAAGTTTCCTATTTTAATTTATTCTTAATTTATTTGTTCTTTTATGTGACGTGCCCTAATCATGGTCCGATATTTATGAGGCTTGTTGGATAATTTCATGTATTGCAGGTATATTTAGAGGTATATTATTAGACTATGCATGTGAGTCAGTATTAAACTCGCATTCTAATTTTTATTTTTATACTTCTAGATATAATATCTTCTTTACTCACTTATATCGCAATATATATATTTATAGTTGTAAATCGTGTTTAACAATTGCAGCTTATATTTACGTTAACTTTTACTGTCAATCTATAATATGATTGAACTCCGTGGTATTGAATGTTTAAAAAAGGGAATTCGGATATAGGAAAGAACAAAACTATTGATAATTTGAGCTTATTACAAAATTAAACTAAACTGTTTTTTGTTGCAAAATTAAACTCTTGCCCTTTCATTAATAAGTACATTGAAATAGTATACAACAACATGGATAATATAGTATTATACACTCATGTATATGCAGTTTTATTTTCGTGTTTTAAATAGAACATAGACATGTGATGCAGACAAGCCACTCAAATTTCATACACGTTAAATAAAATGAATCAACAGATGACCAAAAATATCGTTCTCTCTTCTGCGTAATATAAAACTATAGAACCTAAATTTTGAAATGAGTGGGGCATGGTATTCTGTGTAAGTTGCTTCGTTGTTATTGGCTATTATTGGTTAATTATCAGTCATCTTTATTATTACGTTTTGTGTCAGTTAGGTTTCAGATAAACTTAAATTAGGAGAGGCCATTGAAATAAATCCAAGCAAATAATTATCTATGGACGCAAATTTAATAGTAAAGGGTATACTTTGAATTTGTTTGTATTTAAATATTGCATAGGTTTCTTCCCCTCAAAACCAGTGAAAATTTTCCTACCGAAATACTTTTTTTAATTAAAATTATTTTCAAATACTAATTTAATGAAAACGCTCTTCACGGAGATTATACTCTACACACATTAATTCCCAAACAATGGCGTGCATTTTAATTGATTTATTGTTAACGTTCAATTGGTTTGAAACATATGCAGCCATCGTCTTTGTGTCTTTGTTTTAATTTACCAAAAAGAAAAAGAAAAAAGAAAAGAATAGAATAAATGACCAACGAAAAGACTCAAACATTTATATCACAGGGAAAAAGAAACTTAAGTGTTAGCCAAATATACAGTCCCTACTTTTCATTTCTCTAAATGAATACATCAGTTTTTACAATAGTGGCTTCAGTTGCACGTTCAGGCATTTATTAAGATCTGGGAACTTTTCCAGTTCTTGCTAGAAGTCCATACCTGAAATATGAAACATTGCTTCCCGTGTCCTGGCATTGCCATAGATGTGGAGCAGCAATTTAGTTTAACAACAGACAACCTTCTACTAGAACAACAAAAGGAAGTCCAAAAACATACAGCGTGAGACTAGAAATTGTTATTTTGTCCATACTGAGTAGAAGGGTCATTGTAGAAAATTGTGAGCACAAGTCTGTTTTTAGAAAAAAAAATGTGGTAAATTTCCCCCCAAAACGTGCTCCTTTGATCCGATCACCCGCTTTAAATCTTCACACGGATGCTCGGTCTGCTTTCGGCCTCACGCGCCTCAGTTCTGTATTCAGAGGACGCTAAAGTTTGTGGAAAAGGACGAAAAGAAAACGTGGTCGGTCTTACCACGTTCTGCCATAAAGCAGGTTTGACGTGACCATGTTATTCGTGTAATCTACAGAAGTGTCTATCTGTCCCATGTTGTTCATCTGCGAGTGAAGTGACGGGGGACTGGGAGACATTTCCTCCAGGTCTTGGGCCTGAACCATTGCGTTGACCTGCTGAGTTTGGTGTTGGTTCATAGAATTACTCGAGGTAGGAAGCACGACCCCGGAACCGTTTTGCTGCTGCTGCATTTGCTGTTGGTTTGGCGTCGGTGTGTTGGAGCCGTTCTGGCAAGGCTTGCCATCCTTCACTAGGACAGGGACAGCCACTCTCCTCGGCGACTGCTGCTGTTGACACAGGTTGCCCTCCTGTTGAAGCTGCTGTGCTGCTTTGTCCTTGGCCTGTCGTTTCATCTTGTAGCGATGATTCTGAAACCAGATCTTGACCTGCGTCGGGGTTAGATGTATCATACTAGCCAGGTGTTCCCTCTCGGGCGCCGAAAGGTATTTCTGTTGCTTAAATCTCCTTTCCAGCTCGTAGACTTGTGCTTGAGAGAAGAGCACCCGTCGTTTCCTCCTTGGAGCTGCGTGCAGAGGTGGGATGGATTTGGTGGTGTCGGCCATGCCTAGCGTGCCCATTCCTGCCATGTTCATACCTGTGGAAGGTCCCATGAATCTAGAAACTTCAAAATATGCATACAGATGTACGTCCATTCAATTAGTAGCAGTGTTGGGCTAAATTATTAATAATGTGTGTCTTACAAAGAATGCAGCATTAAAAGTTGCTGCCTTACATTTTTAAGTACAATGAACTTGGGTATTTAAGCCATTTCAACTTGAATTAAATTTCACTGAATTTAAAATTAGTTGAATCTTGTATCACTATAAGTTATTTATAAAACTTATTTTGATGAGTAGGCTATGTAAAAAGACATGTCATAACTTATTGGTTATATTATTTTTTTTTTTTTTACAGTATGCACAAATGAGTGAATAGAAATGTGTAAATTATAATTAACATCGGCTGGAATCTACTAATCAGCAGTATCAATAGCAGCGAAGAGGCGACAATATAATACGTAGGCTACTTTGCAGGACATTTTACTGATGGTAAAAAAAAATAAGGCAAACTCGCCGGAAACTCAGTAAATAAGTACACAAAACCAATCTCAAAATAATGCATCATAACTTACTTGTTGAGTATCTAGGGTCGGGATTGGCGCCGTACCACCCTGTTGCTGCTGCGCTGTTTCTCATAGTCTCTTGGTAAGAGGGTAGGTCTCCCATGTTGGCAATGCTGCCATTGCAGTAGCCCCCCATTGCACTATGCGAAAACTGGGAAACGGAGTGTGGCATATGGTAGGTGGTCGCCATAGTTGTGGCATTGTGGCCCATAGAGTGTTGCTGCATGCCAGTCTGGGACACCTGAGGTTGCCGGTACGCTCCCAATGGAGATGTGAGGTTTCCAGTGCTCTCCATGCCACTAAACTTCTTGTAAGTCTCCTCAATTGGGCTCAAAATATCTGTCACTGAAAAAGGTGTCGTGTGCTTTGGGCTCAGCGACATGGTTCAGAAAGCAGATATTTTTTGGTGGTAGAGCTCAGCCGTGTTGTTGTATCAGCTCTGTTCTCGTGGACGTCGACGTAAGAGAGTGCTTGTAGTATGCCTGAGATCCGATTGATCGCCTTGGAGAAGGAGGCGAGCCCTGGCCACTCTTATCTCAGGTTTATTGTAGCCAGGCGCCAGATTTACGACAAACATGAGGGGCGGAGCGACTCCCTAGACCAGCAAACAATAGTCATTGACATCTCAGCAAGATAATTGAGAAAAAAAAAATGTGGTTAGTTTCACATTACATTTATCATCATTTTCAATGGTCATATTTCTCCATTTTTTGTCGTACAATACACGAGTCTAACCGTCCCTAAAAAGCATATTCGTATTGAATTGAGCCGATTTTTGTCTTAAGTCTATTCTTTTTCTTATTTTTCTTCTTTTTTAGGCACTGTTAATCTGTGTCAATAGGGAATTCCATACTTTTTCCAACTTTGAGAGCCCTCCGAGAGTCATAAGCGCAGCGCGCTCTGTCAGAGTGGCACAATGAAGACCCCCTCCAGTCTATGACCTAATTTATACGTCTTAAGCATCATTTTGTGCCAGCGGTGAGGGTCTCTCCCAAATTAGATCATAGTAAAAATATGTCCTCATAAAACCCACATCAGAAAAAGTAAAAAAAAAAATAAACAAACGCCAGTTTGTTTTAACTATATAAAACTATAACTTCACATTAAAGGAAACGTGTCTTATGAATATTTAAGCTTATGAAGGATGTCTAATTGTAATATAATATATATATATATATATATATATATATATATATATATATATATATATATATATATATATATATATATATATATATATATAGGCTATAATTAAATAATCTTTAAGTTATTCTATTTATAAAACAAACTGTGTACTTTTTCCCCCTGCATCAAGCCATTATAATCACAGTATAAATACGATATACCTGCTTAATTCAAATCGATATAATTCCTTCTGGGTCAATAACCTCACGAATGTGAGCAGGTCTATAATATTGCGATTAAAGTTCACATATTCTGCCTGACCTAATTTTGGCATTTATATTATAGGCCTACATTAATTTAAATGTAAAAGTAAGGCTCTCCATTTAAGTGCGTAAGATAACCAAAGCTTGCATGATGTTTTAATGTTACACGTTTAGAAACAAGAAACAAGCCTATATCCATCAGTCATATTGAACACACCTCTGTCTAATAATCTGACCACGTGGGTGGATGCTGGTCTCACACATTTGTTATATACTGTAGCTACAAGTAAGGAGCCATTTCGTTAAGTAGCTACTTTCGGGGTTTAGTAACACTGCACATTTACATTGTAAACTTACAACGCAAAACAAACACTAACATTCAGCATTCTCTTCTGACTACTAAACGTTCAGCAAATCATATTTAAGTGTTTACTTGTGGCTATGTTTAAATTTGGGGTTAATTCTGAGACCAACCAAGTCGAAGCATCACATAAAGTTTGGCTTGTGACTCACAGAGCGAGAAACTCGTCTAAGGTTTTGTGCGCCTGATCCATTAGGTAAATGAGGGCCACTCAACCTTGTGGAATATTAAGGCAGAGAGCATGACCGAGGGCCAAGCAACCGCCTCACTCTGATGCTGGAGAAACCACTGGACGGGTGACCGCTTAGCATTTCAAGTATACCAAGTAACTCAAGAAAAACAAAACACTAAGATATTTTTTTTGTAGGTTATACTTCAGTGGGGAAGGAACAAATGCAAAATCTATCATCAGAAATGGGACTGGGATATACTGGACAACATTTGCTCAGGTACCGAAACAGGTTGCCGTGTGAAATTATTTGCCGTTTTTAGTTTAGATATATTGTTCTGTATTAACATTGTAAGTTTAGGAACGCGCGGAACTTGTCTGTAAATATGTTTTATAAATGCAGTGTGTGCGATATGTGGGTGGGTGTGGTGTAATGTAAAAAAAAGAAAAAGAAAAATAATAAGATAGCATACAAAATTCGAAGAATCTAAAAGTGGTTGATGAACCAGTTCCACTAAAGCTGAAACCGAAAAATTAATTGCGTATGTATTGCTTTTGCGGTAGATTTTAATATACATTTACATATATATTTTTCATTCAGTGTGTTATAAATTATTCTGACGCATGTTTTTTTTTTTACTTTAATAATATTGTTTCCCGTTCAGTTGCATTTATCGGTGAATGTGCGTAAAACTTGCTGTCAAACGTTAAAATAAATAGCCTATTACCGTGCTTTGATTTGTTTGAATGAGCTTTGACTGCAACGGAATTATTTTATTTATTAGTCAAACTGATTAGGAGTTTCTAAAGCGCGTCTATGTGTGTGCATGTGGGAATTGTATGTCGAGAATTCCTAGGACGTATATGTGCAGTTTTGTTTCTGTTTGACTTTGAGATAGCTGTCACCTATGACCCTTCTTCTCCTTTAATGCGTGACAAGAGCTGTTGGTAATTGGCTTGCCATCCAAATAAAAGGCATGGCGTGTAGTATTCCTGTGAACGTTATTCTTTTATCTGCGGTTTATTTTCATTTACGTTTGGTTTACACCTTGCAGTTCGTTGCCTTTTTTAAACAACCATTCTTATTTAAAGCAGAGCATATATATTTAAGTCTCGGAGTGAATGGGCAAACACATATGTCCACTGGAGTGCTTGATGGACCAAGGGTCAGCCAGGGGAAAGAGAGCCTGGAGTAAGAGCTGAGGTCCTGACCCATTATCTCACAGATCCGACAGTGGAACAAAGTGTCCAAAATAAGTTAATGTGTTCTTTGCGGGACTCGGAGTGGTAATATAGTGTAGGCTATACAATTGAATGGCATCACAATAAATAACGCACCACTCGAAATGCTATAGCCTATTAAACACCTCAAATATGTTACGGAGATTTTAAAACGTCACTTTACGAACAAACTATGTTCTAGCTTTTGCGTTACAAAGAATAAATTTCTGGTCAGCAAGGCGGTGCGCAGTGTTTCAAGTAGGCTACCCTGCATACACAAAACATCTACAGAAATCAAGACATCAGATATCAAGTTGCAATATTTGTTTTAATTACAATTCTGTTGTTGCCCATGTCATAGTATAGTTTCCTCCAAGGTATTTCTTCATTTTGTATCAAAAAGAAGGATCAAGATATCATGATAGCCTCCAGAGCGCGCAACTATTTGTTTAATCAATTTAGAGTAGCCTACAATTAAGTTAATTAAGATCGACGTATCAAAATGTTTATTACCTTTACAGCTTGAACAAGGGCTAGTTAAATTCGTCTACTTCCTCTGAGGCAAAAATAACCGGACAAAATAGCGATATTTGCTGTTTCATAAGGAAACTGTTCAGATGCATGTCAGTTGTTAAAAAAGCTGTTATCGTTGCTTATAATGACTCAAAGAGGGATTCAAAACCCCGTAATCAAATGACAGCAATGTTGTTCCTACAAGTTTGTTTATGTAGCTAAGTGTCAGTAGATGTAGGAACTGCAAAGCTTCACCGCCAACGAACACGTTTACAGGTGTAACGAGCGAGGCCTAACATTTTCAGACAGAGCTTGCTAAAACTATTAGCAACATGTTACCTAATGCGTTTACTATTTAGTAACATATACATTAACATTTGAGCAGTTTACATCTACATCATATTAGCATTTTCAATTTCATGGTAACTAATGCGTAAAAGTTCCATTCTCATTTGGCCACACATTTAATTAATCTTTGTGTTGTTACAAGAAATGTGTATTATTTTATATTTAAAATAATTTATTAAAATATGAACATTTATAGGCTTCAGGGAGTTTCTTTATTTGCTCTTCTGTTTTTGAAAAAAAAAAAAAAAAAGTCGTTGATATGTAACATAAGTGCAAATCTGATCCTCCAAACCAGCCGTCAAAACACATCCGATATATCTTTATAATCCTTCATATCACGGTTATCACTTTGTCTTGTCTAAGTCTAAAGCAACATTAAAGTAAATGCAATTTTAAATCTTTTTTTAAATGATTATTATGAGCAAAAATGACCTCACAATAATCAGGATTGTAATGGATTATATTATTGTCTATTTGCTTAAGTTAGGCTATGTATATATCTAACATCTTAGACAGATGCAATGCGCAGACACACAATTAAAGTAAGGACATTTTAATATCTATAATATTTTAAAATTAAAGATTGCTATTATCATATTTTGTAATTCGCCCTTTAATTAGCATAAAGTAATCTAAGAATCTAAAGCAATTACCATTTCGCTGATGTCGACCATTTTGTACTACAAGCAGGCAGGTGCACGTCCCAGCTTCCCAGTTGTAGTAAAAAGCAGCCTTTAAGTACTGCATACCCACCGTTAAGAAGGTGAAAGGTCCTCCCAAGAGGAGCAAGTATCTGGCAGGCCTCTCCAAAATCTTATTCTTCCGCGCAAGTTTTCATTCAAATGTAATTAATGGAACTCGATGGACGAAATGATGCTAATAGGTTGCAGAACACCGGGCGCGGTGGAGACAATGCCATCTCCAGAAATATATAGCTATATTAAAGAGATTTATTACTTTAAATGTTATTTATCTTTTAACGTTATAAAGCAATACTATAACATTTGCGAAGATGTTTGAGAACAGAGTGGATATGTTTACAATTTATCGAGATATACGCTGTTCTTCCAAAAAAAAAAAAAAAAAAAAAAAAAACTAAAAACAACATAGCCTTTTAATTTTTTGTTTGTGTTATTGTGAGTGAATTAAAGCAGGAAGACGGAAACACGTTTCCCTATATCACGGAACATTACTGCGTAAATAGGTAATTTGTTTTTTATTAACTTTCAAATTGATGTTAATTATAAATATACTTGGAAAGTGATTGATAATTTCTGTTTTGAAAGACATGTGGAAAATAGCTATATAGGCCTATCCTTCTGTTTGTGTTCAAAATGTACAAATTATTAATAACTGCATGTTACTTTAGTGATTTTTGTGTTTGTGTATTGTTATTGTAGGCTACTGGCTTTAAGATAATAAACTGGACAAGTTGGTCAACACATTTACTAACTAATATTTTTAAAATTAGATTTGAGGTGCAATGACACATATAAAGGAGAGATTGTGAATACTCGACAACAACAAAACATGTTGGAAAAATGCATGATTCAGCTGGTGATTAATATTTTCACTGCAGAAGAAATAATGTAATAACTTCCCCCACCCATATTGTGTTTTGCAGTACTTTAAAATGGTATGAAATTGTTTATGAAAACATTTTGACAGAACATATGACCTTAAATATAAAAATATAATACAATATAATATAATGTAATATAATATAACATAATATAATATAATAGATGGCATTGAATTTTGATTTGATGAACAACATGAGGTTCTCAGACCTAATTAACACCTACATCTGTTATGTTTTTACACATGTAATGTCAACAAAGAACTTAATAAAATAATCACTGCAGAAGAAAAAAATATATAATGACAAGTTTGTTCAAAGAAATGCATCATTTTACACTAAAACTGTTGCAACCCAGTTTTTCTATCAGAGGCTTAGATTTAAAAGTGGTAACACAACAGAGAGGCGGCTTTCATGCTTGCATGTTTAATGGAGGAGACCTCTAGCTTTAATCTGAAATGGCTCTCAAGAGACTCAAATATAACGCTAGTTCAGTGACCTCACATCTGCTGCTACGCGCTTATATTATGAACACAAATTTGAACGTTTTACCTCAGTTACTGAACTATACACACACAACTTAATGTATTGTTCAGCAGGGTCTGTTATCTGTCAGTCTCTGCACAAACGCGTATGCTATAGCCTACCTCCACTTCACTAACCAACCTGACAAATAATAATACATTAGAAATGCTAAAGCCAAAACACACAAACTAGCTTTTCTAATTCATTAGCTATGTAAAATAATAATAATAATAGTATTTGACAACAATTAAAGTGTAATTACTGATGCAGATAGTGTTTGAATATGTGCATAATATTGTGTAAAATTTTTGCCCATGTTTTAGTGTTAAAAAATAATTGACAGAGCATATGAAAATGACATTGTTATACAGAGAATTTTTGTTTTATAAAAGGATGTAATGTTATGGAAATCTCAGAAACTCAATGTAAAGACTTTATTGTTTAACATGTTTCCCGTTTCCTCTCAGAGGATTCTCTCTCGTTGGCATGTACAAGTGCCTTTGTGTGTTGACCTTGAGATGAGGTACTCTAATCACAACACAACTATAAAATGGATTTTTTTTTTAAAAATAGTGATTTATATTTTTTTATGATAAGGATTATTCTTTAATGAGTTTTACAGTAAAGTGCATAACTGAATAATAACTATTCAAATGAAATGGAAATAGAGCACAGACCACAGACAAAAATCACTTGTAATCAAATTCAGAAATGAAAAAAAATTCTTTTTTAGTTCATGAGTTATTTTAATGAAAACATTAATGAGAATCTATCTATCTATCTATCTATCTATCTATCTATCTATCTATCTATCTATCTATCTATCTATATCTATCTATCTATCTATCTATCTATCTATCTATCTATCTATCTATCTATCTATCTATTTAAACATTTTCAAAGACGGCTTTTCAAAGCTAACATTAACATTAATCTTGATAATCTTTGCTTTTCTAGTAAAACGTCTTGGAAGTGCAATTAATTTTAATTCCACTTCCTTACATTCAAATAATAATTACAACTGTATCTGAAGTCTGGAGTTTCCATTTTTCAGGGAGAAGCAGATGTATGTATGTATGTATGTATGTATGTATGTATGTATGTGTTGTGTTGTTGTGTGTGTGTGTGTGTGTGTGTGTGTGTGTGTGTGTGTGTGTGTGTGTGTGTGTGTGTGTGTGTGTGTGTGTGTGTGTGTGTGTGTATTCCTTCCTTACATTCAAATTAGAAATACAGCTTTGCAGAATTACAGCCCTTGCAATATATAGCCATTACATTGTGAAATATTCCCTTTGCATAACATAATCTTTCACGGTAGGTAGAGCTTAAGGGAATTCAGTGCTGTAATGCATTCTGACAATGTGCAGGTTGCTCAGAAAGATCACTGGATGCAATTGAAACCGAAGTCATTTACATTAATGAGTTCTCATTACATACAGCTTACTTGTGCTAAGAGGAAGCACACAGGTTACACAGTTCCAGTACTACCTTTGCAAGAGCAGGTATGAGTTTATTATAATTGTGTAATGGAATCATGAATATGATGTAAAGGGTCTTTTAGATTTAAAAATGCTGTCCCTAATACTTTATCCTTATATGTCCCTAATACAATACAATAATGTAATTACACTGCAATGCTTTGTGTGCAAAATATACAGTTATGAAGAAATGTCAGGGCAGTGTCAGCTACATCCTGTTATGCATAATTTAAATAATTGTGCATTAAAGGGAATTACCAAAATATCCAAACATTTTACATAGTGTTTTTTTTTTCACCAGGGTGACGGATATTGACAAACAGTTTTTATCGTATAAATATGTATTTTCTTACATATCTTGTAAAACTGCTTTGCATGTCTAAGGATACTAGCACAACATATGTGCCCTTTTGTTTTCCTCCTTTGCTACTCTACCTTCCTATGAAAATAATCCTATTGTAAAGTGTATGTAAAAGATGTAATATGTATATAGAGAACTCTGAAAATGATGTATGGATGACTGATTTAAAAGGAGTTAAAATAAAACCATTTTGTTCTCAGCCATAAAACAGATTCTGTGTGCAGTCACTGTGTTGTATTGAACGTCCTCATATACTGAACTCCTATTTGTTTGCTTATGAAGATGAATAGGCCTAATCCATGATTTTCCCAACAGTTTCTTATTAGTAGCCAACTGTGAGAGCAGACTTTGCTGGTGAGAAATATTATAGCCTATTTGTTTAAAAACACAGTAGGACTTTTCACACGGCGCAGAACCCGTTGTCGTCGTTCTAAGCACCGTTTTTAACTCTGGGTAAAGGAACGTTTCACACTTGTGATTTATAAGCGGGATTAGCACTGCATTTTACCCGGGGTTATGAAACCCTGATCCGGAGCAGTGTTAGCAGACCTTTCTCAAGTATCGTGTCATATGATTGTCCAGAGTTCTCGCTGTAGCTTCTAGTATCCTTGCAGTTTTTGCTTTGGGGTTATCCTTGGGATCTAACTTCTCTTTATTATTTAGCCTTTAGTTTTTTTTTGTTTTACTTGAGCTATTCTAGTTTCTCTTACGAGAGGTTCTCTCGTATTGCGTAAGTTAGCTTGCGCTATGGGAAAGATTCATCTTCTCGAGATATTGAAGCCAAAAAATTATCCTTAATTTTGTATTCATTGTCAATGCAGTGCAGCAGCCAGCAGACCTAGAGCAGGCTATCTAGTGCGTTAATTGGCTGCCCTGCGGCAAACTGCTGCAGCCTACCAGTGAGCCCGGCATGACGCCGCGTCCAATGAAGGGCGCGAGCGCCCTTAACGCATCTAGCCCGCCAGAATGGGTGTAGCTTAGCATATATAAGCGGGGAAGGTAGGCTGAAATCCCTGATTTTCATCTCTTCAGAGAAGCTCTTCGCATCGCTGGATCCTGAGAGAAGCCGCGCCGCCGTTGAACAGCGACAAGCCAGCTTAGGACAGTGCCTGAGGAAGCCGGCCATCTTCGCCGCCTTCAGCCATCCGTGCGAGCTACACTATCCGGCGACGTATCCTTTTTACAAAAAGCCTTTTCACTTCTAAAAGAGCAGCAAACGTCTTTTTCAAGATGCCTCGCACTTCCTGCGGCTCATGCTGAGCCCCGCTCAGCGTCGGAGACCGCCACGTCATTTGCGCTCTATCCGCTGGTCTCCGTTGACCGCCTCGGGCTCGAGTGGTCACCGCCGAAGGAGCCCGCGCCCAACAGGCTCGACAGCTGTTTTCTTCACCGCCGCTGCCAGGCGCCTGCAGCTAGGTCCGCGCCCTGTCTGCCTGAACTCCATACTGAGCTGGCGAAATCGTGGAATGCACCATTCTCCGCGAGACTCCACTCTTCTGTCTCCGCGCCGCTCTCCCGGGTGGACGGCGCCGTCGAGAAGGGGTACACCTCTATCCCCGTAGTGGAAGAGACGGTCGCAGCGCACTTTTGCCCGCCCTCCGCGAGATGGCGCTCAAAGTCTGCCCTCCCGTCTAAAGCCTGCAGGACCACCTCTGCCTTTGTCAGTCGCGCCGCCGGACAAGCAGCCTCCACCCTGCACTCTATGGCTGTTCTCCAGATCCTGCAAGCCGATCTCCTCCGTGAGCTGGATGAGAACGGCCTGGATCCAGCCGCTGTTACGGACCTGAGAAGCGCGACGGATCTCTCGCTCCGCGCTACCAAGTCTGCAGCCCAGGCCCTGGGAAGGTGCATGGCCTCGCTAACCGTCACAGAGAGGCACCTCTGGTTGACGCTGGCTGACATGAGGGAGCCTGAGTGCTCCGCGTTTCTCGACGCACCGCTCTCCCCTACTGGTCTCTTTGGCCCAGCGGTGAACGGGATTGTGGACCGTTTCTCCGAGGTGCAAAAGACCACGCAGGCCATGAACATATTCCTGCCTCGACGCTCTAGCTCCGCTGCAGGACGCCCACGTGATCAGCCGCTTGCACGAGCCGCAACACAGCGTCCAGCGCAGCCCTGCCAACCTCCGCAGCGACGTCAGGGCGGCTGCCCTAGGTCGCACTCAGCCAGTCGCTGCAAGCCGCCTCCCCCACGGGGACCCCGGCCCAGGATTGACTTGAAACCTGAGCACGCGAAGCCCTCCTAGCCACTGCAAGAAGGAAAAGACGGCTGAGTCCCGCCGCGGCCGGACCACTGTCAAAGTTTTTCTCCCTGTCAGTCTCCCTAGAAGAGGCTACTGCAGCGGTAAAATCAGCAGCCAACGAGCCAGTAACACAACCCGCCTCAGTGAAACGGGATTGTGGACCGTTTCTCCGAGGTGCAAAAGACCACGCAGGCCATGAACCTATTCCTGCCTCGACGCTCTAGCTCTGCTGCAGGACGCCCACGTGATCAGCCGCTTGCACGAGCCGCTACACAGCGTCCAGCGCAGCCCTGCCAACCTCCGCAGCGACGTCAGGGCGGCCGCCCTAGGTCGCACTCAGCCAGTCGCCGCAAGCCGCCTCCCCCACGGGGACACCGGCCCAGGATTGACTTGAAACCTGAGCACGCTAAGCCCTCCAAGCCAAAGCAAGAGGAAAAAGATGGCTTAGTCCCGCCGCGGCCGGACCACCGTCAAAGTTTTTCTCCCTGTCAGTCTCCCTAGAAGAGGCTTCTGCAGCGGTAAAATCAGCAGCCAACATGCCGGTAACACGACCCGCTCGCCTGCACACAAACACCGTTTTTATGGTGACCCAGGGAAATCTCATAAAGAGTATAATGTCTGGTTGTTCGGCTCACGCCGAAGGTGTTTTGAGTGCCCATGCCCCTACACACAAGCACAACACTTCCCGTGTCACTCACAGAGCCCACTCGCATAAAGCTGGCAGATGCCGCTCGAGTGCTGTGTGCAGAAAATGTGCCCATGCGTCCCTGCCCACCTTTTCTCTCACACGGCTAAGTCAGCCTCATACCGGTCAGGTTATGAACGTAAGTCCTGTGGCCGCTCACAAGCGCTCACGCTTACGAACACATATCTCACCCACGGCGCCACTCGCCGTTCACAATGTGATCGCAAAACGCTCCACATTCACAGCAATCGAGGCGTCACACATGTAACAGCCTGCCACGGCTGTCAGTGAGCCGCCGTATTTAAGCACCGTGAGCGCGCGCACCGCGCCCGTATCTCCGGTTCAGTCTCCAGAGCCCCCCCAACGTGGCGCTCAGAGCCCGGAGGCCATTCTGCCCTTAGCCGCGCATTTCAAAGCGTGGGAAGCTATTCCAGGGGTATCAGAATGGGTGCTAAACACAGTAAAGCAGGGATATTCACTACAGTTCGCTCGCTGTCCCCCGCGCTTTCGAGCACGGACCGCGACGACAGTAAACGCGGAGGTAGCACATCTACTCCGCGCAGAAATAGTGAATCTACTGTGCAAAGGGGCCATAGAACTGGTACCGACTTCTCTGAGCGAGTCAGGCTTTTACAGCCGTTATTTTCTCGTACCCAAGAAGGACGGGGCTCTCAGAACTATATTAGATCTGAGGCATTTGAACAAAGCTCTTATGAAAAGACCGTTCAAAATTCTTACGATCAGACAAATCCTCGTGCATGTTCGCCCGAGGGACTGGTTTATATCTCTCGATCTGAAAGATGCCTATTTTCAGATTCAGATAATACCCAATCACAGGCCATTCTTGAGATTCGCCTTCGACTGTCAGGTATATCAGTACACCGTCCTGCCGTTCGGCCTGTCTTTAACACCTCGTACATTCACGAAGTGCATGGCGCGGCTCTCGCCCCCTTGAGAAGTCAGGGCTTGAAAATTATGAACTATCTGGACGATTGGCTGATTCTGGCACAGTCAGAGATGGAACTGTTGTCTCACAGGGCTGTGCTTCTCAGTCATCTGAAAAGCTTGGGTCCCTCGGTCAACTGGACCAAGAGCTCATTACTGCCCAGCCAGTCAATTTCCTTTCTTGGAATAGAACTGGACTCTGTGGCTATGACTATGACGGCTCGCTTATCGACACAGCGCGCGCGCCGTGTTTGACGCCTGGCCGCATCTTTTCAGAAAGGCAGCATCGTTCCCTTGAAAATGTTTTAAAGGATGCTGTATGGCTTCAGCTGCTGCAGCGCTCCAGCTTGGCTTACTGCACATGTACCCGCTGCAGCACTGGCTGAACACTCATGTGTTTCGCCGAGCTCAGGTTGCCGGCTGCGAATGAATCAGAGTGACTCAGAGCTGCATTTCGGCTCTGCAGCCCTAGTTAGCGGCCGACCTGTACCAGCGGGGAGTGATGATGGGAGCTATATTATTTCGGAAGGTCATCTCGACAGACGCTCTATTCGAGGGAAGACCGGTCTTTGGCCAGTGGTCAGAGCAGGAGAAGCTCCTTCACATAAACTGTCTCGAAATGATAGCGTTCGAGAACGCACTGAAGCGCTTCCTCCCATTCATACAGGACCAACATGTTCTAGTCTGCTCGGACAACATGTCTGTGGTGTCCTATGTGAACCTCAGGGCAGTGTCAGATCCAGAAACCTCTGCGATTTCGCGAAATGCCTCCTTGTTTGGTCTCAGCATAATCTGCGCTCGCTGAGAGCTGCGCATGTGCCAGGCCACTTGAACGACGGACCAGACAGACTGTCCAGGGACAATGTTCCCCTGGGGGAATGGTCCCTGCACCCCCAAACAGTCCAGGTGCTATGGCACCTTTTCGGCAAAGCGGAGGTCGACCTTTTTGCGTCACAAGACAACGCGCAGTGCCCAGTGTTCTTTACGAAGAACGAGGACGCGCTGGGCCAGTTCTTCAGAAAGCACCCGCTGTATGCTTTCCCTCCGGTCTCTCTGCTGCCACAGGTAATCAAGAGAATCAGGGAAATGCGCCACTCGGTGCTCCTCATAGCCCCGCATTGGGAGACAGCCCCGTGGCCGATTCCGGTGAGGGCAGATCTCCTCTCTCAGGCGCGCGGCTCGATCTGGCATCCCCATCCAGAGCGATGGTCTCTGCATGCAGGAGTGATGAACACGATTACGCAGTCTAGAGCTCCCTCTATGGGAAGACTTTACGTGTCTAAATGGTCTGTGTTCTCTAAATGGTGCGCCGACAAGAGTTTGGACCCACGAACATGTGGGGTCTCGCGGCTGCTTAGTTTCCTTCAAGAGCTGCTGGATAAGGGGAGGTCCCCCTCCATGCTCAAAGTTTATGTGGCGGCCGTTGCGGCGTTCGCTGAGTCGACGCATGGCCAATCAATAGGCAGGCACGAGCTCATCATCCGCTTCCTAAGAGGAGCTAGGAGGATGAATCCCCCGCGCCCCCCATCGGTTCCCGTATGGGATCTTTCCTTGGTCCTCGAGGCCCTGAATGCACATCCCTTGGAACCGATAGATTCTGTGGATCTAAAATATATATCACTGAAAGCCGTTTTTCTGACTGCGCTGTCATCAGTTAAACGTGTGGGGGACTTACACGCGCTGTCTGTCAGCGCTGCGTGTCTTGAGTTTGGACCGAATGACTCGAAAGTCATCCTCAAACCTAGGCATGGCTATGTTCCTAAAGTGATTGGCACTCCCTTCAGGGCGCAAGTCATTTCCCTATCGGCCCTGCCAGCATCCGATAGCGAGAGCGGTGTTAATCTCCTCTGCCCGGTCAGGGCGCTGAGGGTTTACATTACGCGCTCCGCCCATTTCAGGCGCTCGGCAGCTTTTTGTTTCGTTTGGTGGGTGCACCAAGGGTCTCACCGCCTCAAACAAAGCCTGTCCAGATGGATAGTGGACGCTATTGCGGTCGCTTATGCGTCAAAAGGTCTGCAATGCCCTTTGGGTGTCAGGGCTCACTCCACTAGAGGCATGGCCTCATCGTGGGCGTGGTCCAGCGGAATTTCCATTCACGACATATGTGTAGCGGCAGGGTGGTCTTCCCCGTCCACCTTTGTCAGGTTTTATAACCTGAAAGTTCCCGCCCTGCAGGCTAAACTTCTGTCAGTTTGAGCGAATGTTGGTTCTGTCCCGATGTGATCGTGCACAGACTACTCTCAAATGACATAGCTCTCCTGGTTGAGCTGCACTGTTTTGGGTTAATATGCTATATGCTTACACAGACCGGCAGCGCCGCTCTGTGTTTTTCCCTATAAGTGCTTATGTGTAAGTGCCGGCCCGCATTGCTGGCCGCCTTTATTCCCCGCTATTTGGGTTTCCCATGCTTCCCTGGGACTCATGAGTGGATGCTTGGCGCACACAGCGTTGACAAAGGGTTCCCATAGCATAAGCTAACTTACGCAATACAAGAGAACCTCTCGTATGAGAACGTATCGGTTACCTAACGTAATCTCGGTTCTCTCTAGTAGAGGGAACGAGTATTGCGTAACCGGCCATGCTCGCGCCACGAGCGACTTTCGCTTCAGTCGATGAAAACCAGGCATTTCAGCCTACCTTCCCCGCTTATATACGGTAAGCCACGCCCATTTTGGCGGGCTAGACGCGTTAAGGGCACGAGCGCCCTTCATTGGACACGGCGGCTTGCCGGGCTCACTGATAGGCTGCAGCAGTTTGCCGTAGGGCAGCCAATGAGCGCGCTAGATAGCCTACTCTAGGTCTGCTGGCTGCTGCACTGCGTTGACAATGAATACAAAATTAAGGATAATTTTTTGGCTTCAATATCTCGAGAAGATGAATCTTTCCCGCAGCGTGAGCTAACTTACGCAATACTCGTTTACTCTAGGTTACGTTAGGTAACCGATACGTTTTGTCTCTCAGATTTATAGATTTAGTTTCTGTTACTTTGTTTTTCTCTTTGATTTATTATTTACATTTATCTAATACTTAGCTTTCTCCTGTTTTGGACTTGTTTTACTTTAGTTATTTACTTTATGTCTTTTGACAGTTTTCTTCTCCTATATGTAAAGGGTTAGCCTTTCAGTCACTTACAGTGTTTGCACTGCCTTGTATTTATTTAATGTCTAAGTGGTTTTGTTCTTGTCTTGTTTCTCCCCTGTTGTGTGTGTTTGAGTCGTGTCCAGCCCAGCCTTCAACTCCTCTGACTGCTAGTTCCCGGGCTGCTCAATCCTGTGCCCGAGTCTCCTATAGACCTCTGTTGTGGACTGTTTCTGGACTGTGCACAACTGTTACACACCTTCTTGTTAATAAATCACCATTCATGCTAATCTCTGCACTTGGGTCCTGTTATTTCCATTGGTCCCTGACACTATGCTGTATAACTGTATTATGGTGTGTTTGTTGTCAAACTCAAAAATTACTTTATTTTGAATTCTTTAAAAATGCCATTATTTTTTAATGAAAAAGTTAATAATTGTATTTTATTGACAAAAAATTCACATGGTCATGTTACAATATGCCCCTCACATGTTACAACATGGGGCATGTTGTCACAATTCACTTCCATTCTTTCGGGGTAAATCAAGAAAAAAAGTATACACTGTATTAATGAAACAAAACCACACAATATTACTAGATGTGTGTGAAATGAATGTGGGGAAACATAAATACTCTTTACACAAACTGAGAAAGTCAAAAAGGTTGTGCCCTGCTCTCCCCTTTTGAATGGGAACTCGCCCTGCGTCCTCTAGAGGACACTATAGCGTTCCCCATAGTGTCCTCCATAGAGAATACAGTGTCTCATTCCCCTTCTCAGGGAACCATGGTTACATGCGCAGCCTCTAATATAGTTGGGAAGTATTTAGCGATTTTGCGCTGTTATGTACTGTGTGCAGTGTGAAACTATCATGTTCAAATTTTAGGCCCCATCCACACTACTACGTTTTAGTTTAGAAACGGAGACCTTTTGCTACGTTTACACCTCCCATCCAGACTAAAACGGCAAAAACAAAGACCTAAAACGGAGAAGTTTAGAAACGCTGCCGACCCCGCGTTTTGCGTTTTGAATCTCTGGAGGGTGTTTTAGTGAAGACGGGTCAAAACGAAGGACTTTAGAAACGATGATGCAGACGATGACTCATGCTCGGCTCTCTGATTCGTCAGCCACCTATCACATGACCCGTCCCTGGAAGAAAACATACAACAGCAGTCTGTGTTTTCTGCCGCCATCTGTTTTGTATTCCCTTGTAACTTTAAAGGGATACTTCACCTCTGGGAAGATGAATGTGTATTTAATATTGGTCATTTATATAGTAGAAATGTGAAATTATTTTTGAAATTGAAGCATTCTAGACTGAGAAAAGGCAGAAAATGTATTTTTTACTCATGTGGCTGAAAGACAACAACTCCCAGAATGCCCTTGCTTTGCTGCTTACGAGGCCACTCCCAAACCACACCTACCGGTTACAGACGGCAGAATCCGAAAAATGGATACAAATATGCTTGCTTTGATACATCTTGAGTTATTTTATAAATTTCCATCGAAATGGTGCTGAATTGCGTTGTTCCGGGATGTACTAGCCTAATGTATATAACACAACTTACACTTTCACATTAAAAATATGATGCAAGGCATGACCATGTCAACAGAGTAACGTTAGCTTAGTAGCTCTGGATATGAACTGTTTTCCTCCTATTGAAATCACAATTTCTCTAAGCTAATACATTCTCTAGGCTAATACAAACTCTAGTAAAACTAAAGGTTTATAAAAATAACCACAACCATATGTGAGTTATAACTTTTAATTAAAATTTTTAATATTAACATTTTTACACAAAGTTCTGTGGATTCAGCGATCACCTCCAGAAGAAAATTGCATCGCTGAGATTCGTGACAGCAATATAATAGGACTCTATACCTCGGCACACAGCGAGAGCACTGACACCGCCAGTCCGCCCCAGCTCGAGTGTGGCCGGGCTCACGTCTCGCTCCGGCCGCGGGCTCACGTCTCGCTCCGGCCGCGGGCTCACGTCTCGCTCCGGCCGCGGGCTCACGTCTCGCTCAGGCCGCGGGCTCACGTCTCGCTCCGGCCGCGGGCTCACGTCTCGCTCCGGCCGCGGGCTCACGTCTCGCTCCGGCCGCGGGCTCACGTCTCGCTCCGGCCGCGGGCTCACGTCTCGCTCAGGCCGCGGGCTCACGTCTCGCTCCGGCCGCGGGCTCACGCTCCGGCCGCTGGCTCACTCTCAGGCCGCGGGCTCAGGTCTCACTCCGGCCGCGCTCGCTCCGGCCGCCTCAGGTCGCCGCGAGCATCAGATTCTCGCAACAGATCTTCGAAATCCCCTTCTGCCATTTCAACTTCAAAACTATCTTCCGCCGTCGTGATTAGCCTACTATACAAACTTTTTACACAGCCCAAGAGGCAAGAGCCTGTTAGCATAGCTTCTACAGAAAAATGGCCGACATTCTCTTTACAGTCTGTGAGTGAGATCCCGCCCCATATGGGCGTGGTGAAAACATGCGGAACACTGGCTGTAGTCTTTAGGCTCTGTCACAAAAATCCTCCGATGACGCAAAATGACGATTTTTGCGTCATCGGAGGATTTTTTCCAGACTAAAAATTAATTTTTCTCTCATATCAGGGGGATATGAGGGGGGGAAGCACGGTAATTCGAAAATACTACTGGTTTTCTACTAATACAAAGCTTAATGCTAAATCCTGAAGTAACCCTTTAAGTAAAAGTTCCATCTCGTCGTCGGTCCATGAAAAGTTATCTCTGGTCTTCGACATTGCTAATCTTTGCAGAGGTAACTTAGCTACTTTCTTCTTCATCAAATCTGACGAATAGTCAATCTGTTTCCTGTTTACACAGGCACGCGCATGCCCAGTGTAGGTGAACGGTCACGTGATCTGCGTTTTCAGTCGTTTTAATGTGGACGGAGATGAATTCTAATACGCAGCTAAAACGCTGGTGTGGACGGAGATCGTATTCGTTTAAATGATCCATTTCTAAACTAAAATGCAGTAGTGTGGATGGGGCCTTAGACTAGATATTTTGCAACCGACAACGAGTCACGTGCCTCACATTCACCTGCTTCAGACAGCCACGGAAACAGTGTGTGTAAACAGTCGTTTTAGTGTTTGACAGGAAAAATGGCAGGTCAATTGGAGTCACGTCAATTGGAATAACCAATTAATTCTTACCTTTACAGTACAAAAGTCCATTCATGGAGAAAAAAAACTTTGATGGTACAGTTGGGCACTGTGTAGGCAATTATGACAGCTTGAACTGCTAAAACTTTGTGTAAACAGGTCACAGACACCTGTCACGCAAATAACCTATGCAAATAAGGACATTAACCCAGGGTTTAGGAATGTAGCTACAGTGTAAAATGTCAATTTATGAATACCCAGAATTAACTGATAGCCCCATGAAAATTATGAGCAGTGTTAAAGGGGTCCTATTATGCCCTTTTACAAAGTGTTGATTTGGTTTTTGGGGTGTACTCGAATATGTTTCATGCTTGATTTTTTTTTAAAATACATTGTTTTTCACATATTTTTAAACTAGCTCCTCCCTCCCCAGTCTGGGTGAAGCGCTGTTTCGATAAAGCCCCTCCTTCCGGAGTAAGAAATGTGCTGTGATTGGTTTAGCTGGCCCAGTGTTAGTTGATTGACACAGCTGTGTTCGGGAAATGTCCCACCCCTTTATTACATCAAACTCTACTCACTCAGATGTAAATAGCCTATTAAGGATGGCGTCAATTTCAAACCAATTTAAACCTGATTTAGACATTTCAATTAGGAACATTATGACTTTGTTGTAGTCCAAACGAGCCATTCATTGTAGTTCTTAAAAAAATGGATTCTGTTAAATAAAGTAGGCTATCTCCCTTTGGAGTGGACTTTGAGCTTTATAAACTTGCAGATCTTTATGCCCAAACAGCAACATTAAAGACTAACTAAGGTTGAAATAATAGGACCCCTTCAAACGTGAAGATTACCCAGGATTCCGATTACCCAGGGTTTAGAATGACCCAGGGTTAACTATCTCAAGTTTGCAAAAGCCATAGTGATTCAGTGAATTACCTATCAGAATTTTATTTTGTTAAATAAGAACACTCAACAGTTGCATTATTTATAACTGTTACAATGTGATAACTTGATCAACATCTCACATGTTATCAAAATTAGTAACTCTTTTAAACCAACATCTTGTTTTTGCCTAAATTCGTACAGTGAGAAAGGTTCAAAGACAGCCGTTGTTATGGTCTTGCAACCAAATATAGGGCTACAGCCTGTGATAATTCATTCATCTCACAGTGTTTGCTAGCCAATAAAAATGCAACATGATATGGCGTATTGATCAACGCGACATGGCGCCGCTAAAGCTTGAAACTATTTGTCTCAAGCTCCATTTGCAAAATTGGCATGCCAGGTCGGCCTCTTTTGACCGTGACCATGACCGTGTCCATATTCTCCTCTTTCGCTTTCTCCTCTTTTTTTTTTCAGTGCACAAAACCACAATTGCCAAAGTGCGATTATTCTAGCTCTGTTTGTTTACCACTAGCACATGCTAATTTGCGCTCCCTCTTAAAGCTAACGAGGTGACTTTCTTGAAGAGATGTACAGAACTGGTTATGGTCTCAGGGGGTTGAACTCCCACTCCTCACTGTGAAGTTAATTAGGTTTGTCAAAACAAAGAGTGATTTTGTTATCAATTTCTTGTTAGCCTATGTCTTGGGAAGTTTTTCATTCATTTGCAGTTAGTTTAAATCTAAACCTAACTTTAACCGGTTGATGAATGAGCTTAAACTCTTGTGCAAATCTTTCAAATTGGTTAAAAACAAGAAAGCTCTCAAATTGATTTCTCTTTTGAATATTTATAAATTAATTTAAAAAGGCCCTTTTGATTTATTAATTTCATTTCATTTACTTGTTTATTTAATTATTTGTTTGTTTGTTCTATTGGGATGTTTCTGTTTTGTTACTGGATATGCTCAACCTGGCTGAGCAATAGTTATTTCCAGAGATTTGAGTATGTACCTTGTTTGTTTGTTGAAGTTGAAGCAAAAGACTATGCATGCTGATGACATTTTATTTTTCTATACTCACTTGCATCATAGCCTACGATTCAATAGGTGTCATCATTGTACAGTCTACATACATACAAGTTTATTAGATCCGTACAGTGTGATTTGTGATGATTACAATGTTTGATTTGTCATACATAAATTGTATGTCATAAACATGGCACATATTAGCAGAATTTCACACTTATTGCAACCTTTTACAACTTTGCATCTTACTTTAAGCAATGCATTATGGCAAGACATTAGTTTTCGAATAATTTAATTTTAATTAGTTAATCTACATAATCTATATTGATCTTGTGATAAGCACACTGTATTTTATGCTATATTTTGCATTCGTAAACTCTATACTATAACCAAAATTTACATGCAACTTGTTTTACATATTTTTAGTGTGATATGAAATTCCATCTCAAATTAGAATGTATTCTATTATCAAATTTAACTGTGATGATAACAAGATACAATTATTCTCACAATTTTGATTGTTTTTTTAAAATGATTTATTTGAATTTTACCATTTTTATGACTTAAATTAATGTTTATGATTAGCTTTTGATGAATTCATAAACTCCAGTTTCCTCACAAACCTCAGTTTGTCAAACCCTGATCTAGAACATGCCACCTCTCAGTCAACATACATTTCAATATTGGCGAGTAAGGTTTCCAAATTCTTTTTATTTGAAATACATAACCTGCCATAATTATATTAAAACATAGCCTAATATTAATTGCAACTTGCAACACTAGCTAATAATTACTATTATTAGCAAGTGAAATGTTTTATTTGATCTAAAATACGAAAGACAAATGCACTGTTTAATACAATACAATACAATACAATTTTATTTGTATAGCACATTTAAAACAACTGCCATTGACCAAAGTGCTTAACAAGGCCAAAAAGACAAACAATACAAATAAAAATATACCCATAAAACACACATATCAAGGTATATTAAAAGCTATTGAGAAAAAATGCGTTTTCAAAGTAGATTTAAAAATTGACAAAGTTGGGGCAGATCTAATGCAAGCCGGTAGGCTATTCCATAGATTTTCCATTGGCTGCAAAAGCGCGATCACCCCTATTTTTTTTAATATTCGAATGTTTAAGCCAAGTAACATAATCCGCTTTCTTTTTGGTGAAGTATTTAAGGCATGTTTTCCACATATTTTCACTGCTAAAGTGCATGATTTGTTGCAACAGAGTTAGTCCAGTCATCAATAGCGCATTGCTACTTCATTGTCTTTCAGCATTCTGCTTTCATTTGATTAATACTCCAAATAAGCTATAACTCTCCATATGTGTAGTAATAAATGGGTGAGATTAGAGATGAGTGGAAGTGAAGTGCAGAACAGTTAAATGATCTGGTCTTTTTTTCAGGACACTACTTAACTAATATTTGTGTTTTTTCCCCACAAATATTTAATTTGCTGCTTTATACAAGCCTCAGATATGCATCCTCTTATGAATGTTGTGCTATCCTCTCACCTAAAAATTGGTGGTGGTCAAAGTATGTATTGAGTAGCCATATCAATAAGGTAAAAGAAAATCTTCCTATTTCACATGGTGCTCTTCCTGACACACTCCACAAAACCTTTGATCATGCCAATCTTGTCTATAGCCCCCATCTCTTATATTGCATTCAAGGATACACACTGGCTTCACATGAAACAACACACATGGCAGTGCTGTATGTTATTTGTATGACATCTTTGCCTCTTTTCATGCAGAGGGATGTCCTACACCCAACGGTCCTGGTGGGGGTTAAATTACTGTAGCTCAGATTGGATGAGCTCAGATTCTCCACTTCACTCAATTTTCCTCTCTGCCTCCATTGCCATCAATAATTAGAGACTTTCTGCCTATAGGTGTAACCATGGCCTCAAGGTTGGGGATCACCTCAACACCAGTGCTATTGACTGACTTCACCTTCATTACCTGAACTAAAACCCAGGCTGACCCAATCCACAATTTGGGGATACAAGGGATAGTTTACCCAAAAATGAAAATTCTGTCAGTAATTACTCACCCTCATGTCGTTCCAACCCCGTAAGACCTTCGTTCATCTTTGGAACACAAATGAAGATATTTGTGATTAAATCTGAGAGCTGGATCACTCCTCCATAGGCTTCTAAGGGATTGAAACTTGACAGCCCCGAAAAGTTATTAAAGAAATCGTTAAAAGAGTCCAAGTGACTACAGTGCTCAATCTTAAGTTTATAAAACGACGAGAATACTTTTTGAGTGCAAAAAAACACAAAAATAACGACTTTATTAAACCATCTCTTCTCTTCCGTGTCATTCTCCTAAGCTGTTGACGTAATGTAACAGCGCAGTAGTGCTTCTGTGTTATACGTCACACGTAGGCTCACTATTGGCCGACGCTGGTCATGTGTGTGTGTGACGTTCAACCAGAAGCGTTGCGCAATAACACTACATGAAATCTCCAGGCCCATAGAGAATACTTGAATAAAGTCGCTATTTTTGTTTGTTTTTTGCGCTCAAAAAGTATTCTCGTAGCTCGATAAACTGAAGATCTAGCCACTGTAGTCACTTCGACTCTTTTAACGATTTCTTTAATAACTTTTCGGGGCTGTCAAGTTTCAATCCCTTAGAAGCCTATGGAAGAGTGATCCAGCTCTCTTAATTTGTGTTCCGAAGATGAACGAAGGTTTACGGGGTTGGAACGACATGAGGGTGAGTAATTACTGACAGAATTTTCATTTTTGGGTGAACTATCCCTTTAAGAGGCTTTCCCTATACATTTTGTCAGACATGGCCTAATTCACTATTTGTAAAGAAGGTCTCAAAGAACAAGATTGTGTATCTACTTTATCAAAAGATTGTTTTAAAGCTGAACATGGACTTTTTCATTAAAAATAAGTTAAAAAAATCAATTATTGTGCAAGTGCATAAAATAAGTGTTACAAAGTGTGTCCTTGCCTTACTGTAAGCTTGATTTATAATTTCAGGTGTCAGGTCGGATTTTGCTGGAAATGTCACTTTCAGGTCAATTGTCTTCAGGGGCGTTCACACCGGAGGAACCTTTAGTTACTAGAACTATTGGCGAAACAACAGCTTTTCAAGATGCACGTGGAAATTTGGCTGATCCTTGACATTCGACGTGATTGCGGATGGCAATGCAAAGTTGATTCTGCCCTAATTTGTTCTAACATGTCATTTTTTTTAATGTTCTACATTTATGTAGCAAATGAGAATATATAAAATGATTGACTATAATTGGAGACAAAGGTCTTGATAACCCTATAACTGTCTGAGTTGAGTCACTATATTTTATTGAGAGGAGTACCTAACTTAACTCAAACTGATTGAGCCAGGTCTACCTACCATCTGGTTGAGGTATGTTATGCCAAAAAAATCCACTAGATGTCACAGTGTCAATCATTAGCATTGTCACAACACTTCTTCTAACATGGATGTCAGAAACAAATAAATCACCCCAGCCATGTGAACTGTTTTTGGTGAAATTTTGCAAGCAAAGCATATTTTTTTTTAATACATATTACACTGTAAGAGCACTAACTTTACAAAATGATGTTACTTGGTGCCATGAAAAAACTTATGTATGTTTTTAATAATTTTTCAAAAACATGCTCAACCAAACGAGCACATAACGGTTAACTGTCACCCCCCTTTTTGAGAATGGACATTACAATGCACTATTAAAACTTGGTTGTAATTCAAGAATGCTTTGGAATAAAGACCTAAGTTTGGTCTTGTTTTCAAGAAAACACTCAGCAGATGATTGCTGAAGTAAAAGCACTTAAAAAAAATAAAAGTATGAAAAAGTTATGGAAGTTTTAAATTTACATTAAATCAAATATACTGTACTTAATATTTTTACTATAAAAATACTATAAAAACAAAGCCATATATCTTGTGTTCCAAATTTGAAGTTGATATCACAAAAATTGAAGTTCCCATGAGATTTTGTTTAGGCGTAATACCGAAAAATGACATAAATTCCATTGAATTTAATTGTATGCATTCTGCTGTAACACATTAATAAATTTCTGTCCAAATATCACTTCTGTCACAAAATATGGAACCTTGAGACTCAGACCTTTCTGACAATGTGTTTTGTCAAGATTAGAAAAGGTTTTGATCATATATTATGATGGGCAATGAAAAAGTATGGCAAAGTATTTGTATGAATTCTGGTACCATTTTTACCATTAAGTGACATCTCAACCACTTGAGATGAAATGATATAATGTGTTTAAAAAAAACTACATTGAGTCTGGTTAGCGGCATAAGGAGATAAGAAATGCAAACAAAAAAAAATTCCATTACTTTTTTCTTGGTGCGGACTTTAAAGGGTTTGATTTTCATTTTTGTTCAAGGTAATTAAAGCAACAGTTTTTCAATTACGGAAGAGTAAAAGTATGGGATTTGGGGTAAAAAGCGCATGCTGTCGTGCGAAAGGGACAATAATTAACATGATGATAAACAACTGGCTGAATTTTTAATTTGTTGACATGACATGGTTAGATTCAGATGGTAAATATCCTATATCAAGTTGGGTGTCCACCTTAGAGATAGCCTAAGCACCATTTTTATAATGAAACCATCATATAAAAATATACTTTATATGTTACTGTAAAGTTAGCTATATTTAATTATTGTAGGATCTCATTCAATGCTTTCAGAATCTTTACTTTTTTTAAATAATTTTATTTCTGTATTTTTACAATTTTAAGGACAGTATATTTATTGAACAAAAATGAATTATTTTATTTATCAAAATAACTGAAAATTGTACAAACTTTGCTAATGATTGTTTTGAAATTTATTAACTTAGAAATTTATTAAAAAACATTATTTTAGCTAAAGTATTTATATCAATACTTTGTTCCTTTTGCCCCATTCTGGTTTTACCTTGTGTGTGGGGCAAAAGGCCCACCTTGCACTATAAGATTTTTACAAACCAAACAAACCACTTTTATGATCTATTTTCATACTATATGCTCAATTGTTCAATAGATTTTTTTTAAATCATCTGAAAACATACAGTATGAGAGTAGTATTTTTTCATAAGGTGTTAGCCCCATTGTAACCAACCAGGGATGCACCGATACCACTTTTTCCAGAACGAGTCCGAAACCGTTACTTTAATTTTTGGTACTCGACTGATACCTGCATTTTCACTGCATTTGTAATTTTTAAATGTATTGGTAGAAACCAAAATAATATAAATCATATTAGTTGGCTTAATTTGTTCATCAAAATAAATATTACCTTCAGTTATTTTTCATATAATTAAGACTGCTAAAATGCATTGTATGAGCTTCTGTTACTTTCACTTTTCATTCTATTGCTCTATCATATTTTATCTTTCATTTATAGCTCAGCACATATTTAGAGCAGCTCCAGAAGCTCAGTTTATAAATCTATAAATATGAGTTCAGAAATGAGTAACAACCAATCGGAGCGTTGGGTTTGTTAGCCTCGCCCCCTTGCCTACCTATTGCTGCGCAGTGCAAGACAGATGCAGACTGACGGAGAAATGTGATATGAGAACTGATATGAGTTAAAATAGAAAAATATGTTTCTTAAACTGTTCAAAGTTCATAAACTGAACGAATCGGAATGTAACATCAAGGTATTGGGTGATCCAGTGTGATTGTGTCGACCGGGCAGAGTTTACATTACATTTTTACTCGGTGAGCTTACCAATGTTATAATTAGCCTTAAAAACGAATGACAACACATATGTGATAGTGGTTTATGTGTTTTAAGCATATATGAGACAAAATGGCGTTATATCATGATATTGTATGGGTTGGATTGTTAATTTGCAGTGTGGTTATCAGACCGCATGGTGTAACGGAGGGTGATTCACAGGTTCTTTAATGGACCAAAGGTTTTTGGTGGGTCAATAACTAAGAAGACACTCAAGTACCCAAAACTCATTAGATATACATGTAACAATTTTATTGATTTTTTAAATAAATATTTACATATTTGTACAATCAACATATTTGTACAATCAACAAACATAATAATATATTCAGCATGGGGTCTTGAAGGTTGGCAAATACATGCATTAAGTCAATTCATGTGATCACCTCCCATGCATAATTTCATTGCACTGCAAACCTCAAAGCCATATTAAATACTACACCAATAAATACACACCAAATATCAATCGGGACATACCATCAATACCACTCATGGCCGTCGTCAATATACAATACAAGCGGCAGGATATGGGAGATAATAACCTGCCCACCCCCTTGCTCACACACTCACACACTTTACACACAAATAGCGCCGGGGGACCAGTAGTTTCACACATAAATTAGGGCCTCCCCGGCGAACAAGGCAATACCAACACATACATCAACAACCAATACAACCAGGGCTTGACATTAAACCCGCCAAATGCGGGTGGATTTTGCTTGTGGCGGGTAACGCAGTCACTCCAACTAGCCACTTTGGCGGGTTTAATCATTGTAGTCTTTTCAAAAGGCATCTGAAAAGAGCTCACTGGCTGTGTTGCGTGCGCGTCTCAGCTGCGTGGTGTTTCCGTTTTTATTTCGGCTCCCATGTTAACAGGTTAGAGCTTGCACTGCGTGACACGCGCGTCTCGAGCCGCGCCGAAAACGCGTGCATGCTAGAAATAGAACCGACGCCTATTTTTCACGCGACACGCAAGCGTGTTGGAAGCGTTTCCAGACGAAATAGAATAGGAAAAGATGTCATTTTGACACGAACACATATTAATAAATGATATTTTTATGTTTGAAAGTCTATAGGTTTTGACAAATGCATATATAAATGTAATTTAAAAAATAAATAGGCTAATAGGCCTAATTATCGATTTTTAAATATCGCACCTGTCAATAGCTACAGAACGAAATAATCTGTAGGCTAGCCTACTTTGCCGTCTATACCGACGTTGTCGCTGTATCAGTAGTAGGTTATATATTATATTTATATAAACATGTATAAAATGTATAAACGGCGCCTATGTCCCGAGATAGCCCTCCCTGTACGTCGCCAGCAGCGCCGCGTCAGACACGTTTCTGGTGTGCAAATGGTAAATGGACTGCATTTATAGCGCTTTAAACAGACTTTATAGTGCAAAGACACAGAAAACGCCACGCAGTCAGTGTGTCGCCGGCCTAACGTCGTTGGACGCCGGTGGAGCTATGTGGTGTCCCATTCCGGACCATGGCATGAATTTTTCGTGAGTAACAAAGAATTGTAACAAAGAATTTCCCATCGGGGCTCAATAAAGTAATAGCCTACTGGGTCTGATTCTGATATTTAAACAGACAGTGTTTCTAATGCTAAAGGTTTTTTTCAGTTTTTAAAAAAATCTTTTTCATCAATCTTCTACATCCATGCACCACTTTTATTAAGCAATAGAAGCTATTTTTATGTCTTTATCTTAATATATGGTTTTATTTTAAAAAAAGTTGTAAACACAACCTTATCAGAGCTAATGATAATGACCTGTATTGTTATACATTTATGTAGTCTTGATTTGGGTGTGTACAGTGGTTTTACATTTAAAAGGGTTGTAAATCTAGTTCAAATAAATTTTAGCACACCAGTCAACTTTAATCAGGTAATTTCACAACAACAAAAAATGTGGCTAGTAAAATGCTGTGTGGCTAGTAACTTTGGAAAACCACTAGCCACATTGGCTAGTGAGCAAAAAAGTTTTTTTTTTTTATTTAACAGTCAGACATACATACAAACCAACATAGTACAGTAGTGAGCAATCTTGTAAATCCATAATTCCAGAAGTGACATAAAAGTGATATAATTGTTTGATCTAAGTGTGTATTTGAGCGGGTGTGAGTGTGGGTATGTGTATGTGTATGTGTGTGTATGCGTAAACAAAGTAACCATTTATTATTTATTACCATTGTCATTACCATCACCACCCCACTCCCCACTACCACCATATTGCCAATATTGTGTTGGTCGATTTTTATTTCCATCCTTCCTCCTATGTAACAATTGCCATTGTCAATGCCGCATAAAATAAAAGATGGTATAATAAGATGATAAGATAATATAAGATAACCTTCCCCCACATCTCAGCAGTCCCTATCTTTTCCTAATTTTTTTTGTGTGTTATGTGCAATGTCTAAGGTGCATTAAAAGAGGGAGTACAGTGCGAGAGTGTCTCAAATTGGGACAGAGATGCTGTCCCGTTGAAACCACTTCTCGCCTGTCTTGCCTGCCCTGGTGTTTGTGAGGTTTTCCATATATACATATTTCTTTTTTTTTTTTTTTTTTTCTTTTCATTCTATGTTGTGGTGCATTAAAAACCCATGAAGAGATAAGGGGGGGATTATTGCAGTAGTGATGATAATGACATTTAATTCCAATACAGCATTGACAATGGCAATATTGATGATTATAATAATAATGATAATAATAATATTATTAATAAATGATAATGATGATGGCAGTGGTGACCGCAATGGTGAGAGCAAAAGACAGCAACAACAGCAATTACAACAATGAAAAGATAAAAGTGAAAATAGTAATCATAACAATAACAGTGAAGATAGTAATAACAATGATGACATAAACAAGTTCAAATAACTAAAATGCATTAATATTCGTGGGTTGGTTAAGAAGGTGGGAGGAGTCGGAGTTGAAAACAGAGAAAGGATTCATAGCTGTAAGAGGTCAGAAAGTGTTGGACGGCAGAGGTCAGTTTCAGATGCGTAATTATGAAGGGGAGATGCGTATTCCATTGCAATGAAGTCTGAAATAAGATTTTTCCAAATGTTAATGTGTAATTTATTTCTAGTTTTCCAGTTCATGAGGATAGTTTTCTTGGCGATGGTTAGAGCTATGAGGAGTATTTTAGAGTTTACAGTTTTATCAGTGATTATTGTCAGGTCCCCCAGCAAGCAAAGAGAAGGCGACAGTGGGATGTGGCAGCCGACTATAGTGGATAGTGACTGTGACCTCTTCCCAGAAGTGTTTGATTGGAGTGCAGTGCCAGGTGCAGGTTGCATCTGTAGAATTTTGATTGCAATGTGTGCAAACTTCTGATGTGAAACCCATTTTAGCTAATCTGCTGCCCGTGTAATGTGTTCTGTGAAGTATTTTGTATTGTATTAACTGAAGATTCGCATTTTTGGACATGAGATAGATGTTTTTACAGATTTGGGTCCAGAAGTTGGCATCAGGGGCTATTGAAAGATCGTTTTCCCATTTTATTGTTGGTAAGTATATGGTCTGAAGTTGGTTTGAAATCATTTTGTATATTTTAGAGAGAAGTTTCTTTGGGGAGGAAATGTTGACCAAGTCTGATATTGCCGGGTGGAAGTTCTAAATTTGTGTCTCTGATGTTGATTTTTGTCAGAACAGAATATTTGAGTTGTAGGTATTTTAAAAATTCGTTGCTCCCGATGCCATACTCCTGGGCCAGTTGCGGAAATGGTGTAAATGTGTTAGATTTGAAAATGTGCTTAATGTGGGTGATACCCTTTTCCGCCCATGTGTGAAAATTCAATGTTTTTTTATTGCTTATAAAGTCACGGTTGTTCCACAGTGGGGTGAGGTTAGATGGAGCTAATGTAGAATTAGTGATTTGGTGAAATTTCCACCAGGCTGTCAGAGTGGCAGATATAGTTACTGCATTAAAACATGTGTGTTGTTTAATTGATTTGGTGAGGAACGGTATGTCAGCTATATTTAATTCTTTGCATAGTGATTGTTCTATATCTAGCCATATAATATCAGATTGGGTGGGGTGAATCCATTTGTATATGTATTGCAGTTGGTTAGCCATTGAGTAATATTGGAAATTTGGTGCTTCTAGTCCTCCTTGAACCTTACTTTTTTGTAGTGTAGTGAGTTTAATCCTTGGTGTTTTAGTTTTCCAGTAGAAGCGAGTTATAATGGAGTCTAGTGATTTAAACCAGGTGAGTGTGGGGTGGGTTGGAATCATTGAAAATAGATAATTAATTTTCGGTAAAATTGTCATTTTTATTGCTGCTATCCTGCCGATTATGGAGATTGGAAGGTTGAGCCACCTGAGCAAATCTTCTTCTATTTTTTTTAGCAGTGGTGTGAAGTTGAGTGTTACCAACTCTGACAGTCTGGAGGAAATTTAATGCCTAAGTAAGTGATGTGATCATGACATATAGGTATCGGTGATTGATGGGGTGCCACATCCCATTTGGTTTTATGTAAAGGGAGGATGAAAGATTTATTCCAGTTTATTGCATAATCTGATATTTTTGAGAAGGATTGGATTGTTTTAATTATTTCTTGAGTAGATGCTAGGGGTTCTTGTATATATAGTAGGATATCATCTGCATAAAGTGAGATTTTATGTTTTGTTTGTGGTGTTTCAATACCTTTGATTGCTGGGTTTTGACGGATAGCTGCTGCTAAAGGTTCAATAAAAATCGTGAATAGGGATGGAGAGAGTGGACATCCCTGCCTCGTCCCCCTGTGCAGTGTGAAGCTTTGTGATGTTAGTCCATTGGTTGTGACCGTGGCCGATGGTGATGTGTATAAAATCTTGATCCAGTTAATAAATGACTCTCCAAAGCCGAATTTTTGTAACGTGGTGAATAAAAATTTCCAGTTGACCCTATCAAAAGCTTTTTCGGCGTCTAATGTGGCAATGAGAGTATCTTTCTGTTGTACTGATGAGTAGTGCATTAAATTGTATAATCTGCGGGTGTTATTGGATGCGTGTCTACCCTTTATAAAGCCGGTCTGATCAGGGTGGATTATATATGGTATAATTTGTTCAATTCTATGGGCTAGTGCTTTGCTAATAATTTTTATGTCGACATTTATAAGTGAGATAGGACGATAGTTAGATGTGAAGGTGTGGTCTTTGTTAGGTTTAGGAATGAGTGATATAAGTGCTGTATTCATATGGGAAGGGAACTTTGCGTTATGTTTTATTTCTGTTATTGTTCTGCTAAATAATGGGTATAAGGTTGACCAAAAATGTTGGTAGAACTCAGCAGGGAAGCCATCTGGACCTGGTGCTTTATTATTTTGCATGCTTTTCAATGCGGAGTGAAGTTCCTTTTCTGTGATTGGTAATTCTAGTGTGTTTACTTGTTCCATGTTGAGTTTTGGTAGAATGGTGTTATCGAGGAATTGGGTTATGTCTTCTTGGTTTGGGTCCAGATCAGATGAGTATAATTTTGTATAGTAATCTTCAAATATCTTGTTTATCTCAACTGGTGAATTGGTTAGCTTCCCTGCCGAGTTTCTGATGGAGGTTATTGCTGTTCTTTCTTTATTTCTTTTAATTTGACTGGCTAAATATTTTCCGGATTTATTGCTATGGTGAAAAGTTTCTTGACGGAGCCTGTGAATCAGAAACTGGTTTCTTTTGTTTATTATTTCATTAAGCAAAAATGTTTTTTCTCTAATTTCTTTATAGATGCTTTCTGATTGAGTATTTGCATGTAAAATTTCTAATTCTTTTATTCTTTCTTCCAGTTGGACTTCTTTTTCTCTGTCCTTTTTTTTTTTATGTACTGAATATGATATAATTTTCCCCCGTAAAACTACTTTCCATGTTTCCCAGAGCAGTGATGCTGACGACTTTGGAGAGTAATTTATTTCAAGGAAGGATGTCCACTCTCTCTTGAAGTAGCTGTCAAATTCTGGATCTTTCAAGAGTGATGTATTAAAACGCCATCTGGTGCGGTGCTTTGGTATTGCCGATAGATTCCATGTAATAGTTACTGGAGAATGGTCACTAATAATGATCGGATGTATTTTGGTTTCTAAGATATTTGGTATTATTGAATTACTGGTTAGAAAGAAATCAATGCGGGAGTAGGTTTGGTGGACATTAGAATAAAAGGTGTATTCTCTGGCGAGTGGGTGTTGTAGCCTCCAACCATCACCAAGACCAAAATCACTCATGAACTGCTTTATTGTTTTAGAGGACTGCCAAGATTTTCCTGTATGTTTTGACCTGTCAAATGATGGATTGATTACAGTGTTATAGTCTCCCCCTATAATTATTGGACCGTTGGAAATGTTTGAAAGAGAGGAAAAAAAATTTGCAAAGAAGGAGGAATCATCAGAGTTTGGTCCATAAATGTTGCCAATTGTAATTGGATTATTGTTGATTGAAATGTTAATAATGATAAAACGGCCTTCAGGATCTGAAATGGTTGTATGGTGGTTAAACTGTATTTTTTTGTTTATTAACCCTCTGAGGTCTGAGCTGTTTTGGGGCTCTTTCGGTGTTTTGGTATGCCCTGACATTTGTGCTTATTTCAGCTACTTAAAACATACCATTTGCCAACATATAAATTTGCTGTATTCAGCACAAACTCTGCTACAATAATATGTGAGCAAAATTGATGTACTTGTTTGCATTTTATAGAAAAAAAATAATATGCGTGGTTAGTACGTTTTGGAAAAAAAAATGTCACTGCAATAAGGCCATTTAACACATAATGAATAGTTGTCCACAATACTTTTGAGTTACTATTCTTGTAGGCTAGAATTTTTACTTCAAAATGAAGTGAAAATCATTCTGACCACTCTTTCAGAAACATCAATATAACGATTTGAATTTCTTACATCAGTTTTTGGGTCAGCAGTGCTGTATGCGTGGGAGTGTTAATGCCCATGAATATTAATGTGATTTACACCTGGGAAGACTAAAGACACTCCCCCAATGGCTAATGGGCCATCAAGGTGCTTTGAGGCAGCCTGAACAAAGAATGATTCACTGGTGAACAAAAAGTTAAAAAGAACAGCATTTATTCAAAATAGAATTTACGTTCTTTCCTAAGAATGTAAAGACTTAAAGTCATTACTATCACTTAACACATCCTTTCAAAAAAACAAACATAAAAATACCAAACTTTTTTTTTTTATAAAAAAAATATTTTTATTCAAAGAATACTAAAAAAAAACTACCGCAGGTTTAAAAAACTGTTTGAATAGACTCATGGGCGAATGCGAGTCTACAGAGCTCAGTTGCGGTCCAGTTTCCCGTGCAGGAAGAAATCGCAGTGTCTGTGGAACCATGTCAACATCGGTCTCTGTTTTCCATGACAGCGTGGACTGCATGTTGCTCGTCTGCTTGTTTGCCTTGGCTCTCTTCGGAACTGGTGCTTGGACATTGTCACATCTGTTATAAAAAAAGAAGAAAGAAAAAGTGTGAGCATGCTGATAAGACAATCAAAGAAACTGTATTATTATCATTATCAATCACTAATTACCATGGATTTAAAAAAGACATATTTGTAATTTCACACAAGAATGGGAACTTTTACATTATGACGATGTAAACACAATTAGGCTACATTTCATCTGTAAAATATTACGCCTATGCACTTACTCAGTATTATTCTCGATCGCACTGAGAACTGAACGACACCTGCGTGTCCCTCTGCGAGGTGCTGGAGAAGGAGAACGTGATGCAGCCAATTTCCTAAAAAACAAAACAAAATAACTGTTAGCATACATTATGTATACAACAGAGTTATTGAATATTCTGTACTGAATATGCATCTGTTACTGAATATTCTATATAGGTATTATTGTTTTTTTTGTATTATGTTTTGTTATTGAGTGTTAAAGCTGCCGTGACAATATAATTTCCTGCAAAGGATCAATAAAGTATCAACAACAACAACAACATCTGTTGATGGCCCATATAGAATGCATGCTGATAACACAATCAAAGAAACTGTATTATTATTACGCTTATCAATCACTAATTACCATGGATTAATTTCACACAATAATAGGAACTTTTACATTATGACGATGTAAACGATATTACGTCTATGCACTTACTCAGTATTATTCTCGATCGCACTGAGAACTGAACGAGACCTGCGTGTCCCTCTGCGAGGTGCTGGAGAAGGAGAGCATGATGCCACATTCCTAAAAACAAAACAAAATAACTGTTAGCATACATTATGTATACAACAGAGTATCTGTTGATGGCCCATATAGAACGCACGCATTTATTATGTACACTCAATGAACGGATCGTTCGCGATCGACACATCGCTACATTTCAAACATTTACACCTGTATTCACAGTGCATAAGGCAGTAAGCATGATAATTAGTGTCATAGGCTAACTAAAACTGAACATTTGCGAGTATCTATGGCCCATATAGACAGCACGCATTTAGGGATAGGCTACACAATGAACGGATTGTTCGCGAACGAACGACACCACTAACTTACATTTCAAACATTACACCTGTATTCACAAACAAGTATTTACGCATGATAAAGTGTCATAGGCTAAACAAAACTGAACATTTATATATAACATATTGTATTTAGACAGAATCTATCACGTTTTTACCAGAGTCTGAAATATCACATATAACCTAGCAGTTATTCCCCAAAAAATGCATTACACATAGGCTAAGGCAGTAGGCTATTTTAGCATGATAAGTCATGGGCTAACCAAAACTGAACATTTATATATAAAATATATTGTATTTAGACAGTATCACGTATTTTACCGGAGTCTGAAATATATTTATCTCAATCACATAACCTAGAAGTTATTCTCGAACAAAATGCACTACACATAAGGCAGTAGGCTATTTAGCATGATAATCAGTGTCATAAACTAATCAAAACTGAGTGAAAAATATGTATGCTATATACAAATATGTTCAGAGAATATCACATTTAAAAAGTTTACACGAGCATACAATGTTAGGGATATTGTGAGGTATTTCCTATGTCAAAAGCTAGCCAAAACTAGGCAAAATATAAAATTCATTTGAGCTCTATATGATAAGAAAACGAATTATAACACTAAAAAACTTACTCCGAACTTCTATCCTCGGTTGGATCAATTCGTTCTTGAAAATGCAGCCTTTTCGTCGTCCGAATTGCAATCTTCCTCTGAAGAAAATGTGAATTCGTCATCACTCTCCAGAATCATCTGAAGGGCCTCTCTGTCGGAGTAGCGTGCTGCTGCCATCCTCCAAACGCGATGAACTAACAGTGAATGATCTGATGAAGAAGCTTCATGTTTTTGTGGCTTAATCGCGGGGCGTGCCGCGTGTGCGATGCATAGATCACCTATTTTACCATGTGAAAAGCGCTGGGGGCGTGGCGATCTGAGCTGATTAATGATAATGAGGGGAGAACGAAACAACTGTAACTCTCCTTGGTTTCAAACGGATTACATAAACTGGAAATATATATTTTTTTTAGTAGCTTACTTCATTTAAAAGAAGAGAATCTCAGCTTCATAAAGAGACATCTCTCGTATCTCTGTGACAAGTATTAACAGAGTTACAGTTATTTTTTCGGACGCGTTTCAGAATGGACTTCACTGACGGAGAGAAGGTAAAACGCGCATCATGTTTATTATTCTTTATTTGACGAAAAGCACAACACTTTGTTTTTATTGTGAGTACCCTAAAAAAAATAGAAACTAAACAGGATCTAATGATGTACAATACTTAAATGTAAGATAAAAATCAACAGAGTAATTTGAGTCTCTTTTGCACTGATAAGGAAAAAAGTGAGCTCATCACGCCCCCGTGACGGCCGACCTCAGAGGGATAAGATGCATACTCCTCTTTGTTTTGAATTATAGTAGGAGGAAAAACAGTGGTTAAAATGTGTAGTTTTTAAGCTGTTTTGTGTATATTGTGAGAGGTGTGTTTCCTGTATTAGACATATATCTGCTTGTGTATTTTTTAGGTAATTTAAAACTTTATTTTTTTTTGTTTGTGAACCAATTCCACGAATATTCCAAGTTAAAAATTTTAATTGCATGAACCTATAATGTACATTTCATAGTTACCTTGTGTGAGTATAAGTCTGTGTGTGTGTGTGTGTGTGTGTGTGTGTGTGTGTGTGTGTGTGTGTGTGTGTGTGTGTGTGTGTAAATCTATAACACAAAATGACAAATAAAACAGGGAAAACATAGATACCTATAACCAACAACAGAACATATAAACAGTGAGCAAGGCTATTTAGGTGCATTTAGAATACAATGTGTGTGCGTGGTGCGAGTGGTTTAATTAAAGAATATAAAGATTATGATTTGAATATAAATTGAGCATAAACGGATTGGATGTGTTACATTGCTAGTTTAAAAAATTAGTAAAGCCAGGGAGTAGTGTCTTTGTCTCTAAACAATTGTCCATCAATATATAATTTGTCTACTGTGATGATTGCTTTTTTACCTTGATTGATCATTGTCTTGCAGATGGGGAAAAGTAGCTTACGTCTGCGGATGATCTCTTGTGGATATTGGTCGTTGAGTCCGTAATGAGTCCCTTTGAGCTGCCGTCCTTGTCGCTGAACCAGTACTTTTTGCTTGAAATGTTCAAATTTGGCGATGATGGGCCGGGAACGGGTGGAGTTGATGGGTTTCTGTCCTAAACGGTGAACGCGATGGAAAGTGATGTGCTCTACAGTCTCTGGTGTAAGTTTGAGCTGGTTAACCATGGAGTCCTTAATAGATTTTTCGGGATCTTCGGTGGATGATTCGGGAATGCCGGAGAAGATTAGATTGTCTCTCATACTTCGTGACTGTATATCCAGGATGGTTTCTTGCATGGCTTTGTTCTCAGCGATGACGGAGGTAAGTTGAGTGTTTACAGTGGAAAGTGTTGTAGTGAGTGTGTCCATGGAGCTTTTCAGTGATTTGTTTTCTTCTGTGAGCGAATCGACTTGTTGTTGACTGTATTCCAGGCTATGGCGGAGGTTTTGAAATTCTTTGTGCAGTACTCGATTAGTGAGAGTCTAGAGTCCAAGTGAGATAAGCGCTCGTTGATTGAAAAAAGTATGTCGGAACAGCAGTTTGTTTTGGTAGGAGTGGATGCTGGTGATGTTGGTGACGGCGGTGAATCGGTTGATAAGGGAGAATCCGAAGTGCGTGGTTTTTTGGCTTTGCGTGATCTGCCCATTGTACAAAGTCTGTTGAATTGATGGTCAATGTAATCCTCCAGTTGGTCCAGGTCCGAGTTGAAATCCAGGTTTTGAATTAGGTTTAAAGCGGGTGATGTTGTTACAGAAAAAACGAGAGAGAGAAGAGAAAAAAAAAAAAAAAATAAAAAAAGTTTATCTTTTTTCTAGCAGCGGCGCGCTGCCATTTTGAATTTTCGCACCCAACGCACACACACACTACACACTACGTCAATACGTCATCACGTCCTCAATCTTCTGAGCCAAAAAGTTAATGTCAAGCGCTGAATACAACAGTAAAAAATGAGAATGTACGGCTGGCTTTCTTACCCGCTACCGAACGTGGGTTACCGCGTTCAAGGAACTCAACGGCGGCCGCCAAACTTAAAAGGGGAAAACCCCAGCAAAATGTCCCTCCCAGTCGATTCGCACACGTCACACAACAATCTCCAACCCACGCCCCAGCACGGCAGCCTCGGCAAGGAACTCAGCAGCAGCAACAACAAGAAAACCCTCCCAAACAACATCATACCTTTATAGGTTTAATCCCACGTCATGAGGAGAACACGGTGGGCGCTACTAGTATCGCCACTCCCCTTATTTGGGATGAGCAGCTTACATCCGCCCCAGCATCACATCAATGGGCAATATTGCATGACGGCCAAACATTAAGAAATAATGGGTAAACCCTATAGAGGGATGGGGTGAATTATTATAGGCCTGTACCAACTCTGCCACATACTGATCCCAGTTCGCTTTCTGGTCGTCCCTAATGTACCCGACATACTCAGTAATGTCCGATTAAAGTGCTCACATTGTCCATTTCCTGCTGGGTGATAGGGAGTCGTATGAGACTTACTGATGTTGTACAATGAACATAATTCTTTGATGACTTTTGATTCAAAATTGGGGCCCTGTTCAGAGTGCGGCTGATCAACCCCCCCAAAAAAAGGCTATATAAAGTGTCCCCACAATACCCTTGCAACTACTTGTGTCCATTTGTCAAATGTATTTGGATCACATACCTCCCTGGACAGCAGTCTCTGATCCACACAGAGGCGGGCCCACTGTCGCAGCAGCACTTGAGTGGGCCGGTCTTCAGCTGCTCGCTCTTTTGGAACTGGCCCTCTTCCGCTGTCCATATACACCCACAGTCGTGACACAGGCAATTCTGTCTTTATTTATTTGTGCCCCTGCCTCAATCCTTTGACCCTCCTCCAGTATGACATCTTCAACCACTGGAACAAAAGCATGGACACAGGCATGGACCACTTCAGATGCTACATATCCACCCTCACCACATGGGGCTATCCCATCCTCTATAGTCCTGACCGAGGTCTCATTCACAGGCCACCTGGAGAGAGCGTCAGCATTTCCTGGTCTATATCGCACCTCAAACTGAAGTCCTGCGAGCTGGGCACCCAGCGTTGCTCCACTGCACCTACATTGCCTATTCAAATGAGCCAGTGGATCAATATCTGTGAAAACAGTAAAGGGAGACACGGCAAGATATTCCCGAAACTTTTCTATTATGCCCATTTCAACGCCAACAGTTCTAGTTTGAATGAGCTGTAGTTTTTATCATTTCTTTCTGTTGGACGGAGGCTTCTGCTGTCTGCCTGGCATCAGTGTACAACAGAAATGGCAACTGAAAGTGTGCATAAGACAGTATCTTGTAGTGCTTGTAGGAGATTCTCCTTTAATTTTTTTAATGCCATGTCCTGTGCCGCTCCCCATGCCCAACAGTCTTGTTTACCTCTGGTATGCGTCGTTCTGATGTCCCCCACAGCATAGAGATAAGGGGTGCTGCAATTTGGGCAAATGTTTCAATAAAACATATAGTAACCTGCTAAGCCCAGGAAAGCGCACAGCTGGGTGATATTCTGAGGAGTTGTCCAGGCCTCCACTGCTCGCAACTTCTCTAGGTCTGGTGACAGCCCTCCTTCTGCAATCACATGGCCCAAGTAATGCACTTCATGCTGGAAGAGAAAGCACTTAGTAGGTTTAACTTTCAAGCCAAAGTTCTCCAAGTTGCTGAAAACCAAGTCCAGATGGGCAATGTGGGGCTCAAAAGAAGGGGAGAAGACAATTATATCATCTAAATAGAGCAAAATGTTTAAAAATGTTGGTCACCCAGGAAACTTTCAACCAGTCTCTGAAATGTCCCTGGAGCATTGCATAGCCCCATCTGCATCTGATTAAATTCATATAACCCCATGGGGGTCACAAAGGAGGTCTTCTCCTTATCAGCTGGATGCACCCCCACCTGCCAGTACCCATGTGCTAGATCTAATGTTGAAAAAACTCTAGATTTCTTCAATGAAGCCAATGATTCTTCAATTCTGGGGAGGGGGTAAGAATCTTTATGGGTAAAACCATTCGACCTCTTGTAGTCTACACAGAAACAAAGGGTGCCGTCTTTCTTTCTGACAAGCACTACAGGCGTTGCCCAGGGGCTATAGCTCTCCCTAATAATAACATTTTCAAGCATGTTACTCAAAAGTCCCCTCACTTCCTGATACAATTTTGGTTATACCGTTCTCTAATTGGGGCTGCATCGCTTGTTGGTATGTATCACATGCAACACCCTATCAGTGTACCCGTAATTCTCATGTTCTGAGAAGACCTTCTGGTGCTTGGATAATAATTTGCCAATCATCTCTTGTTGTTCAGTACTAAATTGTAGTGGGTCTAATGGAACAGTCACCGGCTGAAACACCTGTTCTTGATCTACATCCTGCACCGTATTCTACCTCACCCTCACTTCCACTGCCTCATCATCCAATGGTCTTAACTCTACATCTCCTTGCCGACTTGGACACAACTCAACATCAAAAATCTGCCCTATTCGACAGCGCTGAAAAAGAGTCACTGGAACTGGAGAAAGATTTAGAAAGATTTCAGACCATCACTCTCTCTTTTGAAACTGTGCTCAGTGATCTAGCTACCAATAACTGGCCCAGCAATACATCTTGACAAGGTTCTACTAAGCCCACATAATCCTTCCTATCAGGTTGTAAACATGCACATGCCTCTATCACAACTTCTGACTGTGCTGGTATTGTCTTCCGTCTTCCCTGAGACCAGTAAATTGAACTTATCTGTCCTGACTCATCAGCAAACTTTAACAGATCTTCACACACTAAAAAAAACATCCGATGCCACACATTAACCTGCACTTCACCTTCTGCCCCTACACAACTATCCCCAGTCTGTGTCATCAGGAAATCTCTACACTCCTTAATCACATTCATGCCAATTAGTCCTGGGCACAATTGATCCATTTGAGTCTTTAATAATCAACATTTTGGTATGACTTTCTCACATATATTCAAATCCACCTCAATATATCCTATGTACGGAATGATTAACCCATTAGCAGCTACCAAATTGAATTTTTGGATTGGTGGATACATTGTTGGTCCTCTAGTCTATAAATATTTTTTAAAATAGGTTTCAGTCAATGTGGTTACTTGTGAACCTGTATCAGGTGTTCTAACCCCCTGTATCACCACTTCCACAACTGGACATTGTTCTATTAAATTATCTTTCTTTTCTGATTGGTCACTAGCCAATGTACCCACTGATTGGGCCTGTATAATGGGTTCTAAAAGTTTAAAGGCCCCTGTACTCCCTCTACAACCCCACAACCTCATTACAGCAGGGACATTTTTCACCTCAGAAAAAGGGTATATTGAACATTGATGTCTGCATATTATACCAATTCTGAAAATTATTCCCCTGCGCCATTTGATCCCCATTAAATTTGACACCAAGGTGTCCCCATCATCAATGGAAACATAAACATATTTGCATTTGTTGCTTGATTCTGAGCCATATCAGGTGAACCATCTACTCTCTGCTGCTCCGCACTGGATGTAGAAGGTAACTGTGCTGATTGTTTTGGAGTTGACATTTTCCTGGTTATTGCCCACAGTCCAGGCTGACAAAACTATGCAAAGTTGTAACCACCCCAATTCACTCTAAGGGTGATTCACAGGTTCTCTACTGGACCAAAGGTTTTCGGTGGGTCAATAACCAAGAAGACACTCAAGTACCCAAAACTCATTAGATATAAATGTAACAATTTTATTTCTTTTTTATACAATCATAATATTAAAATCCAGGGGGCAGCAGGTTGATGCAATCATGACAGGTACAATTCACTTCTCAGGTATTTGTAATTAATGATAACCATCAATAAGTTAACAGAGAATAATAAGACATCAACAAACAGGATAATACATTCAGCACGGGGTCTTGAAGGTTGTTAAAGGGATAATTCACCCAAAAATGAAAATTGTGTCAGTAATTACTTACCACCATGTTGTTCCAACCCCGTAAGACCTTGTTCATCTTCGGAAAACAAATTAAGATATTTTTTATTAAATCTGAGAGCTGGATCCTCCATAGGCTTCGAAGGGACTGAAACTTGCCAGCCCCGAAAAGTTATTAAAGACATTGTTAAAACAGTCCATGTGACTACAGTGGCTCAACCTTAAGTTTAACAAGCGACGAGAATACATTTTGTATGCAAAAAAACAAAACAAAAATAACGACTTTATTTCAATTATTCATTTCCTTCTCTGTTGGCCTCGAGTCAGTTCACGTAGTGTAATAGAGTAGTGCTACTGTGGTGTACGTCACACGCATCACACCCACGACCAGCGTCGGCCAATAGTGAGGCTGCGCGTGACGTACAACACAGAAGCACTACGCTATTAGAGTTTCTTGCAAAACTGAAAAAAAGGGATAAAACCCCTATAAAACGTAAATTCAAATAATTGTAATCTATGTTTTACATATCACTCAGGGTGACTTTACTATACTCTTTATTTCTCTCTGTCTCTCTTTTCTATCTCTATATATTCTATGGAGATGATAAGGGTAGCCTCTTTAAATATTAACGGGGAGAGACAGGAGCAAGAGAACAATGGTGGCAGAATGAAAGAATGTAAATGTTTCTTTTTTGCAAGAAACACATACAGATTGTACAAATGAATTAGAGCGGTGTAGATGGTGGGAGGGGTAGAGTGCCTTCAGTAACAGGTCAAATATGAGTGCTGGTTTTTCTTCTAATAATAATTTGAACTTAATTATTTTTGTCAACTGAAGAAATAGAAAAGGGTAGAGTTCTAATGGTCACAGGAGAAATAAATGAGTTAATTTATTTTCATAAATGTTTATGCTCCAAACATTGGATCAGATCGTATGGAATTGTTTAGAAAGTTGCAGAGTGCAATAACAAAATGTGCTAAAAATGATTGCATAATAATGGGTGGTGACTGGAATTGCATCACAAATTTTCTTTTAGATAGGAACAGAGAGGAGTCTCATCGACCATCTAGTAATGCTCTTCTTACTGGAGAACCCACTGGGTCATATTTGGCTATCTGTTAATTGCTGCGACCCAAACGCCACTTCTGGCTCCTGCATAGAGACACCTAGTGGATGAATATTGAACTCACAAGTGTCAGAGTGGTAGTAACAAGATGGCTGACCACAGGCTGTTTTGTTGAGCTGGAAACCTATCCAAACAAAATCGTCTTCTCAGCAAACCAGCGGTTGGTAAAATTGTGTATTTTTTGTTAATCTATTTAGTATTAGCTTGCAGAATGCCTATAGGTTTGTTTTATATTCTTTTTGGATACATTAGCGACTCTGGGCTAGTTAAAAAAAACGATGGGCCAAAAATGACCCTCTGGGTGTATGGGTTAAACAAATGTCGGGTCAAAAATGACTGGTTCTTTGAGTGACTTTGATGGAGAATGGTGACAGTCCTTTATTTGGCTAAAGCCTTGAAATAATTTCATTTGTATAATATATTTTACTAAGTTACCCAAGTAGTACAGGGCCATAGACTAATAAAGTAGTATATCTTTTCAGGGAGTATGGCCGCTCCCTTTTCAGGACAGGGAAAGCAACAGAGAAAGATCACTGTAAGACAAGTATTGGAGCAACTTGAAGTGACTTTGGTCCTGAATTGGACAGCGATGGAATCGCTGGTGAATTGTTTCAACCGCATGAAAGTGATGGTGGTGAATCTTCTGCCCAAGACAGTGACTTGTCCAATGACTCATCCAGTGATGAAGATGTGCCGTTTGCCGTTTGATATCATCAAGGAGTACAACGCTTCCATGGGAGGAGTAGACATGGTGGATGCGCATCTTGCATGCTATAAATTGCATCAGGAAATCGCATCAGGACCCGTCGCTGGTATATGATACTTTTCTGGCATTTCATGCCTGTTGCGGTGAATTAAAAAAAAAAAAAAAAATCATTGTTAAATGTAGCTGTGTGGTTGACTGATTATTTTCCTAAATTTAAAACAGTTTGCATTGACAGTGTTTGTTATTGTGATTCTTTGAAATGATACACCTAAAGCCCAATGGGCCAAATTTAGCCTTAATCCTAAATTAGGGAATAAAGGGTTAAAATTGAAAAAGTGGATATTTTGGTGTTCATTGAACTTATAGCAGCAATTTAATGCATAGTTCATAATTTTCCAAACAAGAAAAGGGTTCTTGGGTTCTCCAGGGTTAAAGAGTTTGAGTTAATGGATGTGTGGAGGAATATGAATCAGATAATTAGACAGTATACATGGGTTAAAATACTAGACTCTAATGTAACTGGAGCAAGACTAGATAGATATATAAAAGTAAACAAATATGAATAGAGTATCCAATGCTAACATTTTCTCGAATGGTTTTTCTGATCATCATATTGCAACCATAGATTTTAACAGTACCACTTAAGCATGCCCCAGGTTTTATTGGCATTTTAATACTAAATTGCTTCTTTTTGTGGAAAATTTAGTGATTTTTGGAAAATGTGGAAATTGAATAAAGGTAATTTTGAACAAAAGGACACAATGGTGGGAGGTGGGTGAAATACAGATTAAGTAGTTTTTTTTTTTGTCAGAACTTTTCCTACAGTACTATGGTGTGTGTTAAAAAGAAAATTGAGCAGTCGGAGAAAGAAATTATAGGTATGGAAAGTGTGATGTTAATATTTTGGGTGTATCCAATTATTTAATGAGTAACAAACTTGAATTAAGATCATCTTAGAGGAAAGAGCGAAGGCACTTTAATTAGAGCAATAATTTCTTCTATCAATGATATTGACTCTCCCACTTATTTTTTTAATCTGGAGCAGAAATGTGCACAACAAAAGCATATACTTCACCTGCGCAAGAAAAATGGAACACTCATATCAAATCTAACAGAAATAAGGAAAATGGCAATGGATTTGTATGCTGATTTCTATGAAGATACTGACTGTGACAATGACTATCAAAGTTGCAACCTGTGGATAAGAAAAAGCTTGATGCTATGATTAACATTAATGAACTTTCAGATGCAGTTCAGCAGCTTTCCACAGGGCGTGCACCAGGATTAGATTGTTTACCTGCTGAATTTTACAAGACTTTTTGTGTGAAGATTTTTATGAAGTTTGTTGTGAATGTTTTGAAAAAGGCACGTTATCAACTAGCTGTCTAAGGGCTGTGATCTCTCTTATACCAAAAAGTGGAGATCTAGGTTTAAAAAAAAAAAAAATGGCACCATGTTTCTTTGATGTGCTCGGACAGGGCTACACCATTTGGGGAAAATGTCATATTGCGTTTATTGTCAATATTGCGATATAATAAAAAAAAGGTTTTATGAGTCAATTTGCTTGGTTCTTGTAACAGAGACAGGGGTGTGCCAGCTGCCACAAAGGACCCCAATGTTGTTCAAGCAGTAGCAGCACCACTGCTCTGGATGTACCGGCCAATGGAGGCGAGAAAAAATTGAAGTGACGTGATGATGAAGTCAAAAGTTCAGCGTTTATTCCAAAAAAATTAAAAACAAAGATTTTCCAAAAGAGTGCCTATGATATTTACAGTGAAAATCCAAAAAGTCTCAAAAGTAACAAAAATAAAATAAACTGTTCAAAGTTAAATGCACACACAAACTTTTGGCTATGTCAGTAATTTGACCCAAAAATCAAGCAAGCAACTTCCAACAAACTCACTCTGATGTGGCGCATTCAAAATGCGGAGGGAAGTCCTCTTCTTCTTTCGTTTCATGCCGTTCACTCCTTTGGAGTATTACCGCCACCTACTGTATACCTTACGCACATGATTAATGGATCTGATTAGGAAGGAGCTCTACGAGCCTCCTTACAACACTGAGAGGACCTCTTAAAAGTATAAGCCCTCCCACTTGGACTAAACCACTAAGTAATTGAAAGTAATAAAGAAATTTAATAAAAACAAAAAATAAATAAAGATTTAACAGTAACAAATACATAACTGTTACAATGAAAAAAACAAATATACAAACATTTGAAACAAAACAAACCAAATTCATTAATCATATTTATCAAAGAATCAAACAAACAACAATCTCCCCCTCAGACATGAGACCAATTAACTATGCCTTCTATTGGCGGGAAATAGTCATTTTAAAATGGTGGCAGTTACTGTGACCGGGTTTCTTCTGTTTGCAATGTGAAAATGTTCCAGTACGTAAGTATGACAATTTATTTGATGTAAGTGAATGTTCGTACACAATAAATATTTAACCGGTAACCGGTCTTGTTTGAATTCTTACTGCACCACACGAATCAAAGTAACAAAATGAATGACTCAAAGTATTTAACTAAAGAAAAAGCACATGGTGCGGACAGGAACAACACTCAAACAGTACACAATTACTGACACCCACATATCTGGTGTTAACTGGTGTTATAATATTGCGCAAAACAAATGTGTTATGTTTGTATAAAAAGTGTATGTAGTGTGTTCTTAGTCCAGTGTAATGATAATAAAAGTCTCTAGTCTCAGTGCCCCACTGTGACAGTTCTAATGCAAAATGAACACACAGATTAGTGATAATTCTGAAATGTGTATTTCTCAACTCAAACTAGCAACAACTAAATGATTGATAACACCTATAATGATAAGCCATTGATGTCTGGATAAAAATAACCCCTCTCCCCCATTTTAAACATCAATTATAGCCATCCAACATTACAGTGATTCTTTTATTAAAATTGAAAGCCATCAATTTTTTTTAAACATTTATTAGGCTTAAAAAAATATAACAGCGTTTAATTTCAGTGAACTTAAAACAATCCTCACATAACCCATAATAAATGCCATATTTACCTGTGCCCTTCCTGTCTAACAGGTAGGACATATACAGAAATTGAATAAAGTTATCAAACAGTCTGCGCTGCATAAATTATAAATTATATATAGACTAATCCTTATTAAACACAAGTTCTTTAGTTAAGAGCAGTGAGTAATTTTCTCTGTTCCCTTTGTTATTTGATTAACTTTACTGACAGAAAGTTTTCTTGCCTGCTGGCCCTTTAAGAGCAGCCGTTTCTGATAGAGACCCGGATTTCACACGCGCCTCATTCTGTCACAACTCTAAGTCCATCATAAGACTGCTCTTATGTTATGAAGATACACGACAAACAACATTTTGGCATAATTGTGTGTGTTGTTGTTCGTTCAAGCACGAAAGCGTGGTCTGTGCATGCGCATGATACTGATACATGATAAATCTCTTTTGACTTGTCGCGCACGAATGGTTTAAAGCATTCGCACGGATGAGAGGGGATTATGTAACACTAGCCAAAGGATGACAAAAAATAACAGATGCCACGTTAATTGCGTTAACATCCCTAATTTGTTTATTTCATATAAAATCGAAGCATTTTGCGTCATATAATCGCATAGACTTGACATCGCGATTGCGATATGATTAATCGTGCAGCACTAGCTCGGACTATAAAATATTGGAAAAAGTTTTAGCCAATAGGTTAAACAAATATTTACATATTGTGGTAAAAGGAGCGCAAACATATTGTATTGCGGGTCGCACAATCATCGAAAATCTGTTTTTTAATAAGAGATTTTATTGATGTGTCTAATAAAAATTGCAACGTGGGATTTTTAACTATAGTTGTTATTCGATCTGCATCATCAATGTTCGGGGCGGCCATGTTGTTGACATAGAAACCACGGTAACTGTCAGTCTGTCAATTGACAAGTGAGGCAGCGTCGGTATTATCCATGGTATTATCGCTGTATTTTTTTTAAAACAGCGCAATTGTGTGTTGTGTAATACACTGCTGTTCTAACAACAGCAATAAGAACCCCGGAGTTAGTTTTTATGCGATACCGACTGTCAGAAAACGTGAAGGGAGAGAGACAGAGGAGTTAAGCCAGCGCAGGAGAGACTTGTGGCTAGCTAGGATAAATAGGCTAAACTGCCAACTCCCCACAGTCTGTTCCCATCATTTTACCACAGGTAACGTTATTGATACCTCCCTCATTGATACTAGGTAGGGAATTAGTGCTTGTGTGATTCTGTGTTATTTTGTTACAACGTTCCTAGTAAAAGTTAGTCTGGAGCCCTGCGAAGTGTAATGTTATGCGGATACTGTATGAACGAGATAGTTAACGTTATAAATACCGGATAAGTTACGGCTGGCAATAAGGACGGATCTTTACTTAAGGCCATTGGGTCTATTGATATGGGTCCACACCAATCAAGCTTATCTTCTCTTGATACCGATGAGATGAAGCCATTAGGCTACTGCTCACCTCAACTCCAATCTGCTCCAATCTCCAAATCTGTCATGTCAACAATATGGCCGCAGTTAGCTAACTCCCGGTGTTTGCGAATAAGGCCTATTGATCAGGGGAAAGATTTTTATCGGGTGGGTCATGAGTACATTTTAAAGTCTTGGAATCATTTGGGTTTGGAGATTTTTTTATTTATTTCATGGATACATTTGTTGTACAAAGGGGCTTCAATGATGCTTAAGATGGGGAATGGTTTGATTTATCCATTGCCTGTAAATAGGGGTATTCAACAGGGGTGTCCTCTCTCAGGGCAACTACATAGCCTAGCAATTGATCCCCTTTTATGCAAATTAAAGATTAATTAAAGGGTTTTATGGTTCCAGGTGACCCAAGGGAGACAAGATGTTTTGTGTCTGCTTATGCTGATGATGTAACTATTTCTGTTACTGGGCAAGAAGATATACAGATACTCTTCCTGATTTTTAAAAGACGAAATCTCTGCTTACGTTGATCTTTCAGTGCAGCAACTTTGCATGTGTGAGAGTTTGGATGTTTACAAGAAAGCGTCTTCGGCTAAAGTCAATTGGGGAAAAAAGTAATGGTTTATTGTGGGCCAGTGGGAAAATGGTGGGCCACCTCCACTTCCTGGGGGATTGCATTGGGGAAGGCAAGGTATAAAAATTCTCTGAGTGTTTTTAAGAGTAGAAAGCTATAGAAAAAGGAATTTGGAGGGTTTGCTGGAGAAGGTGTCTGCTAAGTTGTCTAAATGGAAATGGCTATTGCCAGAGCTATCCTAAAGGGGTAGAGTTTTGGTTACAAATAACCTGGCTGCCTCATTGTTATGGACACAGACTCAACGTATTAAAGCCACCAGATGACATTTTTAAAAGCATCCAGAGAAAATTGTTGGTGTTCTTTTGGTCAGGACAGCATTGGATTCTTGCGTCAGCTCTGTATCTTCCAACTCAAGAGGGGGGACAAAGTCTGATTGACATAAGGAGCAGGATCCATACCATTCAATTACAGGCAACGCAGAGACCGTTGTACAAAGAGGACATGGAGTGGACAAATGTGGCATGCGCTCTGTTAAGGAGAACATCGGATATGACAAGCAGCTGTTTTTACTGAAAGTTAAGGACTTGATTTGAATCATTTGAATTCATTCTACCAATCCATGTTAAAAGTGTGGAATGTGACTTTTTCTGTGACCAGAGAGATTTTGCGACCACAGGACTGGATTATGGGAGAACCATTGTTTCATAATTCTTTGATACAAACAAAGATTTTATCTTCAAGTAGTGTGAGGAATTGTCTGGTCAGAGCGGGATGTACAAAGATCAAACATCAAAGGGATGGCAATGGGTGGAAGACGGCAGTTTCAATTTAGCACAAGACAGGAATATGTTCTTTACGTCTCCTGGATCAGATGTTAGAGAAAGTACACACAGCGCTGCCTGGAGCCTTCAGAGAAGCATTAGAAATTCCTTCACAGGGATGGAGCTACAGTTTTCCATCAATATGTGTCTCCACTGCACAGGAAAGTCAGGGTGATGAAGATACTTTTTTGTCTTTTAAAACTCCGGAGTTGGGATCATTTCAAGACATTGGTAAAAAGGCACTATACATTGTGTGTCTTAAAGTGTCTCATCAAACTGTTTTGAGAAGAGTTAAAACATGAAGGTGGACAGAAGTTTTTGGGCCAGACTTCAGAGGATGCTTGAGATCTCTGTACAAGCCCCCTATTGAGAAACGTGCAGCAGATTTACAGGGGAGACTGATTTATGATATAATAGCTACGGCACACCTGAATCCAGAAGTAGGGAGGGAATGTCCTTTTTGCGGGATGGATGAAACATGAATGGTTGAACATTTGTTTATCCAGTGTAAAGTACAAAGTCAGTGAATGAAGAAAAGTGGTTTTGCTAAATTACCTTTTCGATTGCTCATGTCTGCCTTGCTGCTGCTGCTGTTGAGTTGGTTTGCGTCTCTTATATCTTTCTGTTTTGAATCATTATTTAGAATCATTCCCTGTTGTTTATAACTGCTAAATATAACTTACTCAACATCACATATTAACCTGACATCGCTAGCTTTAATCTAAAACGTTGCTAGCACAACACGCTAGTAATTCGCTAGCCTGTTAGCGTGCCATCTGTGCCCTCATTATTTATTTATTTATTTTCCTTTTACAAGTCCATCAACAACTGTGGCGAGTAGGATTAGTCAACAAACACGGTGAGTCATGTCATCTTCTCCTTTTATTGTTACTTGCACTTCATGTAACATTATATAGCATAGCCTTCTCTGTCAGCACAGTATTTATAAATGCAGGGAGATAGTCAGGAGATTTCAGAACTAGAGATACTCATCCAAACTTTAATTGAGGTTAATTGTAAGAGTGCAAGAGTGCTTTAGATACTGCTTTGGATGCAACTCTAGCTTAGTGAACACTGTACAATGTACATTGTTCAGTTCCGGCTGTAGAGCCCGTGCAGCAGGGCAATTGGGTGATGGTGAGACGCTGTAGTCGCAGGAAAAAACACCGCTCTTCTGTTCCGTTCTGATTACTTAAATAGATTCTCCCCACTCAGTGAAATACCCACTGAGAATCTTGTTTAATGTGCCCTAGTTATTGAGTCAAGTCAAGTCAAGTCAAATATATTTATATAGCGCTTTTCACAATACAGATTGTATCAAAGCTGCTTTACAGTATCAATCAAAACAACTCAACAATGTTTGTTTATTACTGGAAAAAAAAAGGACATCCAAGTTTGGTAGAGTTGATCAATGGTATGATTGGTTAATTAATTTGAATATCCCCAACTTAGCAAGCCAAAGGCAACAGTGGCAAGGAACCGAAAAACTCCATCAAGTCACCTAATGGTGTCCTAAAACTCCATCAGATGACCCAATGGAGAAAAAAAAAACCTTGGGAGAACCCAGGCTCAGTCGGGGGCCAGTTCTCCTCTGGCGTTTATGAACTAGAGGCCGAATTTACAGTAACTGTAAGATAAAAAAATTATATGAATGCCTGGCTAAATAGATGCGTCTTCAGTCTAGTTTTAAACTGGGAGAGCGAGTCTGAGCAACGAACAATATCAGGAAGGCTATTCCAGAGCTTCGGAGCTAAATGTGAAAATGCTCTGCCTCCTTTGGTGGATCTGGATATCCTAGGAATGACCAGAAGCCTCGAATTCAGTGAACTTAAAGAGCGCGGTGGATTGTAAGGCGATAGAAGATCCGTTAAATAGACTGGAGCTAAACCATTTAGAGCCTTATAAGTCAAAAGCAATACCTTGTAATTAATACGAAACTTTATATGTAACCAATGAAGTGATGATAAAATTGGTGTTATATGATCATATTTTCTGGATCTAGTAAGAACTCTAGCGGCTGCATTTTGGACTAACTGTAGCTTGTTTAGTGAAGATGCAGGACAACCAGCTAATTAAGCTGGTTCAATATTATTGGCGATTATATTACACGGAACGTGAAAATAGAGACACCAGGCCACCAGTCACATGTTTGCCGGGAGCCAGAGCGCCTGACATCAAAGCAAATTTAAAAGTGCTGGCTAATGCTAATCGTAAATTCTCTAATAATATTATTCACGTCGGCACTAATGATGTTCGACTTCGCCAGTCGGAGATCACTAAGATTAACGTTAAAGAGGTGTGTGATCTGGCAAGTACAATGTCAGGCATTGTAATTTCCTCTTGCCCCCTTCCTGTTCGTCGGAGTGATGAGATACTTAGTAGACTGTCCTCACTCAATAGCTGGCTAAGTTAACGCAGCTGAAAATTGAGCTTTGGACAAAGACTGTCGTCTGTCAGTAAATGCTGACAAACTTTGTGGATACGGCAGTGTTGCCTTGATCACCTGGCTGTCATGAGTGATCAAACTGAAGCAATTGCAGTTCACTCTTTTATTTAAATGATGGTACAGATAGGCAGTGCAAAGTCCAGGCAAACAGGTTAGTAGCGCAGGGACTCCGATGGTGGTGGTGAAAATCCAACGATGAACAGTCATCCAACAAACAAGAACCGGAACAAGAGAAGCACACGACTGAACAAGACTGGGAACACGAACACACACCGGGAACCACAAACAACGATCTTACAAAGGAGATGAGAAGTTGATGAGAATATATACACATGAATGATGGACTGCAGCTGGTGATGGGTGATTGCTGGCGAGCGCTGATGAGCGGCCACGCCCTTTTAATCAGCACACACACATACAATAACAGAACCACGAGACAAGGAGCAGACATAGGATTTACCAACCGTGATACTGGCAGCCTAAAGCCACTTTCAAAGCAAGATCCGGAAGAACCCAGCAACCCGATGCCTTAGGCAAAATATTATTAATCTGCCTACTGCTTTCGGGAGATGTCCATCAGTGTCCAGGCCCTACTAACTCGGACACAGAGGAATACTATAGAAGCCTACAATCAATTGCTGCCCTAACTGCGGAAAGGTGGTAAGAGCAAATGTCAAAGCAGTTGCCTGTGACTTTTGAGACTTTTGTTCATATAAGGTGTGGGAATATTGCTCCAAAATTGTATGACCAGGCAGTAAGGAATAAGTCAGATATTCCGTTGGTTTGTAACCGGTGTTGTGTGTGGGAAATATGCAGCGTAAATGTCTTTGATGACACAAATAAATTGAGAATGTATGATAACGACAGCATGGATGGGAGACACAATGATTCACTCTGCCTTTTAAATCGGAATGGGATGCATTTTATTCACGTTAATGCAAGGAGTCTGCTGCCCAAACTGGATGAAATCGGACACCTCGAATATACGTCTAAGGCTGCTGTGATCGCTGTTTCGGAGACCTGGCTAGACTGTTTCATTCAAGATTGTGAAGTTGGGCTTACAGGTTATTACATCTACAGACGAGATCCCAACAGACACGGAGGAGGAGTGTGCCTTTTTATAAGGACTGATATAACTTTAAATCCGCGCCAAAATCTACAGGTGGATGGCTTGGAGGCAGCTTGGGTGGAGTTAATTCTTCCTAAAACCAAGCCCGTTGGTGTATGTTACCGCCCACCTAAGCAAAAAGACTTTTATGAACTTCTTGAATCTGTCTGTTGTAAAAGCAATGCCTAGAGAAAGAATGCATCATCATGGGTGATTTTAATACAAATCTATTATTACCATGAAGTAGCTTGAAAGAATCTCTTTCATTTCTTTGCAGGGTGTCTGGTTTACAGCAATTAATTACTGAGCCAACTAGGTTTTCTATAAATAGCCAGCCCCTTCTTGACTTAATTTTGGCATCTGACTGTGGAATGATAAGTCAGTTGGATGTGGCTTTCAGTGATCATAATACAGTTTTTTTGCACACGCAAGAAAATGAAATCTCAGCCAATAAATGAGCACTGTTCTATCAACTACAGATGTACCAAACAGTACTCTGCTAAGGTGTTCAATCAAAGGCTGTCTAAGAGAGACTGGTCTGATGTGCTCGAATGTAATGATGTTGATAAGGCTTGGAATTTGTTTAAGCAGCGTTATATAGCAGCTCTTGATGAAGTCGCTCCAATGAGGGAAACAAGAATTAAGCATAGAAGTGTATGTTGGATGACATCTGAAATTGTTGACATGATCAGACAACGTAATAGATGTTTCATGAAGTTTAAAAAGTCTAAACTACCAGTGGACTATAACTCTTATACTTATCTTAAAAATCAAGTTAGTTACAAGGTACAGCAAGCTAAGTGTGAATTTTATACTGATTCTACTGGTCAATATTTACTGATAGTAAAAAAACTTTGGAAAATTCTCAATGATATGGGATCAACAGCAAAAGCAAAATCTAAGTCTGGTAAAGTGGGGCTTATTATTGAAGATGAGATGTGTTTTGATAAGCGGCTGATTGCGTGCCACTTTAATCATTACTTTACAACCAGTTTGGTCAGTAAATTGTCTGGTGCTCTGACAAATTTGGCATGAATTTTGTTAACACCTTTTATAGAAGTAAAAATGTCTCTGCAGATGCATTTGCAATTAGTCCTGTCTCAGAGGATAAAGTAAGAGCGTGCCTCTCCAACCTGTCAGTGAATAAGGCCTCTGGCTTGGACCTTATCCCCCCCAGGTTTCTTAGGGGTAGTGCTGGGGTTACATATAGTATTCTTACCCATATCATAAATTTGTCCATAAGTCAGGGTGTTTTTCCAAATGATATGAAGAATGCCAGGGTGGCTCCTATTTTTAAGAAAAATACCAGAGCTGATGTTGGAAATTACAGGCCAGTATCAATTCTGTCATCTATATTAAAGATCTTTGAGCGTCTTGTGTATGAGCAGGTGGAGGAGTATCTTAAGAGGCTTGATCTATTATATGAGCTCCAGTCTGGCTTTAGAGCTGCATATTCTACAGACACCTGTCTCATTCACCTTTTCGACTATTTGCGTCAGAACTTTGATAAAGGGAATTATGTTGGTATGATACTACTTGACCTGCTAAAAGCATTCAATTCTATGGACCATAAGATTTTGATTTCTAAATTACAGGTTTTAGTAACTGTTGTTTACTGTTGTAACTGATGTTGAGAGGACCCTCTCTGATCCACAGAGTATAACATGCGGGGTGCCCCAAGGTTTGATCCTGGGGCCCCTGTTATTTTTAGTATATATAATGACATATATATATGTCGACGTTAGTTAGGAACCTGGGTGTGCTCTTTGATACTAATCTTTCATTTGAAAGTCACGTGTCTAGTATCTGTAAAACCGCATTTTTCCATCTTAAAAATATATCTAAATTACGTCATATGCTCTCACTGACAAATGCGGAACAATTAGTTCATGCGTTCATGACCTCAAGGCTAGATTATTGTAATGCTCTACTGGGTGGTTGCCCTGCACGCTTATTAAACAAACTACAGCTAGTTCAAAATGCAGCCGCTAGAGTTCTTACCAGAACCAGGAAGTATGACCATATTAGCCCGGTTCTGTCAACACTGCATTGGCTGCCTATTAAACATCGTATAAATTTTAAAATATTGCTGATTACTTACAAAGCACTAAATGGTTTAGCTCCCCAGTACTTGAGCGAGCTCTTAACGCATTATAGTCCTTCACGTCTATTGCGATCTCAAAATTCTGGCCAGTTGATAATACCTAGAATATCAAAATCGACTGCTGGCGGTAGATCCTTTTCCTATTTAGCACCAAAACTTTGGAACAATCTTCCTAACACGGTCCGGGAAGCAGATACAGTCTGTCAGTTTAAATCTAGACTAAAAACACATCTCTTTGGCTTAGCATACACATAACACATTATAGATTTCTATAATTCAATGTTAGGCTGCATAGATTAGATCAGCCGGAACCGGGAACACTTCCCATAATTCCTGATGTACTTTGTACATCATAATAAGGATGGCGTCTACGCTAATATTAGTCTCTCTGTTTATCCCGAGGTTTACCGCAGACCGCCGGATCCAGGGCATATCCAGATCTGATGAAGGACCATCACATGGACACGTCGACACGCATTATCAGGGCTGTGAAGGTCCATGGACACCCCACCACTCATCTCCTCACCGGCCGGATGACCCAACCCAACCAGATGAACTGGATAATATCGTGAAAGTTCTGATCCCATCTGACTCCTGACATTATACTGCCTAACTCATAATCATACACTGTTCATTCGTTGGCCAAAGGAGGACTGGCCCCCCGACTGAGCCTGGGTTCTCCCAAGGTTTTTTTCTCCATTCTGTCACCTGATGGAGTTTTGGTTCCTTGCCACTGTTGCCTTCGCCTTTTGGCTTGCTTAGTTGGGGACATTTAATTTTCAATTGAACAATACTATTACAACATTGTTTTCCTGTTATCTCTGTAAAGCTGCTTTGAAACAATTTGTATTGTAAAAAGCGCTATATAAATAAAGGTGACTTGACTTGACATATCAGCTGCAGTACGGTGCAAGGTGCTATTATATGCTGATGATTCTGCTTTACTTGTCCCAGGGTGTAATGTAAAAGACATTGAAAATACTCTTGGCATAGAACTTGAGTCTGTCAACCAGTGGCTAGTAGACAATTAGCTCTCTGTGCATCTGGGCAAGACTGAATCAATCCTGCAAAATTAAATACTTTAAAGGTGAAGTGTAATGGGCCTGAAATTGTATCCAAATCAAGTGTCACATATTTGAGTTTAACATTGGATCAATCACTTATAGGTGAATCCATTGCAGCCAAGGTTTTAGCCAAATGTGCCTGTAAGTTGAAGTTTTTATATCGCAAGACAAAGCTTTTTGATTTCTCTGTAAAGAAATTATTGGTATTAACTCTGATTCAATGCCATGTAGATTTTGCTTGCTCTGTATGGTTTTCTGGGTTGACTGTGAAACTTAAAAACAAATTCCAAGTGCTGCAAAACAATGTTATTCCTATTAAAAGCACCCCCTCATACTCATATAGGTAGAGAGGAGTTTACAAGAACAACTTATGCTGAACCATATGTTTAACATTGTTAATGGTCATGCCCCCAAATATTTATGCTCTAACTTAACCCTGGTCCTTACGCAGCATAGTTGTAATACTAGGGCCAGCATCCACTCTTGCATAGTCCCTAGAGCTACTAATGCAATAAAATATACTTTCTTCTATACTGGTATCATGGTATGGAATAGTTTCTGCTACAAAACTCCTATCATCACGAGGGATGGTAACACAGGTCAAGAAACTGTTATGGAACAAGGTGAATATTTCTTGATAAATTGTAGAGTTTTTGCAGCGTTTTTGTTTTTTATTTTGTTTGTTTTTACGTGATGTCTTTTTACCATGGTTTTTTTGATGATTTTTTTAGTCTGGTTTGTTTGCTTCTTGACTATTGTTTCTTGTGTGTAACACCAAGGACCATGCTGGAAATAAGTATTTTACTTTAGCATTATCCTTTGGATTACTGTTTTATTGTCTTGGATCCAGAAATAAAAATCAAATCAATCAATCAAGTGGTGTCCGCAAAGTAATATAGAATTCATAGACAATTGGAAAAGTTTTTGGAGCAGACCTGACCTGTTGAAAAGAGATGGTATTCATCAGATGGCTCCGGTAAGACCAGAGGTGGTGGATTGTGCATTTACATTAACAAAGCTTGGTGCACAAACTCTGCTATTGTTGAGAGACATTGTTCAGCTAACCTTGAGTTTCTCATGGTTAAATGTAGACTGTTTTATCTACCGCGGGATTTCACTTCCACCATTTAACTGCAGCCTATATTCCCCCGGATGTTGATGCTAAGCTTGCTATGAAAGAACTTCACACAGCCATCAGTAAACAACAGACCGTCCACCCGGAAGCTGCGTTTATTGCGGGTGATTTTAATAATTCAAACTTAAAGTCAGTGCTACCGAAAATTCACCAGCATGTTTCCTGTCACACCAGAGGAAACAAAACTTTAGACCATGTTTACACAAACATGGCTGGAGCTTACGTCGCGACACCCCTCCCCCCACCTGGGACAGTCAGACCACCTTTCTTTGTTCCTCACGCCCAAATATGCACCTCTCATCAATCACGTGAAGCCATCAGTGAAGACCATCAAGGTGTGGCCTGCGGGGGAAGATTTGACTGGAGTATGTTTGCTTCTCAAGCCACCAGTGACTCTCACACGGACATTAACTGCTACACCTCCTCTGTACTGGATTATATCAATACCACCATTGACACGCAACACCGCCTTCAGATCAGGAGATGCACAAGCCTATAGCACTTCCAGAGCAAATCTGAAAAGGTGCATCAAAGAGGCCAAGCACTGCTACAAGCTTAAGATAGAGGGACACTTTTCCAACGCTGACCCTCCACGCATGTGGCAGGGCATTCAGGCCATCAGTGACTACAAACCCACTCACTTCACCCCCGCAGCCACTGATGCCAATTTCCTGAACGAGCTAAATGACTTTTATGCTCGCTTTGAAAGAGACAATAGAGAAACTGCCACAAAGCTCAAATCCTCAGCAGACCACCCGCCAATCACACTCTCCTCCACAGATGTCTGCATTGCACTGAGCAGGATCAGCGTGCACAAGGCTGCTGGACCAGACAACATCCCTGGACGCGTACTCAGGGCATGTGCGGAGCAGCTCGCTGGGGTTTTTACAGACATTTTCAACCTGTCTCTTGCCCAAGCAGCTGTACCAACATGCTTTAAATGCACTTCAATTGTGCCAGTGCCAAAACACTCCAGCCCGAAGTGCCTTAACAACTACAGCCCTATAGCACTTACACCCATCGTAATGAAGTGCTTTGAGCGGCTGGTCCTGGCACACCTAAAAGACTCTCTACCATCCACATTGGACTCACATCAGTTTGCCTACCATAGCAATAGGAGCACAGAGGATGCAGTTTTCATGGCACTGCACTCTGTGCTCACACATCTGGACAAAAAGAACACCTATGCACGGATGCTGTTTGTTGACTTCAGCTGAGCATTCAACACGGTCATCCCAACTAAGCTAAGAGCCAAACTTGGAGACCTGGGCATCAACACCTCCATGTGCAACTGGATTTTGGACTTTTTGACTAACAGACCCCAGAATGTTCGATCTGGCTCCACCTGCTCCACGTCCATCACACTCAACACTGGTGTACCACAGGGCTGTGTGCTAAGCCCGTTTCTCTACTCCCTCTTCACCTCCGACTGCAAACCTGTGTACGAATCTAATTCCATCATCAAGTTTGCGGACGACACTATGGTGATTGGTCTCATCAGCAACAACGATTAGACTGCCTATAGGGAGGAAATCAAGCACCTGGCCACATGGTGCACTGAAAATAACCAGCTCCTCAACACTACCAAAACGAAGGAGCTCATCGTGGACTTCAGAAAAGAGTCAAGAGGCACACACGACACCATCCACATCAATGGAATGGCTGTTGAGCGTGTCTCCAGTTTCAAGTTCTTGGGAATCCACATCTCGGTGGACATGTCCTGGACAACCAACACCTCCTGTCTGGTCAAGAAGGCTCACCAGCGCCTTTTCTTCCTGAGGACACTGAGGAAGAATCAGCTTTCCTCGACTATCCTGGTGAACTTCTATCGTTGTGCAATAGAAAGCATCCTGACCAACTGTGCTACAGTGTGGTATGGGAGCTGTTCTGTTGCAGAGCGCAAGGCATTGCAGCGGGTGGTGAAAACCACCCAGTGCATCACTGGGACTCAACTACCTGCCATCGAGCACATCCAGAGGAAACGCTGTCTGCACCGAGCTCGCAGCATCCTTAAGGACTCCTCTCACCCAGCCCATAGACTGTTTTCTCTCCTGCCCTCCGCAGGCGTTTCAGGTGCCTCCGGACCAGGACCAGCAGACTAAAGAACAGCTTTTTCCCCAGAGCTGTGTCTTTACTGAACTCTAACCCTCACTGATCCCACTCCCCTCATATACTGATAAACTCTCCTCTCCCTCCTCACACCTGCCTCCATTCTGTTATTTGTTATTTGTAATGCTATAATGTTAATTTGCACTGCTGACTTAGCCTGGGTTTCCCCATACTGCCTTACCGCAGCGCGATTCAATTCACGCTGAAAGGCAGTCTGGATACCATGGCCAGATTTTTCGCCTCATTTAGGGAACCAATCACAGAACGGATCACAGAACGGGGAGGAACAGCAAGACGATGACGACATATGTTGGCTATGAGCATTTGATAGACATTCTTAGCACCCAATAAACAGCACCGGGCATTCGTAAACCACGCCTCAAATACGAGAAAATGTACATGTGGTTCCCAGACCCAAGTCTCAACGAGAATTGGGTCTGGCGTTAGCCAGGCTACTGCTGACTATTATTATAGCAACAACTGTTTACATATGCATCTTGCACTACTTACCTGACTGGAATATCAATTTGCACTGCCGACTGTTTATTTACAGTACCAATTGTTTACATTTGCAATACCCTACTTTAACTGTAATATGCAATTACTTTCCACTGCACTTTTACTCGGATAGCTTTTGTCCAACTTAATTTGCACTACTTTAAATCCATCTGTATATATATTCATTGTACATATTCACCTGTAAACTCTTATAGTAATAACCATCTGTATATTATGTTCATTGTACATATCTGTAAAAATTCTGTTTATAGTAATATCCATCTATATATTATATTCATTACATATCTAGCTGTAAATTCTGTTCACAATAATGGTTATCTGTATATTATATTCATAGGACTAATCTATCTGAAAAAATTCTGTTTATAATAGTATTCAACTCTATATTTATTCAGTACATATCCATGTACTGCACTTATGGAACCACTGTATATCCTGCACTTGCTGCTATTGCACTTCTGGTTAGACCCAAACTGCATTTCGTTGCCTTGTACCTGTACTTGTTTAATGACAATAAAGTTGAATCTAATCTAATCTAATCTAAAAGCACTTCTTGTTAATGATATGATTACAGATTATAACCTAGATGTGCTGTGTTTGACAGAAACCTTGCTAAAACCAAACGATTACATTACTTTAAAGGAGCCCACCCCCCAAGATTACGGTTATAAATATGAACCTCGTCTGAAAGGCAAAGGAGGAGGTGTTGCTGCAATTTATAGTAATATTTTCAGAATTACTAAGAAGTCTTGTTTCAAATATAATTCTTTCGAAGTGTTGGTGCTTAATGTAACAATATCTAGTGTAAATGATAAATCACATTTGAGATTTGTGCTGGCTACTGTATACAGGCCACCAGGGCACCATACAGTCTTTATCAAAGAATTTGCTGACTTTCTTTTAAAGTTAGTACTGGCTGTAGATAAAGCCCTAATTGTTGGTGATTTCAATATACACGTAGTTAACAAAAAAAAGATGCACTGGGATTGGCATTTAAAGACATTCTTAACTTTATTGGAGATAGAAAACACGTGTCAGGACCTACTGTACATTGTCATAATCAATAACTCTAGATATAATATTATCACATGGAATCAATGTTGATGCCGTTGAAATTCTGCAGCAGAGCGATGACATCTCAGATCATTATCTAGTCTTCTGTAAATTTAATTTAGCCAAGGCTGCAAAGACGACTCCGTTGTACAAATATGTTAGACCTATCATTTCTGCCACTAAAGATGGCTTTATTAATATTCTTCCTGATCAGTTTCATCATCTCAGCATCCCAAATAGCTTAGAAGAACTCGATATTGCGACAAAAACTTTTAAGGGTCATTCCAGAATTGGAGGACATTTCATGTCCCATCTATAAAATTTCAAATAATCTATATACAATATACAAAAAAATGCAGTCACTGTGTAAAAAACACTTGTCCTGAGACTAAATATAAATAACTTGAAGATGTTTTATCCCAGAAATATTATTGAAAATAAAAAAATCTCCATTTTTCTCTTGTCCCACCTTTTAGATGACGAAATTGACTACAACTGTTAAAATACATTTAAAATATCATTTTTTTTTATTTTGTTTATATACAGTATGCCTCTTTTAATTGTTAAAACCTTTTTTAATAATAGAAATATTTCAAATAATAGAAATGTTAATTTCTTTAATGCAATAAAGTTATGTCCCACAACCTACATGCAACTCTGTTACGAAACATATTTATCCTGGCAGAAGAAAAAAACGATAAGATGATTCACAGGAAATGACATCACTAAGTAGTTTTCCGCCAGAATGGGTAGAACAATGGTATGCTCTCTTTTTGATATTTCATATTATTATACAACTTTTAGCCTTGATTGAATGTGTCACTCTAACCAATGCAACCCTGTTACACTTATTATCATCAGAATAAGACAGATTGGACTTTTTTACATAAGTAAGTTTGCCCTAAAGATTACAGTTAGAGTTAGCTAAACAGCTAGTTTCTATCCATGAGAAAAAGCTAACATTAGCATCAATTTGCAACCCTGTTACCATAATTAGAGAAACCGGGTTGAATCTCCTTCAATCCACTCATAAGGGACAATCTATTATCAATAGTTCAGCTAAATAATTAATATAATTTTAATTATAATTTAGCATACATTTCATGTTATTATTATTACTATTGGGTGCAAGATGTAAAAATTTATAGCAGATTCAGATTCAGATTCAATTTATAGCTGATATATTTTAATTATTTAGCTCACTTTCCTCACATTTAGCTATTTTTCTCACATTTAAGACAGGAATTAGTGTAAAACATGTTCTTTGGAATTGTCAACAAAGTTTAAAAAAAAATTAATTAAATGTAAATATTAAATGTAAATATTAATCTAAATCTAAATATTAAATCTAAATCTAAATATTGTCTTCAATGTGAGAAATAATATTGTTATAAGATGTTATTAAATGTTATTCAACAATGTTCCTGTGTTCCTGAGCATGTCATATTATTGACCTGATCTTTAATCAAAAGTAATGTATCTATCCAACCCCTGTAACTTTTCGCAACCCTGTTACTTAAATTTCAACCCTGTTACCATATATTTATTAAAATAATCATAAATTACTTTTTTTTTAGCTCACAGGGGCTTGAGCTATTGTCCTTACCATAGTTTGAAGTATTATATGCATTATGTGACAATAACGAGTCCCAAGATCCAAGTGCAAGAAATAGACTGTAAAAGTATTTTACAGAGAAATACTCAGAAGGTCTGATAGTCCAGTCATATTATGTAAAAAGGTTGAACAAATTGCAACAGAAGCAAACTCAACTGATTTTGTATCCTCAATATGTCCTGAGTAAGGAAAAAAAGCCCAGAAGAATCCCATTAGGGGAAAGTTTTGAAAAAGACCCAAATATAGTCTATTCATACGCCATTCATTATTTTTCTCACATGAATAGGGTAAACATTTTAACCTTTAGATATCACCATGAAAATTACTGAGTTGATTACTTGCATCAAGACAAACAAAAAATGTATCACAAGTTTTTTGATTTTTCTTGTTAACATGGACAAAAGGTGCATAATCTAATTACGTATGTGCTAATTTGCATAAATACCCAAACAGATCTAAACATTGGGTATAGCAGGTAAAAACGTCTGTTTATTTCCCATACTGGGAAATAAAGCCCATTCTCTAGCAACCTCTGAAATACTCATCTGACATGTTGAACGGAAAGGAAGAACCCTATATTCAAAGTGCCCCCTGAGGGTTATACAAGCGGTTTTCCATTCATCCCCCTCTCTCATGCGAACCAAATGAGAAGTGTTACGGAGATTCAATTTTGTAAAAAATGACGCCCCCTGCAGACGCTCAAAAGCTGATGACATCAGCGGTAAAGGATAAGTATTCTTCACAGTGATGTCATTAAGCCCCCGATAGTCGATACAGGGGCGAAGAGAGCCGTCTTTCTTTTTCACAAAAAAGAACCCCGCACCAGCCGGAGAAGAAGAGGGGCGAAAGATCTTGGCTGCTAGATAACGTACTCGGTTACTAACGTAACCTCGGTTCTCTCTAGAGAGGGAACGAGTACTGCGTAATAGCTTACGCTATGGGGAAAACTCTTTTCATCGAGATATTGAAGCCAAAAAATTATCCTTAATTTTTAATCAATGTAAAACGCTTTGCAGCAGCAAGCAGACATAGGCGAGACAGCTCGCGCGCCTATTGGCTGTCTTGTGGCAAAAGCAGCAGCCTATCGAGAGAGGCTCTGCGTGACGTCATGACGAATGGGGGCACTTCGCGCCCATATCGTCACGTCCCGCCAGAAAGGGCGTGATTTCGCCCTATAAATAGGCTCGATAAGCTGCCATACACTGATTTTTCATCGCCGAAGCGAACCAGAGCGTATTCCAAGCACGGCAAGATACGCAGTACTCTTCCCTCTCTAAGAGATACCGAGGTTACGTTAGTAACCAAGTACGTTCTCTTACGAGAGTATCTCTCGTACTGCGTAATAGCTTACGCTATGGGGAACACAGTGTAACACGCCGTGCGGATAGGGATCCAACACTAAAGTCCCAGGGGCAAAAGCCCAGGGCTCATGTAGTGCATAATCACCCCACACTTACAGAGAGTAAAGGAGGAGAGGCTAGAAGCATTTCTCCTTATAGATAGACCCACAGGGGCTAACCATATGATCATTAAACCACGCAGCCAGGGTGAAAGCTTTCAGCCTAAACTGGGTGGCCCTACTTGTGCCAGTACTCATGGAGCTGCTGCATCAGTCTGAACGATGCGCAGGCCAAACACTCAGTATCCGAGCCGCACAGCGGGCAGATAGCACTGAAGTCTAGATAGCCAAAAGCTTAGCTTGTAAGGCAGGCACCTCCAGGTTATAGTATTTTACAAATGTAGACGGCGAGGCCCAGCCCGCGGCCGTACAGATATCTTGCAGGGTGACCCCGCTAGACCATGCCCACGACGAGGCCACACCTCTCGTGGAGTGCGCTCTGACACCCAAGGGGCACTGCAAGCCCTTGGAAGTGTAAGCCAGCGCTATGGCATCGACTATCCATCTGGATAGGCTCTGTTTCGAAGCGGCAAGCCCCTTGGAACGCCCGCTAAACGAAACGAAAAGCTGCTCGGTCTGTATGAACCCAGACGAGCGGAACACATAAGCTCTTAACGCCCTGACTGGGCAAAGAAGATTCGCGTCCTCCTCCTCATTGAGAACCGGAAGGGCAGACAGGGAAATAACCTGGGCCCTGAACGGTGTGTTGAGGGATTTCGGCACGTAGCCGTGCTTAGGTTTGAGTATGATCTTTGAGTCATTAGCCCAAACTCCATACATAACCTTACAGAAGCGCCTGTAAAGGTGATGATACACAGGCAACTTTTAAGCAATGTTGCTGGCAATCTTGCCGAGCGATTGTGCTGGCACTTCTCATAAAAATGGCAATTCATTTCTATCTGGGTAATTTAGATCGTCGTGGCCGTGACTCACTGGTGCCCGTTGACACAACATTGCCAGCAACATTGCTCAAAAAGTTGCCCGTGTATCACACCTTAAGTCCCCATGCGCTTCACCGAAGCAAGAGCCATGAGAAACCCCGTCTTGACAGACAGGTGTTTCATGTCCGACAACTGGATCGGCTCGAATGGGGCACGTTTCATGGCCTCCAAGACCGTGGAAAGGTCCCATGTCGGGACTGAAGGGGGCCTAGGAGGGTTTAACCTCCGAGCTCCCGTTAGGAAACGCACGACTAAGTCGTTCTTTCCTAGCGACTGGCCAGACACCGGTTTTGCAAACGTTACTATGGCCGCCACATAAACTTTGAGCGTGGATGGGATCCTGCCCTTATCCAGCAGCTCTTGAAGGAAGGAAAGCACTTCCATAACCCCGCAGTCTACAGGTGAAAAGCCCTGGGCTTGACACCAAGCAGAGAACACCGACCATTTCGAGGAGTAGAGCGTCTAGTAGACGGGGCTCTAGCCTGCGCGATCGTGTTTAGCACTCCCTCTGGGAGGTTACGCGGGTACCCATTGATGGCCCATGCATGCAGGGACCACAGATCCGGGCGAGGATGCCAAATCGAGCCCTCCGCCTGAGAGAGGAGGTCTCTCCTCAATGGTACAGGCCATGGGGCAGCGCTGGTTAGCTGCATCAGGACAGGGAACCACGTCTGGTTCGTCCAGAGCGGAGCTACGAGCAGCACTGGGCATCCGTTTCCCCTGATTCGTTCCAACACCTGAGGCAGGAGCGAGACAGGGGAAAGCATATAGGGGACAGCGGGGCCAGACATGGGCCAGCTCGTCTTTGCTTTCCGAGAAAAACTTCGGGCAGTGAGCGTTTTCGTGGGACGCGAATAGGTCCACCTGCGCTCTACTGAACGTTTCCCACAGCAGCTGGACCGTCTGCTGGTGCAGCGACCATTCTCCTGCTGGGACGTTGCTTCTGGACAATCTGTCTGGTCCCACATTTAGGTGACCAGGCACATGCGCTGCTTTCAGCGAGAGCAGGTTGTGCTGAGCCCAGACCAGGAGACGTTCCGTCAGCCTGTAAAGGTTTCGGGACCTGACGCCGCCTGGCGATTTATGTATGCCACCATTGACATATTGTCCGACTGGACCAAGACGTGGTGGCCTCTTATCTGGGGACAAAAGCGCCGTAGCGCTTTGTCGACTGCTATCATTTCCAAGCAGTTTATGTGAAGGAGCTTCTCCCGTTCTGACCACAGGCCAGCTAGCGGTCTGCCCTCGAGCAGCGCTCCCCACCCCGAGGTGGAGGCGTCCGTAGACACCACCTTCACACTTGAGGCGGTCCCCAGACTAACACCTGACTGATACCAGTCGTTACTTTCCAAGGTTCCAGGGCTGAAACGCACTGTAGGTCGACCCTGAGGCGGAACAGACCCTTGGTCCATGCCCGGGCGGAACCCGTGCTTTTAGCCACATCTGCAGTGGGCGCATGCGAAGCAGGCCCAGCTGGAGTACAGAGGCTGCTGAGGCCATTAGGCCCAGCATTTTCTGAAGCCTTTTGAGTGGGACTATAGAGCCGTGGTGGAAGGATTTCGCGACGTGCTGAATGTTAGTCCGTGCTCCGGTGACAGGCGTGCCGTCATGGATAGCGAGTCTAACACTGTTCCCAGAAAGGAATTCTCCGACTGGGGAGCAGTGAGCTTTTCGCCCAATTGACTGTAAGGCCTAGCTCCTCGAGGTGCTCGAGTAATGCGGCCCTGTGTTCTATGAGCTCCGTTCGTGAACGAGCTAGAATCAGCCAATCGTCCAAGTAGTTCAAAACTCGCATGCCCCGAAGTCTCAGGGGGGCGAGGGCCGCGTCCATGCACTTTGTGAACGTACGGGGTGCTAGGGAGAGGCCGAACGGCAGGACTGTGTATTGATATGCCTGGCCCTCTGAAAATAGGCGTCTTTCAGATCTATTGACATGAACCAGTCTCCTTGGCGCACTTGCGCGAGGATTTTCCTGGTCGTAAGCATTCTGAACTGGCGCTTCACGAGCGTTCTGTTCAGCAGTCGCAGATCTAGAATGGGTCTGAGCCCACCATCTTTTTTCGGTACCAGAAAATATCTGCTGTATAAGCCCCCTTCGCTCTGAGCCTGAGATAAAGGCCCTATGCTCAGTAGTTTCACTATCTCGGCTCGAAGTAGATACTTCGTTTTCACCGTAGTTTCTACACGCGCCGTATAACGGCGGGAACGTCGAGCGAATTGTAGCGAATAGCCTCTCTTTATAGTGTTCAGCACCCATTCTGATACCCCGGGAAGCTTTGACTCACGCGTCTGCGTGAATAGCTAGAGGTAGAATGAAAACCGGGCTCTGGCCGCGACAAGACGGCAGCTCGAGAGCCCCGGTGTACTAGGGAACACCACGCCGTGTTTACAGCGTTCGAGGCGGGGGGCGCGCTGATCACAGCGGGCAGCCTGGCCGCTCTCAGCTTCTCCATGACGGATCGCGCAGAGAAAGTGAGCGGGGGGAATCCCGTGGGATTTGGTGTGTCTGCGAGAGTATGTGGGCGCGGGACTGCGGGCACATTTACTGCACTGAAACACTGTCGGCTAGAGCCGACTGAATTGTGCTAGTTTCGTTTTTACAGAAACCAAAGGACACGCATCGTGTAGTGTAAGCGGGCACTGTGATTGGGCGCGTTCACTACATTTTCTGCATTGTGCAGAGCGAATCCCGTGGGATTCGGCGTGTCTGTGAAGAAATGCGGCCGCGAGACAGCGGGCACATTTTCTGCACTGAGAACACTCGGCTCGTGCCGACTGAATGTGTGTTAGCTTCGTTTTTACAGAAACCAAGGGACACGCATCGTGTAGTGTAAGCGGGCACTGTGATATGGGCGCGTTCACTACATTTTCTGCACAATCGACATGAGTCGACTTTATTTGTGCTAGCCCTGCACCGTGGCGGGCTGTGTCTGGGTGTGGGAATGGGCACTTGGACTTGGGCATTCTATCAACACTCATAACACCATCGGCCGTGGCCGGAACACCAGAAAATGCACTCTTTATTGGATTTATCTGGGTAGCCGAAAGAACGGCGTTTGCGCGCAGGCAAGCGGGCTGTGGAACCAGCTTGTTTACTGCGAAATACACTGGAACAGTCACATTGCTTGGAACTGAACGAGCGAGAAGTTTTGGTGAAAACCGGCCGCAGCGGGATTTGAACACCGTCGCCTTCCTAGAGGCTAGGAAGGCTTTGAGACCTCGGGCTTGATCTCAATCCTCGGCCGGGGCCCGCGCTGAGGGGGGCGGCGTCCAGCAGAGCGAGAGCGCGGTGTCTGATCTCGGGCCTGGCGGAGCTGTGAAGCGGCGGCGGGGGGGGGGCGCGTCAAGGAACACGGAGGGCTCATTTGGGCGTCAGCCACAAATGTCTCTCAACGACCGTTCAGGGAGGAAGGGCGCGGGTCTCGACTTGTGACGGAGCTTCGTCTTTCCCGAGAAAGCGTCCGTCCAGCCTGTTGCGCGGGCGCCTTCCAATCGAGGCCGATGCTTTCCACGGCCTGGGTGAGCAGACGCATCAGCTCAGCCTCAATGCCGGCTATCTTCCCAGAGGGTTGGCGGGAAACGTTAGCGGAGGGGAGGTCCACGGAGCTCGCCCAATCCTCGCTGTCCGAAGCCAAGAGAGAACATGCCTCAGTGTTGTCGTCCAACTCGACGGCGGGTGCGGCGGCGGACGGCGGCCGCTGTCCGTCCGGGAGCGACTCGAGCGAAGCCGGCGAAGCTGGCGGGCGAACCGGCGAGCTTTGGCGGGCTGGAGATAGCTCGGGCGCGCACTGGGCGCGGCGCTTCTTGCGGCGCCGGCATCACGGCGGGCTGGGATGCGGGCTCGGAGAACGAAGCTAGGCGAGTCCGCAGAGTCACCATAGGCAAGCGTTCACAATGATGGCATCCGCCGTCAGCGAGCGCGATGGCCACGTGATCCTCACCCAGGCAGGACACGCAGATGACATGGCGGTCCTCATCGCTGAGTGGGGCTCGGCAAGAACCACAGGAAGGCATCTTTAAAAAGACGCCGCTCTTTTAGAGGGGTGGGAAAAAAGGCAGAAAATGCAATCACACACACTCTAAGCAGAGGAAAGGATATGTACGCCGGAAAGCGCAGCAGGTACGGCGGCTGAAGGCGGCGAGGCCAGCGACTCCAGACTCGATGGCACGTCCCGCTGAAAGGCTACAGGTCGACGGCGCGGCTTCTCATCCGGATCCAGCGATGCGTGAGCTTCGCTGAAGAGTTGAAAAATCAGTGTATGGCAGCTTATCGAGCCTATTTATAGGGCGAGATCACGCCCTTTCTGGCGGGACGTGACGATATGGGCGCGAAGTGCCCCCATTCGTCATGACGTCACGCAGAGCCTCTCTCGATAGGCTGCTGCTTTTGCCGCAAGACAGCCAATAGGCGCGCGAGCTGTCTCGCCTACGTCTGCTTGCTTGCTGCAAAGCGTTTTACATTGATTAAAAATTAAGGATAATTTTTTGGCTTCAATATCTCGATGAAAAGAGTTTTCCCCATAGCGTAAGCTATTACGCAGTACGAGAGATACTCTCGTAAGAGAACCAGAAATATATTTCTCCATGGCCTCCCTTTCTGGAGAGGAAAGCGAATATAACTTGCCTTTAGGTGGAGACGTACCTGGCAATAAGTCTATAGCACAGTCATAGGGACGATGCGGAGGTAAAGAAGCAGCTCGAGACTTACTGAACACTCCCTTCAGGTCCAGATACTCACATGGCACGTTAGACAAATCTGTGAGTTCATCCTGAAACACAGAACAAGACACAGAAGAACACGCAGACAACAAAAAAGCAGCATGACAAAACTCACTCCAAGCGAAAACAGAATTCATACGCCAGTCTATATGAGGGTTATGGAGCACCAGCCAGGGATGTCCCAGAACCACAGGGGCAGAAGGAGTGTTAATCAAAAGAAAGTCAATGTTCTCTGAGTGATTGCCAGTGATTAAACTTAAGGAGGCAGTGCAATGGGTGACGGAGGGTAATAGTTGACCATTAAGTGCAACTACAGAGATGGTTGAGAGAGCGTCATCACAGGTATCATAAGCATGTGAGAAAGGTCAATGTCTAAAAAATTACCCTCCACTCCCGAGTCCACAAGAGCCTCACAGTCAAAACTCTGACAATGCAGTTTCAAACTGACAGGAAGAGGAGTAGCTGAAAAAGAGGATTTAGTCAGTGTAGTTCCACTGTCAGTAGCCTCTTACCTACTGGTGGGTGCTGGCTTTTACTGGACACTGCAGAGCGATGTGACCGGCGGCTCCACAATACAGTCATAGTCCCCTCTCTCTCTTTCTCTGCTTTTCCTGTTGCGATAGACAGGACCTGCCAATTTGCATGGGCTCAGGATCTGGAAAAGACACCATAGTTTCGCCAGGAGAAAAAGATACATTACTCTGTACAGTGGTAGACCACCATCGTGTGCGTGGACCCCATCGCCGTAGTCTCGTATCCACCTGAATAGCCGGGTCAATGAGCTTATTCATCACAGCGGGTAAATCCATGGAATAAATTTCATCCTTAATGGACTCAGAAAGTCCATATAAAAACATGTTCTATTGAGCATCTGAATTCCAGCCACACTCCACAGCCAAAGTGCGAAATTCAATAGAGTAGTCCATTACAGTATAATCTCCTTGACGCAACTCCGCGATAAGTCCTTTCTGAGCTCCCGGGAAAAAAAGTTTTAAACAAAACACAACAAGGAAGTCTCTGTTCCCACACAGTAGTTCCCCAGCTAGCCGCTCGAACCTGAGAGTAGGGTTATAACAAAGGCCACCTTCGACTGGCCACCTTCGGAAATGACGAAGGTTGAAGAGAGATACAGAGAACATTTGGCCAAAAATGAAAGACATAACGCGCTCACCGGAGTAGAACACTGTAGGCGGAAGGCGGGGCTCAGAAACAGGTGGGCTGGTTGTGACTTGATGTTGAACAGATGCCGTCTCGGCCTTTAGTTGCTGCAGCTGGGTTGTTAGTTCGGAAACTTGGGTCACCAGCACCTGGACAGCATGACCCCTGGCCATCGTCTGTTCCTCCTGTTGTTGCATGCGAATATCACTCTACGACAGGATCTCCCTTAATTCAGCCACACTTGCTGGATCCATCATGGTCGGTTCATTCTGTCACAATAACGAGTCACAAGATCCAAGTGCAAGTAAAATACAGTTTATTTGACAGATCTTCACTTGTTGATGAAAACCCAGAACCGGTAATCCAATCCAAGTGAAGAACTCCGAAGAGAACGCGGGGATCAAACTCAGCAAGAAACTCTGACGAGGTAACTGGCAATGAAAACAAGACATGAATAACGAACCTACAACAAACAGTTCCCACGCCAGCTAGATGAAGGCAACTGACTAGAAACAGCTGAAACTCTGATTAGAGTAATCAGCTGTTGTTTCTAGGCAACACACGCACCAACACACACACCCACATACCATAAACACACCAACATAGACGCAAAATGAACACACGTGTAACGAGGACAACAGAATAAGTATTTCGTGTATTTTACCCAACAGGGGTTAAATCAAGCCTAGGTTCGGCTCTTGGAGAATTTAAAAGTAGATATTTCGGCCAAATTAAATATGAACATACAATTCAAAGGGGTTACACACGGATTCATGAACCGTGACAGATTATGCATTTGAGCAAATACTTGAAAATATATACTGAATTCAGTCAAATTAAACATGTCAAAGTTTAAACTTTGGCAAAGATGGTACTCTGAAGTTACTGAAATGAATTTAAATCAAGTGATATCTGAAATTAAATCGTATATAGAGTGATTGTGACTTTCTTTACTTAATGGCAGGAAATTATATATATATATATATATATATATATATATATATATAAATATATATATATTAGGCCGGGACTTTAACACGTTAATTAAGATGAATTAATTACAGACTTTAACGCGTTAATTAACACAAAAAATATTTAATCGCACTTATTTTTGCACCGCGGAACGTTTCTCACTGGATGATTTTTGCCGGACCGATTATACTGGAGCACCAACTAGCGTTCATGATCTGATGAAGAAGCTGACGGGATCGCGCTCAGGGCCGGATTAAGAGTTCAGAGGCCCCTGGGCACAATGTTTTGTAGGCCCCCTCTAAGGCAGGCCAAATGTATATTTTGTCCAAGGATATTTTAATATGGCATTTACAGTTTTACTGACTTAAAATAACTTTGTTGTACTATGCTGGAGTAAAGTTCATAAATGGTCGTTCTTTCCCATAGGAATTTGTATAGAAAATTTTGTACATTTTAAGGTTAAATGCATCAATCTCGTGCTCTCTGAGAGATCAAATTTAAGAGCTTCAACCCATGAACTGCTCGTTGAACAAAGAAAAAGCAATGATTTGTACCAGGACAATAAAGAGTGTTACATGTGTGTCCTGTTTCCCCTGTTCATTGTGTATTTGGTTCAGTCCTGTTCCCAGTTTTCCCGCTCCTCGTTAGTGTTCAGTGTATTCACCTGTGTTTAGTTCATTTGCCCCAGCTGTGTCTTGTTTCCCTCTTCAATCCTCTGTGTATTTAAGTTCCTCTCTTGTCAGTGTTCAGTGTCGGTTATTGTTTGTGTAAACGTGATGTTACCCTTGAGTTTACTATTAAATACCTGGTTTCTCTAAATATCCTTCGTCGTGCACTTTCTATTACCTGGAAACGTAACAGAATAACCGACCTTAAAAGAAAGAGAAAGAGGGTGACTGCAGACGGACCTTGAAAGAAAGTAACAAGATGGGTATTTTCCTCACCCCTCCAAATTCCAACAACTCCAAGCTGATCTGTTTCCAGGATGGCCGGCACATCGAGGAGTATGTTGCTGAATTCCTGGAGCTCTCCGAAGGGGTAAGCTGGGCAGAAGAGGTCCAAAAGACCGTATTTTGGTTTGGGTTAGATGATACCCTTTATCATCAAACGCCAGCGGCGGCATTCCCAGGATCATTTGCCCAGTACCTGGATCATGTGCTGTGGTTGTGTGGCTCACCCTTCACCGTAGGTGAGGTATATGACATCGCCACTCAACCACCATCTCCAGCCATCTCCACCACGCCAGAGCTTCACGTCGCTGCCGCCAAGCCTAGCCCGTCGCCTGCCCGCCAGAGCCTAGAGCCCGTCGCCTGCCCGCCAGAGCCTGAGCCCGTCGCCTGCCCGCCAGAGCCTGAGCCCGTCGCCTGCCCGCCAGAGCCTGAGCCCGTCGCCTGCCCGCCAGAGCCTGAGCCCGTCGCCTGCCCGCCAGAGCCTGAGCCCGTCGCCTGCCCGCCAGAGCCTGAGCCCGTCGCCTGCCCGCCAGAGCCTGAGCCGTCGCCTGCCCGCCAGAGCCTGAGCCGTCGCCTGCCCGCCAGAGCCGCCAGAGACTAAGAACACCACACGTAAGTCCACTCTAGAGGACACTACATTGATGGTGATGTCTGCGGCGATTTTGTGTGTGTGGGCTACACACACATCAGTTCTGGCCCATGCATCCAGCCCAGCCGAGCCCTCACCGCTGTTCCTGTCCAGTCCTGATCTGTCCTCTCCGCTGGTCCCGTTCAGCCCTACAGAGCCTTCTCCGCTGGTCCCAGCCAGCCCTACAAAGCCTTCTCCGCTGGTCCCAGCCAGCCCTACAAAGCCTTCTCCGCTTGTCCCATCCAGCCCTACAGAGCCTTCTCCGCTGGTCCCAGCCAGCCCTACAAAGCCTTCTCCGCTTGTCCCGTCCAGCCCTACAGAGCCTTCTCCACTGGTCCCATCCACTCCTCCCAAGCCTGTCCTTGAGTACGTCCCGGAGCCTGTCACTTTCCCCAAGAAAATTTTGGGGGGGGATATAGGGCTCCGCCATGGCCACCCGAAGGGGCGTCTCCGCCCTGGCCACCCGAAGGGGCGTCTCCACCCTGGCCACCCGAAGGGGCGTCTCCACCCTGGCCACCCGAAGGGGCGTCTCCACCCTGGCCACCTGCACAACCTGCTCCGCCCTGGAGGCTTCCTGTTCCGGGAAAGCCATGCCCTCGTCAGCCTCTGCGGCGCCCACCCTCCCGTCCCTATTTGATGTTTATACGGCGTGGGGACACGCCTTTTTGGGAGGGGCGTAATGTTACATGTGTGTCCTGTTTCCCCTGTTCATTGTGTATTTGGTTCAGTCCTGTTCCCAGTTTTCCCGCTCCTCGTTAGTGTTCAGTGTATTCACCTGTGTTTAGTTCATTTGCCCCAGCTGTGTCTTGTTTCCCTCTTCAATCCTCTGTGTATTTAAGTTCCTCTCTTGTCAGTGTTCAGTGTCGGTTATTGTTTGTGTAAACGTGATGTTACCCTTGAGTTTACTATTAAATACCTGGTTTCTCTAAATATCCTTCGTCGTGCACTTTCTATTACCTGGAAACGTAACAAAGAGGGCTCAAACATCTTTTTAGTTATGAGAGTCTCAGTCTACATTACATTATCAATGGTGTTTTAGGATGCCAAACAATTATTATAATAATGTAATAATTATTTATTTAATTATTCCTATGACGTAAAATCCATATACCCTATAAATGTACTATATAAATGAAAATTAATATTTCAAAAGTATATTTTAGTCTACATTACACCATAATATAGGAAAATTAAAATACGTTTGTCCTTATTTCTTCACTTGCAAGAAATAAACCCTTGAGATTTTATTTGGGAGAAAACTAGATAATCAACCAGATAATCATGCTGATCGCGTGAGCAAAGTGCGCACTTTTCTTTAAATCACCCAGCACAAACAGGATGCCTATTCTTAATGTATTGTGCTGTTTTATAAAGGCACAAATATCATGGTTTCGATTTTAGTTCGTTGGCAAAATATAACGCTAGAGACCTTTATGTTAGGTTATACATTTTACCTCTCATATGTTTAGGGAAAAGGAAGAGAGTTCGGCAAAAGGCGGATTCGAACTCGGGTTGAGCACGTCAAAAGCTGCTATCAAGCACTTCACGCCCTACAATCTGCGCCACTGGAGCTGCTTCGTAACGGGCGTCTTTTTGCTAAAAAGACAGGCACGTAGTTCAAATATACGCTCTGTTTTATCAGACCAGCCATCGCGGCCTCGAAACACTACCGGCCCACCGGGGAAACTCCCGACTTTCCCGATTGCCACTCCGCCCCTGGTGCCCAGGGCCCCTTAGATGTCGTGGGCCCCTGGGCAAGTGCCCAGTTGCCCTAATGGTTAATCCGGCCCTGATCGCGCTTCATAGACATGTTCATAGATCGCCTAGATCGCTTTGGTTGGCCCCGTGGATGGGGAATTTTGTTATAAAAAACGAACTTTGTTGTGAGATGTTTTTAATGTGTTCAGTTCGGGACAGCTCAGTGTGTGTGTGACCGAGAGTGAGCGAGTGCGCTTGTCGAAGGCGCGCGCCCACCTTTGTTGTTGTTCCCCGTGAAGCAGAGAAAGAGTGTGTGTGAGAGTAATACGGTGATCCGTGCAGGTCGCTAGCTATGTGCAGTTTATTTCAGTGCAGTCAGTCAAATAAAGCACCTAAACTCTTCTGAAAGACGGCCTCGTTGTCCTTTTATATGCTACCATCACACCAAACAGCGTGAAGTTTAGGGAGTTAACCCCGGGAGGAGAATTACCGGCCCTGGAGAAGACGAATCTCCCCTGTGTCTCCCAACCACGGTTAGGAGACAGAAGCAGGAAAGGTTAACACAAATTGCACTGGTCTGCTGGACTTGGTTGAACAAAAATAAACAATATGTTGTTGCTTAAGCTTATGTATTCAGTCATTATTTATATTCATTATTAGTCAGTATACTAAAAATCCATGTGAAAAAAATACTTCTCACTGTTCTCAGGTCAAATATTTATGCGATTAAAATGCGATTAATTTCGATTAATTAATTACAAAGCCTCTAATTAATTAGATTAATTTTTTTAATCGAGTCCCGGCCCTAATATATATATATATATATATATATATATATATATATATATATATATATATATATATATATATATATATATATATATATATATATATATATATAAGCTCTGGATTCGTGCGGGTGTGGCCTTAAACCATACCATAGTACTGAGACAGCTCTCATTAGAGCAGGCTTGTGCAAAACTCAGAATTTCAGAATTGGCCTCCATTTAATTCATGAATTTGAATTTGAATTGAATTGAATCCGCCCCACAGGAAGTTGAATTTGAATTGGAATTGGAATGACAGGAAGTGGAATTAAATTCATGGCAATTCAAAGAAATTCCACACAGTCACACAACAAAAAGAATGTGTTGAATCTCACATACATTCAGTGTTAAGAAGGTTACTTTGGAAATGTAATTGCTTAATGTTATGTTACCCATTATAAATGTGGTTTGGATTACTGAAAAGTCGAGGGTTGCTTTTATTATTCAACAGTTATCAGGAGCTGCATTAAGATGGGCTGAAACATTGTGGCTGCAGGAATCTACCGTTACTTCTTCTGTACAGGAGTTTGTAAACCATTTCAAGGAAGTTTTCGGGCGTCCAGTAGATGATTCATCCATCAGTGATAAACTGTTACAATTACATCAAGGCAAGAAGTCAGTTTCTGATTATTCACTGGAATTCCGCACTCTAGCCTCCGCCAGTGGGTGGAACGAAAAGGCGCTCATCTCCATCTACCGACGAGGTTTTAAATCCTGCGCTTCGCCTTCAACTCGCGATTTATGATGATAGCCTGGGAGTTGAGAAATTCATACAGCAAGCTCTCCGTGTACACCAAAGATCTCAAGGCTGCTATCGTGAAGCTCAGCTACCCACTTTCTTACCACCTCAGTATCCCTCTGAATGTTCCTCCGAAGTGGCAGTAGAGAAGATGCAGGTGGATACCTATCGACTGTCTCAAGCTGAACGTTCTCGACGTCGAGAGTTAAAATTGTGCCTGTATTGTGGAATGGGAGGATATTTTCTTTGTTCATGCCCTACACGACCTCCTAGAATGCTTGTGAGTTCTGTCTTTACGTCCGTCTCTGTATCAGCTCCGTTAACAATATCAGTGATTCTAAAATCCACGAATTTCCATGTCTCTGCTACAGCCATTGTGGACTCCGGGTAGGTAGGAGATTTCATCTCCGGACAGCTCTGTCAGAAGCTCCAACTCCAGAAATCCACCACCACCAAACCATACTCCATCCATGCAGTTACCGGTGAAACCATCAATCAGGGGTACGTCACGTCTCAGATTAAACCTATTCTACTCTGTATTGAAGACACACACCATGAACTGTTTGAACCTTTTGTACTTGAGAATAGCCAGACTGATATTATCCTTGGCCGTCCATGGCTTATACGACATCAACCTAACATCAACTGGAGATCTGGTAAGGTATTGAAATGGGGTTGCATGTGCTCTTCCACGAATGTGGAACTCTTAGTCTCGTCCATTGCCCTCCCAGTGAACTCAACTTCCATTGAAAGCCCCATAGAAAATCTGTCGGTGTCCATCCCTTCATGCTTCTCTCAATATTCTGATGTATTTAATCCCGTCGAGGCTGCCAAATTACCACCTCATCGATTCTGGGATTGTGCCATCAATCTGATTCCTGGAGAATCCATCCCCAAGGGGCGAATCTACTCTCTGTCTATCCCTGAACAAGAAGCCATGCAACAGTACATTGGAGAGGCGCTGAAACAGGGTTATATTCGGGCTTCCACTTCACCTGCAGCTGCCAGTTTTTTCTTTGTCCCTAAGAAAGATTGGTCTACGTCCATGTATAGACTATAGAGCCTTAAACAAGATAACCGTGAAGTTCAGTTATCCGCTCCCATTGGTTCCCTCTAATCTTGAACAACTTCGAGAAGCCAAGATATTCACCAAGCTGGATTTGAGAAGTGCATATAATCTCATTCGAATCCGAGAGGGCGACGAGTGGAAGACCGCATTCATCACCCCAGCAGGACATTACGAATATCTCGTCATGCCATATGGTCTGGTAAACGCCCCTTCAGTCTTCCAAAGTTTCATGGATGAAGTGTTCCGAGACTACCTGAATCAGTTTGTAATAATATGCATCGATGATATCTTAATCTACTCCAGAAACTCAGTGGAACATCAGCGACATGTCTCTCTGGTACTCCAACGACTATGTGAATTCTCCCTGTTCCTGAAAGCAGAGAAGTGCTTCTTTCATCAAACCTCAGTCGAGTTCCTCAGTTACCACCTCAGTGAAAAAAGAGTAGAGATGGATGATCGTAAAACCAAAGCCATTACCTCCTGGACCACTCCGCAGTCTGTTAAGGAATTACAACGATTTCTTGGATTTGCGAATTTCTATCGGAGGGTTATTCATCAATACAGCCTGCTAACTGCTCCTCTGACCTCTCTACTCAATTCAATTCAATTAAATTTTTATTTATATAGCGCCATTACAACACCCAGAAAGGTGCACAAAGCGCTTTCCATAAAACACATAAAAAGATAACAGTATATAAAAAATTGCAAGTTAAAACTAATCTAAGCAGTTACAACAAAATAACTAACACAACGACTAAAAACAAAACAAATGATTACATGTTGAAAGCCTTCCTGAAAAGAAACGTTTTCAAATGTGATTTGAAAACACTAAACACAGTAGTGTTACGAAGGGGAGTAGGTAAGGCATTCCACAAAGTAGGACCATGGATGGCAAAAGATCGGCCTCCAAACTTTTTGCATCTAAACTTGGGGATAATCAAAGAGGTGTTCTGAGAGGAGCGGAGGGTTCTGGCAGAATGGTATACAGTGACCAGCTCAGAGAGGTATGCTGGGGCCAGACCATTAATGGCCTTAAAAACAAATATCAGAACCTTATACTCCACCCTAAAACGTATCGGGAGCCAATGAAGTGAACAGAGGACGGGGGTGATGTGAGTACGTTTATGGGTATTGGTAAGGAGACGGGCTGCTGCGTTTTGAACCATCTGAAGATGGTTGAGAAGTGATTGGTTCAGCCCAGTGTAGAGGGCATTACAGTAATCTAGCCTGTAAAACTACTCAACTACTCAAGGGAAAACCAAAGACACTACTCTGGACCACTGAGGCTGAACATGCTTTTCAGTCTCTCAAGACCGCGTTCACCACAGCTCCATTACTCCAACATCCAAATCCTGAAGAAATATTCATTGTTGAAGATGATGCTTCTACTACAGGAGTAGGAGCTGTGGTGTCACAGTATTCGGCTTCTTCACCCAAACCTATGCCTTGCGCATTCTTCTCTCACTCAAGTTATCTCCTGCAGAGGTAAATTACGATATTGGCAATCGAGAACTCCTGGCGGATAAGCTTGCTCTAGAAGAGTGGAGACACTGGTTAGAAGGAGTCAAACATCCATTTCTGGTTCTCACAGACCACAAAAATCTTCAGTACTTGAAAGAAGCAAAGAGACTTAACCCACGCCAGGCCAGACGGGCACTCTTTTTTACTCGCTCCCATTTTCAGATCTCCTATCGCCCTGGTTCGAAGAACGTCCAAGCGGATGCCTTGTCTCGTCTCCATGCCCCCGAAACTTACCACGAAGAACCTGAGAATATCCTACCTGAAAAGATGTTTGTCAATCCCATTCAGTGGGACTTAAATGAACAACTGTTAGAATTGTCCCAACACCAACCCAATCCTCCAGAGTGTCCAGCTGGAAAGATTTACGTACCCGAAGAGTTTCGTACCTCTCTAATCTCCTTGGCACATTCATCTGTTGGCACTGGTCATCCTGGAATAAACAAAACCTGTTCCACTCTCCATACTCGCTACTGGGGGTCCAACATGTTACAAGATATCAAGACCTTTATCCAGGGATGCATTCTTTGTGCCACAAACAAGAACCCCCATCACTTACCCACTGGGAAACTCATGCCTTTACCTGTTCCGCAACGACCCTGGTCGCACATTGGAGTCGACTTTGTAACTGACCTTCCTCCCTCAGACGAGAATACATGTATCCTGGTAGTAGCCATTGATCGCTTTTCTAAAGCTTGCAAATTAATTCCCCTGAAGAACTTACCCACAGCATTTGTAACCGCAGAACTACTGATGGAGCACGTCTTCAGGAATTTCGGCATTCCAGAGGATATTGTGTCGGACAGGGGACCGCAGTTTATCTCCAAGGTGTGGTGAGCATTCTATGCATTAATGAATGTAACAGTGAGTCTAACTTCAGGGTATCACCCACAAGCGAATGGCCAGGCGGAATGGAAGATCCAAGATGTCAGTCGTTTCCTTCGTACCTTCTGCCATTCTAATCAACATCTCTGGAGCCGATATCTCGTGTGGGCAGAGTATGCTCAAAACTCCCTTCGACAAACCTCCACTAATCTAACGCCGTTCCAATGTGTACTGGGTTACCAACCACCATTGTTCCCATGGTCCGGTGAACCATCAGAAGTCCCTGCAGTCAACACCTGGTTCCAAGACAGTGAGAGGGTATGGAACCAAGCTCATCAGGGATGAGGTAATGTCAGGGATCAATCAAACTCGTTTCAGTCCACCACTCAAAGATCACTCTCTCTCCAGAATATTAAACACACACACACACACACACACACACACACACACACACACACACACACACACACACACACACACACACACACACACACACACACACACACACACACACACACACACACACACACACCTGTTCATCATCAATTACCTCATCAACCAGCTCATAAAAACTCTCACTGTGATTTCAGTCTTTGTCAAGCCTCCAACAGGAACTGACCGTTCTTCTCGTATCCTGAAAACCCTGTTAGCTCTGAACTGCCTGAGAATTCTGTCTCCTTACCTGACTCAAACTTGTGATATTGTTCTGCCATCTCCAGATCTCCCATCCGATTCCTGAGAGCCCATGTTCGAGTTACGCCGATCATTCCTAGAAGAGAGAAAGGTTTAACGAACTGAGAGTGAGTGATTATACTACTATTGAATTTATCTGGATTACTTGTTGTTCTCTGTGCGTCCAGCGATCTTCACTATATCTGCACCTGAAAATTCACCGTATACTCACCTAACATGATTGTCACCTGAATAAAACTGTATTTGAATCACTTACCTCCGATCTCCTGGTCTCTATCCTGACACTAATAGGGTTGAAAAATAATCAGATCTAGCAGCTTTTAAGGCCTCTCTGTAAGCAATCGAGCTATCCTTCCATGAAATCCGAAATACCTCTAGTTTTGTTTTCTTCCAGTTGCGCTCCATTTTTCTGGCTGCTCTCTAAGGGCCTGAGTGTGCTCGTTGTACCATGGCATTGGACTATTTTCTTTAATCTTCTTTAAGCGCAGCGGAGCAACTGTGTCTAAAGTGCTGGACAAGAGAGAGTTAAACGTTTCTGTTGCAATGCCAACTTCTTCTAAGCTATCTGGGATGCTGAGATGATGAAACTGATTAGAAAGATTATTAATAAAGCAATCTTTAGTGGCAGAAGTGATAGGTCTAACATATTTATAGAGTCAGCTTTGCAGCCTTGGCTAAATGTAATTTACACGAGACTAGATAATGATCTGAGATGTCGTCGCTCTGCTGCAGAATTTCAACGGCATCAACATCTATTCCATGAGATAGTATTAGATCTAGAGTATGATTACGACAATGAGTAGATCCTGACACGTGTTGTCTAACTCCAATTGAGTTTACAATGTCTTTAAATGCCAATCCCAATGCATCTTTTTCATTATCTACATGTATATTAAAATCACCACCAATTAGGACTTTATCTGTAGCCAATACTAATTCTGATAGAAAGTCAGCAAATTCTTTGATAAAATCCTTATGGTGCCCTGGTGGCCTGTATACAGTAGCCAGCAGAATTCTCAGACGTGATTTATTGTTAACACTATATATTTTTACATTAAGCACCAACACTTCAAATGAAGTATATTTAAAACTAGATTTCTCAGTGGTTTTGAAAATATTCTATAAATTACAGCAACACCTCCCCCTTTGCCTTTCGGACGAGGCTCATGTTTATAACAGTAATCTTGTGGGGTGGACTCATTTAAAGTAATGTAATTGTTTGGGTTTAGCCAGGTTTCTGTCAAACACAGCACATTTATAGCACAGGTTATAGTCTGTAATCTTGTCATTAACTATGAGCGCTTTTGAATTAAGGGATTGAATATTCAACAACCCAAGCTTTATCGTTTGCTCATCTGTATTATATCTGTTTTTTATTTGTTGAACATCAATTAAATGTTTAACCTTAGAAAGGTTAGGCAGTTTTTTGGATTTCCAAATTCGGGGAACAGACACAGTCTCTATATGATGATATCTAGGTGAAAGAGTCTCTATGTGATGGGATTTATCTGACCTTGGTGACACAAGGCCGCTAGCAGATGGTCGGTTTAGCCAGTTTGTCTACTTCCTGACCTGAGCCACAGATTGTCATGTTTTATCTCTAAGACTATTAGCCCAATTACTAGAGAGAAGAGCCGCACCAACCCAGGAGGGATGAATACCATCTCTTTTCAACAGGTCAGGTCTGCCCCAAAAACTTTTCCAATTGTCTATGAATTGTATTGTATTGTACTACTTTATTGTTCAGCCAAGGCTGGAAAATTTTCTTTGGTCTCACCAGACCTATAAAAACATCACTATACAAACATAAACATATATAAACATACCAACATCATATCACATCAGTGCCGCACATCTCTCTGCTCATCACATCACATCACCGCAGTTTGCCCTACACACACCACATACAATATACTGCCTGTCCCAAAAATAAATAAATAAAATAAAATTTATTACAATTTATTAATTAAATTTATTGCACTAGGTATAAATGATCGTTTGTAAATGTTCCTATTTGCCAAAGGCACTCTGTATCGTCGTCCTGAAGGGAGCAGCTCAAACTCAATATGAAGGGGGTGTTTATTGTCCTCAATGATGCTCAGGGCCTTTCTATATAGAGCTGTACTGTACAGGACGTCCAGTGACTTTTGTTGCCAGCCTATTACCTTTCCTGCTGTTTTGACTATCCTTTGACTATATAAAATATTCTATATTATTTTGCGGACACCACTTAGACAACAAGCCATTGAGTGAGCACAATCTACTAACTATCTTATGACTCCTTCGAACAGGAAGAGGGCCAGAGCAAATTACAGTGCTTGACATTGTACTTGCGAGTTCAAACACCTCTTTAATATTAATTTTGGTGATCTCCGACTGGCGAAGTCGAACATCATTACATATAACACAAGCCTGCATTAGAGTCACAAATGATTTGCTCTTATCATCTGATCGTGGTTGTATCTCTCTATTAGTGTTACTCAATCTTAGTGCTGCATTTGACACTATACACAACATTCTGTTAAATAGACTCGAAAATTATGTTGGCATTAGTTGAATTGCACTAGCATGGTTTAAATCATTCATAACTGACCGTTATCAGTTTGTAGCAGCAAATGAAGATATGTCTTATTGGTCAAAAGTTCAGTATGGTGTACCACAAGGCTCAGTACTAGGACCGTTGTTGTTCACTCTGTACATGCTACCCTTAGGAGATATCATTAGGAAGTATGGCATTAGTTTTCACTGTTATACTGATGATTCTCAGTTCTATATTTCTTCACACCTTGACGAATCTTATCAATTCACCAAATTAACAGAATGCATAGCTGATATAAAAAACTGGATGACTAGTAATTTCCTTCTACTTAATTCTGAAAAAACATAGATTCTAATTAACAGAATCTCTAATTAACTTAATTATTGGACAAAAAACGTCCTCACGTAATAACCTAGAATTCTGTCTAACACTTGATGTCAAGTCCTCTGTCAAGTCCTCGTCGTCGGTAAGGAACCTGGGTGTGCTCTTTGATACCAATCTGTCATTTGAAAGTCATGTGTCTAGTATCTGTAAAAGCACATTTTTCCATCTTAAAAATATATCTAAATTACGTCATATGCTCTAAATTAAAAATGCAGAACAATTAGTGCATGCGTTCATGACACGTTTAATACATAAACTACAGCTGGTCCAAAAAGCAGCCGCTAGATTTCTTACCAGAACCAGGAAGTATGACCATATTAGCCCGGTTCTGTCAACACTGCATTGGCTCCCTATTCAAGATCGTATAAATGTTTAAATATTGCTGATTACTTACAAAGCACTAAATGGTTTAGCTCCGCAGTACTTGAGTGAGCTCCTAACGCATTATAGTCCTTCCTGTCTATTGCGATCTCAAAATTCTGGCCAATTGATAATACCTAGAATATCAAAATCGACTGCTGGTGGTAGATCCTTTTCCCATTTAGCACCAAAACTTTGGAACAGTCTTCCTAACATTGTTCTGGGAACAGGCAGTCTGTTAGTTCAAATCTAGACTAAAAACACTCTCTTGAAAAACTGAAAATTGAAAAACAATCTCTTTGGCTTAGCATACACATAACACATTATAGACTATAATTCAATGTTAGGCTGCATAGTTTAGATCAGTCGGAACCGGAAACACTTCCCATGAATCCTTATGTACTTGGTACCAGTGGTGTAGTCTAGTTTTTTGTAGTGAGTATACTGTGATATACCAGTCCCCCCCCCCCCCCCCCCCCCCCCAAAAAAAACTAAAAAACATATAGCCTTAGATGTTATATGAATATGGTCCCTGAAGCACGGGTTTTAGCAGCTGACAATTACAATACTTAAACATTGTAAGCACAAATAAAAATTTACTTTTTAAAAACTTGTGTGATATTCCTTTAAAATTGTGTTTTAATAGATTTGATTATTATTATTTTAAAAAGTACATCTTACTATGCAATTTCTTTCATAATTCCCTCGAGTTACTTAATTTATCTACAAACTTTATTTTGGTGGGTTGTAAATTAAAGACATTTGAGCTTCTGTGTTTTAATAACTATTATTATTATTAGGCCTACTTGAAGTATACTCTACTGTGCAATAATAAAATATTTCTGTTATATTTTATATTTTAAGTTATACAAAACTTTGATTTTGACAGGTTGTCATGAAGACTTTAAAGTTTGTGAGTGACTCTCATAAAAGCTCTGCAATGAAGTTCAAATGTGTGCATGTTCTCCTCATAGACGCTGAAAACACCACGAGTGTCACGCGCGCGTCAGTGTGTAGTGTTCAGTGTGTAGTGTTCAGTGTGTAGTAGGCTAGAGCACACATTGAGCGCTCATTCACAGAAACACGCAGAACATTCAGAGTTTATTTCAATAGCAGTCTTTTTGAGCTTTAATATTCATAGACACTTAGTAAATATCGAGATTTGACTCTATCATTAGCCTACTTTTGATTTATTCATTCAAAAATGGCTAAATTGTGTGACGTTCCGCTTTAGAGTAGCCTAGGTTATTTGTTACATTTGTTGCTGGCTTCCGCGATTCGATCCGTGTCGCTGCGCAAACACAGACGTCACGGCGGGGTGAATTTATGAATGAAAATTCTTTCACAAAACGATGTTGTTACGAATCCTCACGCGTTTTAAAGTGGGTATACGGAGATCTTTGACATTTCCTAGTGGGTATACGGAAATCCTTGACATTTTCTAGTGGGTATACGGCGTATACCTGCGTATCACGTAGACTACACCACTGCTTGGTACATCATAAGAAGGATGGCGTCTACGCTAATATTAGTCTCTCTGTTTATTCCGAGGTTTACCGCAGTCAGCCGGATCCAGGCCATATCCAGATTTAATGAAGGACCATCGCATGTACATGACGACAACGTATCCCTGAAGTGCCAGCCTCATCAGCCCTGTGAAGGTCTAATGGACACCTCAACAAACTCATCTCCATACCGGCGTGATGACTCCGACCTCCAACCAGATGGAACTGGATAAATATTGTGAAAGTTCTGATCCAATCTGACTTCTGACCTATAATGCTGCATGAATCATAATCATACGCTGTTCATTCATTGGCCAGAGGAGAACCGGCCCCCCTGACTGAGCCTGGGTTCTCCCAAGGTTTTTTTCTCCATTCTGTCACCTGATGGAGTTTTGGTTCCTTGCCACTGTCGCCTTTTTCGCCTTTGTCGCCATTGGCTTTTGGTTTGCTTAGTTGGGGGCATTTAATGTTATATTTAACAATATTATTACAACATTATTTTCCTGTTATCTCTGTGAATCTGCTTTGAAACAATTTGTATTGTAAAAAGCACTATATAAATAAAGGTGACATGACTTGACTTGACTTGACTCTGTCATTGGCAAAGCAAGTGTGAGCACACTTCCTTTGCCAATGACAGAGTCAAGTCAAGTCAAGTCAAGTCAAGTCATGTCACCTTTATTTATATAGCGCTTTTTACAATACAAAAAAATTCCAATTCTCCATTTGCTCTGTGGTAAGTTACGACATTCTTTTCTCTGTCCATCATGCAAACAAGCTTATGTAGTCACCTGATATACATAGTTCAGGCATGAAACTCTAACCAAATGACGATTCAGAAGTCTTTCATACCCAGGCAAATCATACCCTAACCTGCACACTGTGTGAAAATTAAAGCTACTGTTTTAGTTTTCCTTTTGCTGCCATCAATCTACCTTCTCAGAATAATGTCTCATCTGGATATTCATGAGGTGCTATCTCTGGTAGATCAATCCTCCGATCCCGACTCTGATACGGAGAACCCAAACCGGCGAAATGGTTCAGCTAGCTCTCAGCATCTCCAAATGCCAGAATGTTTGTCTGCCACAACGCCAGGCTTCCATAAATGACTGGCCAGTGCAAAGGATTTTGGAACCCCTGTTCATTCGGAACATTACATCTAAAACTGGCTTATCTCACCAATATCTTAATTATCTTATCTTAATGTAACTCTCTTCATCTCTGTTTCCGGAGTCCCTCCAAGCCACCCTCCTCACCTGGTATAAAGTCCCACACCGGCCTAAAGCCAAGCACAAGCTTGCAACTCCACCCACGGCTACTCCTCCAGCAAAAAAGTCCCGCAGCGAACTTTCGGATGTACTTTCAGTTCTCCTCCAATTTAGGGATTCCATTGGTAAACTGGAGAATGAGAGTCTCAACTCTGGAAAAAAAATTTCTACATCCTGCATGCCTGCAACTGCTGACAGATAACCTAGACAGATTAACCTAGGTTCATCGTCCAATGACATCTCTCCATGGCACAGCCTTGCTACAGCTCTACCAGCACCACCAAATGGGTCCCTGTTTATTCCACCAGCAGCAACAATCCCTCACAACCTGAGAAACAAAATCATAGCAGGTAACGATCAATCTTGTTAAAACCAGATCTTTCACTTAATTACGGTGGCTTACTCTTCTACGAATACCAACAATCTTTCTCAGCTAAAGCAGCTATGAATATCTCACAGTTCAACCAAAAACTTGACTGGTAAGTCATAGACCTCAAACTGATTAGCCGGCACTTTACCGGCCACAGAGCAATTTCTTGTTCAGTTTGCGGTTCATTCTATCACTCCGAAAGTCTATGCCCCAGGACAACATAACTTCAAACTCAAAGAAGCTCCATCCATCTTGCCAAAAATTCTACAGACTTATCACTTCCTCTTACTCTAAATGGGTGCAAAGATCCTTCCCCAATGCATCACAAAAGATGAATAAACATCCTTCTACCCCTGTCAACGTAAAATAATTGTTTAAGAATTTATCTTCTCATCCTAATCGTTCTTGGTTCAATTTCCTTATTAATGGTTTAATAAGGTTAATGGTTTAATTAATGGTTCCTGGTTTAATTCAAGTTTTTTGGCCAGACTCTAATTCCCTCATCCATTCACATATGCAACAATCTCATGTTAGCCCTGAAAGGACCCGATTTAGTTGATAATCTAATTCGGATATTATAAGATTAAAGCTATCTAATCTGTCCTTTTAGTAAATCTCCATTTCCTACTTTTTTGTAAAAACCCAATACGCATTGATACAAGAAAATATTCAGGGAAGAAAAGATCAATTATCGACCTCTCTTCACCTCATAATTCTCCTACACCTAATAAAAATCCTAATTCCTAAAGATATATTTTCACTATCTTACACTACTATAGACCACACCATTCAATTCTTTAAAACAGCAGGTTAAGGCGCCTGGCAAGCAAAGCAGACATTACAGACGCATTTAAAATCATGCCACTACATCCTTCTCAATGACACCTTATTTTGTATTTCGCAGTGCGCCTAACTTTTGGTTGCCGTAGTTGCCCCAAGATTTTCTACCCACGGAAGCTTTCTTGGAAATGCAAACTCCCCTTCATATTACATTAATAAGATGATTTTATCGTGGTTGATTTCCCTAACCTGCAAATCGCTGTCTATCTAAACTCAAGGAAATTAAGCTCTAGCATGAGTTCTGCCAGGAAGACTCAATTGTTACGTCACTCATTACCTTCTAATATATCCAATCGTGTTCTTATACTTGTGGTATATAAGATAGGTACTTACACATGTCTGAGTTTGCAGATGCTGACGCTTCAATTTACCTCCATCCTCCCCACCAGCACCGAGACGTTCCTTCCTATCCATCCACCAGGATGGTCCCTTCCCGTACATCAAAGGGGGTCGGCTGCGCCCCTGCCTTCGTCTTCAGGAAATGCAGAGTCCGTACTCTAAGATTTCGAGCTACGGACAGGGCCTACGCCAAAGAACTTTATATCATAATATCGCGCTTGGTGGGCTGTTAATAAATGGTTAATTGTTACAGTATTATTCTCCAGAGTTTTTCTGGTAGGACTTTTTTCAAACTAAAAATTCCACTATCAAAAGAAAAAACCATCAGCCCATCCACTTGCCTCACATTTTTAGAAATAATCCTGGATAGCAAAGTAATGCAAGCATCTCTTCTAGAGGAGAAGCTCAACCACATCCGCCAAAGTATTTTAGAATTTGAGACCGTCAAATCTCTTTCAAAATGAGATATGCTGACATTTCAATTTCACGATGCGTATTATTACCCATGGCTGTGTGTTCATATCCAGACTTCTAGATATGTCAACAAGCGCTTTTAATCTACACGATTTAATCATGCTGTCTCTCCGAATTACACTTCTGGACCCGTTTACTCAACGACTGGAATGGAATCTCTTTCTTTTACAACGACACTTTTGTAACCTCTAGCTCCCTTCAATTTTTCACAGACACTGCTCCATCCATAGGTTTTGGAGGGCTATTTGGGAACAAGTGGTTTACACACAAATGGCTGGTCGAAGCCAGCAGCGCAGCCGATCTTCGTCCACCAAAATCAAGCCTATGTATTTTTCATGCCCCATGCTAATAAACGCTGGTTGAAATGTATCCACTCCAAGAGTTGTCATGAATGAAATGCAGTTAGACATAACTTTTGATCATCTTAATAAGATAAAGGGTGACTACAGACTGACTACAGAGTCACTGGTTTTGCAGCAGCTCAAGCAGCAGCTAAAGACATATGTGATGCCATGAATGTGGAAGCCACACTAAAGCAGAAAAAGCTGAAGAGCACAAAAAACACTTTGCCTATAAAGCTCATGATGAACCATTCATGGACGTGTTGAAGAAGCTGGAAGTGACATTCTTTTACACAGATGTAGATACTGTCAAATCTTCTGTTGAAGACAGGTTTGTCAGTTCAGTGAACTGAGTGACAAGTTCAGTGTGCTCCTCACCTTTAAGTGTCTAAATTGGGAGCTCAATGTCAGACACTTACTGTAGTAAAGCTCTATCGACAAACAAAGATGCTGACATCAGTGGAAGGTTACTTGCTCTTGAGTTGACAAACATGCCACAACTGGCGTCAAGCATTATGACCCTGCTTTGCCTCCTGTCATTTATTCACTCTCAGTATTTGAAAGAAATTTACCCAAATCTCTGGAAGGCTCTTCGAATTGCTTTGACCTTACCTGTTATTGAAGCCAGTGCAGAAATAAGCTTTTCAAAGCTCAAACTAATCAAAACGTGCCTGAGATCCACAATGACCCTGGAGTGCTTGTCAGAGGCCTGTTTCAGAAAGGAGTTTAAGTGAAAACTATTAGTATATTAACCCTGAAATGAGGGAAACTTTGGGATTGTTGTTCTTACCTCATTGGGAGATCATTTGCAAAATAAGAAAAATGCACTTAAATTAGTTTATTCTCAAGGAAACAACACCAAGTACCTTGTGTCATTTTTCTGATGTAGAAAATGCAATGCATCTTGATTTAAGAATTTTTTAGATATTTTGATTGGAAACAACAAGAAAAAATTGTAAGTAGGAAAAGCTTTTTTTGCAGTGCAGGTACATTTATTCAGTATGCATATTTTCATCATGCAGATATCGCCAATGGGACAAAAATTGCATGTCTTTTATACAGGATCCTGTAGATGAGGAGGTTGCATTAATTCATAGAGTTACATTTACAGATTCTTAAGCTTTCACACTTGTCTCCTCTTAAGTTTCAGCAAAGAAAGCTCCAGGGACAGTTCCTATAGTAAGACTTCTGTAAGTCAGGTTTGATAAAAGCACCGGGTCCATTCCTGTTTCCAAGAACAAATGATGTGCCCTATACACAAACTGTATCAGTACTCAAACTGATGTATGTCAACAATTAAGAGTATTTCTACACAATTTCACTCATTATATAAACTGAATTTATGAATTGTTTTAACTAAACTTAATGCCTTTCAAATACTTGACTTTGTGCACACTTTGGAAAGATGTTGAGATGTCTCTAAAATTTAGAGGAGACAAATGTGAGAGCTCCAATGTCTCTAACTAAACAGAAAAGTCTAAACACAGTGTGTAATGTTGAGGTCTCTTCTAAAACTTTAAAGGATACCATTGTGAGAGTGTTAAATTAGTCTCAGGAGACAAGTGTGAGAAGCAGGATACTCAAGCAAAAGTCTCCATTTGACATTAATGTAACCTTATTTCTATTTCACTATTCTAGACCACCAGAGACGGTCAGTACATGGTGGAAGGAGTCGCGTCTCACGCATCACATCGATAATCTCTTATCCATTAGTTTTCCCTTTGGACCCATTGGTTATCCAGGATCTTCACTAAATGCAGTGTTCCTGTCAGAGGAACTGAGGTGTGTGTTTGTGTTATTAAGTTTTATTGATAATATTTGTATTATTATTAATATTATTATTTTTAATGATTAATTCAGGGCAATTGGATCGTAAATGGCCAGGCTTTCCACAGTATAGACAGCATTGTTCTCTCAATCATTGATCCATTTCTGACTGGCTTAGTTTGGATCTGCTGAGCTGCATTTGTCACTACAAGTCACTGATTAATTAATCCAAGAGAATCTTTACTGAGGTAGAGCACAACAAAACCTGGATAGGAAGTCACAATAAAAAAAAAATGTAAATACCAGTAAATAAAAATAAAATGTTTACAAACTTCATAAATATACAATTTTGTTTACCCCTTTCTCCACAACACATCCTTTAAATTGAATGGAATTTAGAACAAAACAAGAATGAAAAATATAAGTTTCCTATAAAATAAACAAAAATTATAGCGCCATTTATTACAAACAACATTTATTTTAAAGCCTAAATTAATTTATTTAAAGGGGAACTAAACCGGCATTGGGCTTCTAGCTTTCTCTCATTTGGAACGAAACCAAATTCCACATTTGCATGTTTTTGGATGCTTAACTTTGATTTATTATGTAATGTTATTCAAGTAAAACTGCATCCTTTACTTGACTTCCTCTGCTCCGTTTGCCTGATCTGTTCTGATTGCCTGCTCTGCTCCTGATCAATTGCTCCTGTCTGCCTTGCTGCCTGCTGTGAGTTTGTTTTTTTGCTTCGAGGCTGTAAGCTCCATCTAAGTCTCATATTTCTTTCTGTTTTGAACCATCATTTACTATCATTTCTAGTTGTTTATAATACTAAATACGCTTACCCAACATCTCATATTAACCTGACATCGCTAGCTTCCGTTATTGTTAGCACAACAAGCTAGTATCTTGCCACCCGTGCGCTCAGTTATTTATTTATTTTTCTTGTGCACGCCCGCGCCTCTGAGTTCATAAAAAGGCCAGCTGATTAAGAATCAGTCAACAAACACGGTGAGTAATGTCTATTGTCACCTGCACTTCATGCCACATGTTTAGCATAGCCTTCCCCGTCGGCAATATAGGGTTTATATGTGATAAATGCAAGGAGACAGTCAGGCTGACGGAGAAGATTTCAGAATTAGAGACACGCATTCAAACTTTAATTGAGGATAGTAAGTGTGCTGAAGCTTTAGAAACTATTTTGGATGCGCCTAGCATAGTGAACTCTTTACATGATTCGGTTCCGGCTGAATTATTGCCTGTGCAGCAAGGCAAATGGGTGACAGTGAGGGATCACTCTAGTCAAAAAACCACTCTTCCGTTCCGATTACCATAACACATCGATTTGCCCCACTCAGTGAAACAACACCGACTGAGAATTCTGTTGATTGTGCCCTGGTAATTGGTGATTCGATCACACGGAACGTGAAAATATAGCGCCTGACATCAAAGCAAATTTAAAAGTGCTGGCTAATGCTAATTGTAAATTCTTAAGATTGTTATTCACTTCGGCACTAATGATGTTCGACTCCACCAGTCGGAGATCACCAAAATTAATATTAAAGAGCTGTTTGAACTCGCAAGTACAATGTCAGGCACTGTAATTTGCTCTAGCCCTCTTCCCGTTCGCAGGAGTGATAAGATAGTTAGTAGACTTTCCTCACTCAATGGCTGGCTGTCTAAGTAGTGTCCGCAGAATAATATAGAATTCATAGACAAATGGAAACGTTTTTGGGGCAAACCTGACCTGTTGAAAAGAGATGGTATTCATCCCTCCTGGGTTGGTGCGGCTCTTCTCTCTAGTAATTTGGGTCATAGTCTTAGAGATAAAACATGACAATCTGGGGCTCAGGTCAGGAAGCAGACAAACTGGCTAAACCGACCGTCTGCTAGCTGCCTCGCGTCATCCAGGGTCAGATAAATCCCATCACATAGAGACTCTGTCACCTAGATATCATCACATATACCCCTTTTCCACCAAGGCAGAGCTGGTGCTGGTTCGGAGCCAGAGCCTAGTTTCAATTCGGTTCTTTGTTTTTCCACACGCAAAGCACCAGCTCCGAACCAGGAAAAGTGGTTCTTAAGTAGCACCAAATCATTGCTGGTCTAGAACAGAGCCAAGTAAGAACCGTTTGCGTCAGGGGCTGGGGGCGGGGTTACCGTGACCAACAAGATGAATAGAAACTTGTGACCGCCATTTTTAAATAGCAGCTAGTCGAGCTAATAGCAGCTTGATTATAATATCCGTCTATGTAAGTTACGGCGAGCTGCGCGAACGCGTTGGATTCCGATGTATTTTGCAAACCCATGAGCATCCATAGTAACGCAACGTCCGTTATTGTTGATAGCTTGTTCGAGATGCATCGGAGCGGCGCGGACCGATCGGAGCTGCGGGAGTGTTTGGAGATCATACGACTCCTTGTGCTTTTGGATCGCTTTCGCAGTGCTTTGATGTCAAACGGCGATCGATCTGCGTGAAGTCGATGCATCTCGAACAAGCCTGGCGTGTTTGGCGCTACCGCACTAGCGTTGCTAGGCAACATGAGACGTATGCAATGACGTAAGATCTGGCTCTGTTGTGGCTCTCTAGCCGGTGGAAAGGCAAACCGGTTCTTAGTAAGCTTGTCAGTGGAACCAACTCCGAACAAGCTCTGGCTCTGGCTCTGAACCAGCACCCGGTTCATGTTGGTGGAAAAGGGGTAATAGAGACTGTGTCTGTTCCCCGAATTTGGAAATCCAAAAAACGTCCAAACCTATCTAAGTTTAAAAATGTAATTGATGTTCAACAAATAAAAAACAAATTTAATACAGATGAGCAAACGATAAAGCTTGGGTTGCTAAATATATTCGATCCCTTACTTCAAAAGCACTCATAGTTAATGATATGATTTCAGATTATAACCTAGATGTGCTGTTGTTTGACAGAAACCTGGCTAAAACCAAACGATTACATTACTTTAAATGAGTCAACCCCACAAGATTACTGTTAGAAACATGAGCCTCATCCGAAAGGCAAATGGGGAGGTGTTGCTGTAATTTATAGTAATATTTTCAAAACCACTAAGAAATCTAGTTTTAACTATACCGGTACTTCTTTTGAAGTGTTGGTGCTTAATGTAAAAATATATAGTGTAAATGATAAATCACGTTTGAGAATTCTGCTGGCTACTGTATACAGGCCACTAGGGCACCATAAAGATTTTATCAAAGAATTTGCTGACTTTCTATCAGAATTAGTATTGACTGCAGATAAAGTACTAATTGTTGGTGATTTTAATATACTACATGTAGATAATGAAAGAGATGCATTGGGATTGGCATTTAAAGACATTGTGAACTCAATTGGAGTTAGACAACACGTGTCAGGACCTACTCATTGTTGTAATCATACTCTAGATCTAATACTATCACATGGAATCAATGTTGATGTCGTTGAAATTCTGCAGCAGAGCGACGACATCCAGATCATTATCTAGTCCCATATAAATTACATTTAGCCAAGGCTGCAAAGCAGACTCTGTGTTATAAATATGTTAGACCTATCACTTCTGCCACTAAAAATTGTTTTATCGATAATCTTCCTAATCGTTTCATCATCTCAGCATCCCAGAAGAACTTGATATTGCAACAGACACTTTTAACTCTCTCTTTTCCAGCACTTTAGACACAGTTGCTCCATTGCGCTTAAAGAAGATTAAAGAAAATAGTCCAACGCCGTGATATAATGAGCACACCCGGGCCCTTAAGAGAGCAGCCAGAAAAATGGAGCGCAACTGAGAAAACTAAACTAGATGCATTTCGCATTTCATGGAAGGAGAGCTCGATTGCTTACAGAGAGGCCTTAAAAGCTGCTAGTTCTGCTTATTTTTTCAACCCTATTAGAAGAAAATAAACATAATCCTAGGTATTTATTTGAAAAAGTGACTAAACTAACGAAAAAAGAAAGCTTCAAGCCCAGAAGTTTCCTAGAAACACAGCAGTAATGCCTTTATGAACTTCACTTATAAGATCGATAATATTAGGGGCACAATTATAACTATGCAACCGTCTACTACAGTATCGCATCAGACAGTGCATTGTAGTCTCCCTGACGAAAAATTTGATTCATTTGTTACTATAGTAGAGGAAGAATTTTGCAAACTCGTTAATCCATCTAAATCGACAACATGTACTGTATGTTAGACCCTATACCAACTAAACTATTGAAAGAGATGCTTCCAGATGTCATAGATCCTCTTCTTAATGCCATTAATTCGTCTTTGTCTCTAGGATACGTACCAAAAACCTTTAAGCTGGCTATGATTAAACCGCTTGTTAAAAAAACGCAACTTGATCCTACAGAATTAGTCAATTACAGGCCAATCTCAAATCTACCTTTTCTGTCTATGAACTATGTTCCTTTCTTGAAAGAAATGGTATCTGCAAGGATTTTCAGTCCGGATTTAGACCGTATCATAGAACTGAGATGCTAATCACAAATTATTTGCTCTTATCATCCGATCGTGGTTGTATCTCTCTATTAATGTTACTTGATCTTAGTGCTGCATTTGACACCACTGACCACAACATTCTTTTAAATAGACTAGAAAACTATGTTGGCATTAGTGGAATTGCACTAGCATGGTTTAAATCATAGGTTCTCAAAGTGTGGCCCGCCGAAACATTTCTGGCGGTCTGCGATAACATCTGGTAACATCGGTAAAACTGTTGAGAAGTTTGTCCCTTAATCTACAAGGTGCAAAGCATGTGCCACACCCCTCTTAGCCTGTTAATTTTCATGTTAACTCCAGCTCCACCCACCTGATTAACCAATCAGGGCTCTATATCTGCCTTTATTAACTGCACCTGTGCCCACAGCATGTTACTTCTGTTTGTAGCACATGGATGTACTGTGTAGAGGACTGAGTTTTCCTCCTTTCTTTTGTTTTTTTCCTGCATGTGCGTAATTGACCATGTAAGTGCCTGTAAGTAAGTGCCTTGTTTGATACTTAGTTCTCTATTCCTTAAATTTGTCTTTAAAGGTGTTTATTTTTATGCTTGCTATATTTCCTTTTTAGGCATTATCTTTAGTTATTTATATGTATATTTGATGATCTTTAGTATGAGTAGATGCCTCATATGTTTATTGTAACCTTAAATGCTGTCTTCCTATGTTCCTTTGTAGAAACCACACGCACACAAAAGAAAATAAAGAATTTAATACCTGAGTGACTAGACTGGACCTGTTCTTACAGACAGCCCCATTGGCTTCAAGCTAGCTACCTAAGCAACCCCTTACTCCTTTTCATGGTCCTTCGAGCCGGAGCCCATTGATGATCGGTGGATATGTCTAGTCACTCCCTGCCCTCATTAGGCGCGTTTCCATTACAGATTTGCGCAAAACTTTTGCGATGTTTTCTAAATGTCGATAAAAAACTATTGCGAAATGACGGCGTTTCCATTAACTGATGTTATGCGATACAACGTCTTTTTTTTCCTCTCGCGATAAGTCATTTAAACATCATGACAACAGGACATTACACACTCCACACTAGACATTATTATTATTATTATTAATGGAAGGAGACGTGCATAGCATTATCCAAGCATTAATGGCAGGGAAAGACCCGTATACTGCGAACGGCATAAGGAGTTTCTGGGTGTTTCTTTCTCATTTCTGCTCCGAGGTCTTGATTGTGGCATTTCTTTGAGGTTTAGAATCCATGTATTGCCTTAGCCTAATTATTGTTTCTTTTATGAATTTAATAAAGAACTCTGTCCAAACTGTCAGTGTACATTTGTGTCCATTCGTTTTTCCTTACTTAACCCGTGTTCAAAACGAAAAATTAACGGTGGTTGTTTTTTTTTAAAATGCAAAGTTGAACACCATTTTTTTTTTAACTGTAGGCTACACAAATGCTGCGCAAAAATAATATATCGACTAAATTTCAGATGTGTGTTTATGACTTTTTGCCCCTTTATTAAACATTTATAATATTCCCAACTTAATACGAAAAAAAAGTCGATTGTAATGGTTTTCTAAGGCCAAATTAGAACCTGGAAATTATATTTTTCCCGCAGTATACTGAATGAGAAGAGCCATATTTATGTCTCTGGAACCACAGAATACAGAAAGGTGATTTAGGTAAGTTATAGGCTAATGATAATAAATGTCTCTGAAAAAATAACAAAGCATTTTAATTGTTTATTAATGAACTATTTTTTTCTAAATCAGTGTCGGCTAAAAACCATCTCTGCTGAGGCGCGCCGCGCGAATGCACCAGAGAGAAATAGGCCTACACCTTTAATACTGATTACATAAGCAGAAGGTATTAGCTTTCGATTCGAATTTGTTCGTTTTAAAGTGGACATTTCAAGCTTTAGCCCAGGCTATACTTTGTTTCAGTTCTCGCGCTCCAGTTCACGGAGATCATGAAAGCGCATGATTGTTTTATTTTACAAAAGCACAACGATTTCTTGTTATTATGAGTTTACACAAATAAAATCATAGTTGTGAATAATGTATTATTATTTTCTGTATGACCAGAAGAGTATGCCTATTTTAAGTTGTTTCTACTGTTAATAGGAAAAAGCAAGTATTTGCGGCCGCGCCTCCGTGCCATGCGAGCTCAGCAAACACTTGGATATGCATCAAAATCTTGTGTTTTTTTGTGATAATCTTAGCCCTGTATTATTGTTGTCTAACCATTATGTATGACATTTGACAATTGCTTTGTTCCTTTTTTGGTTAAAAGCTTTCTAAATTATATAGCCTAATAACTGTTATAATAATGATGATATTTATTAGCCTAGGCCTATTATTATTTGCGTATATCACGGACCCCAAACACACCGCGTCTTCTAAGTCAGGTGACTGTTATTGCGCAAAAACTGTTTCCATTGCAGTTTTGCGAAATATCCCTTTTTCGAATTGCCTGAAAAACCTCCTCATGCGAGCGTCAAAACTTTTTTGCGATAAATGGGAGTTTTGCAAAATTGACGTGTTTCCATTGAGCGTAATTTCAATTCGCAATTTCAATTTGCGCAATTTGAAGGGTAATGGAAACGCGCTAGTGTCGTCTCAGTCTGGGCGCCCACATCGCCAAGTCCGGCCACCCGCACGTTATGATGATTTCATCCTGCAACATCAGCCATCACAACCTACAGCAGAAGCACCAGAACAACAACTGCCTCATCCTGCATATAGTTCTGGTACTGGTCCTCATTATCAACCTTGGAAAGTGGAAGAGTCTGAGGAAGAGCCAGAGGAGTTGGAATTGCCCATGGAGGGAGAGGAAGACATTCAGGAGAATATTCCACACCCTGGCTCACTTGTCCTAGCTGAGAGAATGCAAACCCCTGATGTTGAACACCCACATACCTCTCCTATAGCTCCCATGCCTGATACTCAGACTGCACTCCTACATCAACTGGTAGAAGAATTAAGAAATCAGGGTAGATTAATCCAGCAGTGCATGCTTAGGAGCAGCACTCACTCCTCACGGTCTCGCTTGTCATCCCCTTGCCCTGATAATTCTAACCTTCAATCACCACAAGCCCATCAGACTATGGAGGACCATAGGCCACCTCTTCCACTTCAGTCACAGCTTCCATCTCCTCCTCCTGTAAGCCGTGCCCCTCTTACCCAGCCTATGCCACAGTCCTTGCAGAGCATGCATCCTCCAGACTGTGGTCAGTTTCCTGCCAGATATCAAGCACCAGCCTCGTATAACCCTGTGCACCCAGCCTATACACTGCCAAATCAACTTTTGCCTGCTGTTTTATCCTATTCTGTCCAGCCGGCATACCAGCCTCTCAATGTGCAGCCACACCACCTGACATCGGCTCCTCCTCTAAACCAGCTAGTTCCTCCTGTTGGCCTCCAGCAGTTCAACCATAGGAGGGTAGAAGGCCCTTCTTTCCCTGATCTCACAAGGGAGGATGAATGTCAGTACATGATGTTAAAGGCTGCATTTACACTTGGCATTAACATGTGATCACCGTGATCCGATCAAGCAGATCGGATCATTAGCCAATCAGGACATGATGCGTTTATATTTGTTCATATTAAGTAGCCTCTGTATCTGGATAACCGATCGGATTTCTGTTTTTGCATAATATTTAAATTAGGTCAGTAGCCAAATTAAGAGTAAAGATGATACAAATGTCCCACACTACTTTCCTATGCAATCTCCAGTCTTATATCAAATTACGTTTTTTGAATGAAGGAATATTTCAGTGCTGATTATACAAAAATAACTGGTTGATCATGTTAAACAAGTCACATCATCGACCATCGGGTAAGGTAGCGTGCAATGGCTATATAAACATGCTGAAACAACAAAAACAAACATTTAAAAAATAAGTGTATTCCCATTATTCCTCTGGCAAAGCAGCGCACGCTGTTCATTAAGAGCTCATGACTCACAGCTGTGATTGTACAGGCGATCGCCTCATTCAGATAATGTTGCACAATTAAAATGGAAAAAAAATGACACACAGTGTTTTAAATATTGACGTTTATTTGTAAGGTTCAAATGTGTTTAATTGATTGTCTAAACTGCGTCTGGCCATTATTTACTGACAGCACGCGGGGAGACTGGGTGGAGATTTAAATTACGTTCACCTGTGAATGCAGACAGGATGGCTGGATTGCGTTTACATTACACAGAGATCCGATCACAATGCGTCCTCGACTACCTCCGAACCTGGACACGCTGATCGGATAACATTCCGATCAGAAACGCGTTTACACTTGTCTTTTCAATGTGTATGTGGACAACATCCAGATACAGGTCGCATGTTAACCCTTAGGGGTCGAAAACCGCGTCCACGCGTTTTGCTGGATTTTTTCCTTATCAGTGCAAAAGAGAATCAAATTACTCTGTTGATTTTGATCTTAAATATAAGTGTTGTACATCATTAGATCCTGTTAAGTTTCTATTTTTTTTGTGGGTACTCACAATAAAAACAAAGTGTTGTGCTTTTCATCAAATAAAGAAAAATAAACATGATGCCCGTTTTAACTGGTCTCTGTCAGTGAGGTCCGTTCTGAAACGCGTCCGAAATATTAACTGTAACTCTCTCAATACTTGTCACAGAGATACGAGATATGTCTCTTTATGAAGCTGAGATTCTCGTCTTTTAAATGAAGTAATTTTTGAAGTAATGAAGTAAAAAATATATTTACAGTTTATGTAATCCGTTTGAAACAAAGGAGAGTTACAGTTTTTTCGCTCTCCCTTCATTATAAATAATTAGGTGAGCCCGCCACACCCCCAGCGCTTTTGACATGGTAAATCTATGCATCACACGCGGCACGCCCCCGATCAATGCCAAACACAGATTCTTCATCAGAGATTCACAGATAGTTCATCACGTTTTAGGGATGGAAGCACGCTAACGTTACTCCTTCAGAGGATTATGGACAAATGGGAATAATTCACCTTTTTCTCAGTGGAATTTGAAACTCAGACGACGAACGTTCCATTTTGAAGAACGAATTGACCCCGAGGATTCAAGTTCGGAGTAGGCTACCGGTAAGTTGTTTAGTGTTTTATAATTCCTTTTCTGATCATAGAGCTCAAATGCATTTTCAGACTATAGTTTGCCTAGTAATTACCTCAACACAACATTCGTGTAGCAGGCCTATACGCTCGTGTAAACTTTTTAAATAACTGCTTAGGTTCTAATGATTTAGTGAAATATATCGATCTGCGAGTTTTGTTTGAGTTCTTCTGTGGTCTAGTGGTTAGATCGGTTGCCAAGTGTGTCAGAGGTTACGGGTTCGAATCTGCCCCCGGCATATTTTTTTCTCTCATCAAAACCGAATATGTTCATCAGTGGTTACAGTCTATATCAAGCACACACGTATATAGGACACCCGTTTGTGTGCATTTTATTTTGTCATTTCACAGGAATGAATAGTGTCCGCAATGGCAATAGATTGAAGAGCACATCCTAAGAGCGAGTGAAGACTGCGTGTGCGCCGCCACAAGAGACTGTATCCATGACACTGATAGCAGGACACGAGCGCTCAGCTTGAGTTCAAAAACAAAACATTTTAGCTCTAGATCTCTTATTTAAGAGCGGACTAAATGAATGCTCTGCTAGTTAACTGGGGATGTTTTATTTGTATAAGGTAAGCCGTTCATTGAGTGTATCAGTAAATGCGTGCGGTCTATGGGCCATAAACAGATACTCGCGGTTACGCGGTCTACCCATCAATAGATGTTTCTCTGTCCTTCAACAAATACATTGTGCATCTATAATCATAATTGTCCATCAGTTTACTTTGGATAATGTGCTAAGAGTTTTTTGCTTTTGTTTTGTTGTGTTTACATCGTCACCATCAGTCTTCAGAAATCATTCTGATATACTTTTTTTTTTAAAATCAATGTTGTAAACAGCTGTGCTGCTTAATTTTTTTAACCTGTGATAGTTTTTTAGGATTCTTTGAATGCACTTTTTTTTATTTATATAACCACTATATAAGCAATATTTTTATATATATTTTTTTAAAACATATATTTTATATAAAAAAAAACAAGTTTGGTCTTTTTATGTTTTTTTTTATTTTGAAAGGAAGTGTTAAGTGATATGAATGACTTTAAAGGGGTCATATAATGCCATTTTTGTACAAGTTAATATGAATCTTTAGGGTCTAAATGAAAACTTTGTAATATACTTTTATTAAAAATTCTCATTAGTATTTTAAGAAAACACTCATTTTACCTGCTCAAAAACAGCTCTGTTTTCAGCACGCCGTTTAAGTGTATGTGCCTTTAAATGATAATGAGCTTCGCTGACTCCGCCCCTCTGTTCTCTGGGCGCTTTGACACATCGCACTTGGAGTGTTGCCTTGACAACAGTAGTTGAGGGTTTATTATGGCAGCGGGATTCTCTCTGAGGACACATCTGTGCAACTGTATCAGTTTGAACCGGAGTCAGACCCGAAACAAGATGACGCCCCAAAGAAAATCGACAATTAAGGCTCGAACAGGACGTTTCTGAATGGTTGGTTAACAATGTCACTTTGATCTATTTTTGTATGTACTGGCAGGGTAACCTTAGAGTTGTGAGATACAAACACTATGTGTTTAACGTTACTAATGTAAGTTATAGGTTAGTTCGTTGACAGATTTATGTTGGATTTTTTTTTGTTTTTTTGTAAATGTATACTGTCAGTGATGCGTGACGTTATCTCAGTGTTAGATAGAACTATTGTGACTGAAACTGACATGAGGTCATGTCAGTAATGATTCTAGCAGTAGTTGAAGGATACCTAAGAATTTGTTGTTTATGTTTAGTGCAGTACGAAAATGTTTTATGTTTTAAGAAAACTTACAGAAAAAGTACATCTATAGTATTGTACCTGCATTGATATTCCTGTTAATATTCCTGTTACGTTAACTGTAACACCTGCGTACACAGTTTTTAATAACACAATAACTATAACGCGTTTTTCATTATAAACGTGGGATAATGAATTATATTGAGAACGTTGTAATGTTACATAGAATACATGCCGTTATGCACACACTGAGTGTAAACATTAGCCACAATCATCGTGAAGCGTGCAAGGGATTTGCAAAGATTAGCTAATATATAAGGTTAATAAAACGTTTCACTCACTTCTTCTGGAGGTCCAGCAGGAACACGAATAGTTGGTAGGCTACCGATTCCTTTTTCAGTAGCAGCTTCTTAGCAAAACCTGATTTATATTGACCCTCGCCTCGTTTATAAAGCAGTCTGGTGAGAAATGATTCACGCAAGCATGAGCGCATTGACGTTGCTCGTCGGATTCCCTTCATAAACAAAACTCAGCCACTGCGTCTTCAGCGGTTCGGATTTAGGAACATTAAAATGACTGCTGTGTTCCTTATTACACCCAAAGAACAGAACACCACAATCGATTAGGCACCATTCTGCTCCAGTGTATCAACAATGACGAACTATGATTGACATCTCACTCACGAGCGAGGGCGGGTCTGTGTTGAAACGCTGCTGTCAATCATGTCAAGGGAGGGGCGTGCGAGCTTGTGACGTCACAGGCTCGAACGGCTTGATTTGAGGCAGGGGAAAACATATAAGGAGATTAAAACAAAACCACTGGATGGATTTTTATCATTATATGATGGTTGTGTACAGGCACTGCCAACACACATTTCAGTACAATCAACTTGTAAAAGTGCATGTACCATTATATGACCCCTTTAAGTCTTTATGTTCTTAGGAAAGATTTCTATTTTGAATAAATGCTGTTCTTTTTAACTTTTTATTCATCAGTGAATCATTCTTACTTCAGGCTGCCTCACAGCACCTTGATGGGGCATTAGCACATTGGGGAGTGTCTTTATTCTTCCCAGGTGTAAATCGCATTAATATTCATGGGCATTAACACTCCCACGCATACAGCAGTAATGACCCAAAAACTGATGTAAGAAATTCAAATCGTTATATTGATCTTTCTGAAAGAGTGGTCAGAATGATTTTCACTTCATTTTGAAGTAAAAATTCTAGCCTACAAGAATAGTAACTCAAAAGTATTGTTTACAACTATTCAGTATGTGTTAAATGGCCTTATTGCGGTGACATTTCTTTTCCCAAAACGTACTAACCACGCATATTATTTTTTTTCTATAAAATGCAAACATGTACATCCATTTTGCTCACATATTATTGTAGCAGAGTTTGTGCTGAATACAGCAAATTTATATGTTGGCAAATGGTATGTTTTAAGTAGCTGAAATAATGCCAAGTGTAAACGCAGCCAAAGATGGCCCTATCCAACTTGTTAGATCCAAGAGAATCAGAGCAATATAAATACCACATCCTGTTGGATCATTTGAAGGTAGACCAGGCGAGGAGACTTGCTTTGGCTTATGCTTATGCCCCAGATCCTTACACTCAAGCTGTACGAGCTCTAGATGAGCGTTATGGTCAACCTAGACAACTCGCTTTGAAGGAGCTCCGAACCATAATGAAGATGCCTGTTATTCGTACAGGTGATGGTAGAGGCTTAGACCAATTTTCCCTCAGAGTACAGGCATTAGTGGGCCTCCTTCAGTCCATGGGCCCTGAAGGTCTCTCTGAGCTTACCTGTGGCTCACATGTTGAGCGACTACTAGAGAAGCTTCCCCATGAACAGTTCTGCCAGTTTAAGAGATGTATGAGTTTGAGTAGACCAGGTCCCCTTTCCTATAACCTCCTGGATTTTTCCAACTGGCTACAACAAGAAGCCCGCTGCCAGCCCAGGAGAGAAAGACCATCTCAGACTATCGGTCAGCCTATCCGGCAGAGGCCACCACCTCCTCACCCATTAAGGGGTACAACCATACTTCATGGTAATAAAACCTCCTCTTATATGAATTCCTCCAGACCACAAGTTCCCTCACCTAAAGTTGTTCAGCCTCCTCCTAACAGCTTAGCTGAATGCCGTCCAGTATGCGCTTACTGTGATTCTACCGATCATCATGTCAGTAAATGTGGTGATTTCCTCCAGCTTACCACAGACCAGAGAACTAACTGGATCAAAGAACAGAGGCGCTATTGGCGATGTTTACGAGATCACTTTGCAACCCAATGTGACCTGAAGGGACGCTGCAGCCAGTGTAACGGGAAACATCTACACATCCTATGCAACATTAACCAGAGGCAAGTGCAAAATCTATATCTTGACCACCCTAGTGACTGTAATAAAGTACTACTGAAGGTAGTTGAAGTGACCCTGCGCAATGGCAACAGATCCTTAGACACTTATGCCATACTGGATGATGGATCCGAAAGAACAATCCTCCTTCACCCTGCTGCCCAAACACTTCAGTTAAAAGGAAAATCTGAGAATCTACAGCTGAGAACTGTGAGACAGGATGTCCAAACTCTTAATGGAGCTTCTGTATCCTTCACCCTTATTCCTAAGGCTTATCCTAACAAGTCTTATGTCATTAGTCAAGCCTTCACTGCTGACCAGCTATCCTTGTCAGAACATTCTCACCCGGTGAAATTCCTCCAGCGGCGCTACTCACACCTCCGTCAGCTCCCTCTCAAACAGCTCAATAAAGTAAGACCCCTTCTCCTTCTAGGGGCTGATCATACACATCTTATCATCCCAACACAACCTGTCAAATTAGGCCCTCCTGGAACCCCTGTAGCAATCAAGACCCGGCTCGGCTGCACACTGCAGGGTCCTGCAAGAGATCTCTCTAGCTTTCCTTCAACTTGTTCTCACTATATCTCCTTTAAATTCCCACCTGATGACATCCACCATAATGTCCAGAAGCTGTGGCAGATTGATGCATTACCTCAGAGAAGCATTAAAGATGTGGTTCGTTCCAAACAGGATCAAGAGGCAATGCACCAGCTTGAGACCCAAACCATCAGAATACCTATTGATGGCACCCGACGATATGCAGCACCTCTCCTCCGTGTAGACCCCTGGCCCCCTCTGAAGGCCCCCAAGAAGGCAGTAATGTCCCGTCTCCATAGCTGTGAAAGACGACTCCTTCAAAACCCACAACAGGCAGAGACCTATACCAAGGAGATCCAGAAATTGGTCAATGCAGGGTATGTCAAGAAGTTGTCATCCTCTGAAATAGAAAATGCCCCTGAGTCCTGGTTCATACCCCACCACATTGTGCATCACAATGGTAAAGCTCGCATTGTGTTTGATTGTTCCTTTTCCTACCGAAATCAGTGTCTGAATTCACAGTTACTTCCTGGACCAATCCTTGGGCCTTCACTCCTTGGAGTTCTACTCCGTTTCAGGCAGCACAAGACTGCTATCAGTGGAGACATTAAATCAATGTTTCACCAGGTGCGCCTATTACCCCTGGATAAACCTCTCCTGCGATTCCTCTGGCGTGACCTGGACTGTGAGGCTCCTCCAACGGTGTATGAATGGCAAGTTCTCCCCTTCGGTACAACCTCAAGCCCTTGCTGTGCCATTTACATCCTCCAGTGGATCATCAAAGATGCTCAGGCAGATGAGTGCATTCACTATTCCATTCACAATAACTTCTACGTGGATAACTGTTTACGGAGTTTCACAACCCCAGAGGAAGCCAGAGATCTCCTTTATAGCCTGCGCTCTACCCTCTCCTATGGTGGCTTCAAAATCAGACAATGGGCTAGTAATGATCCTCAGGTCATCTATGACCTACCTCCTGAAGCCAGGTCAGAACAAACGGAGCTCTGGTTATCACACCATCCTTTCCTTGATCCCTCAGAGTCTACACTAGGCCTCCTCTGGAACTGCCATACAGATACCCTCAGATACAGGCACAGAGTAATTGAACCTACCATTCCAACTATGCGCCATATTTACAGAGTTCTTGCTAGCCAGTACGATCCTCTCGGCTATATCCTCCCTTACACAACAAGGGCCAAAATCATCGTTCAGCACTTATGGGGAAAGGCACGATAATGGGATGACCCAAATCTCCCTCATGATCTCTTAGAAGCCTGGGTTTCCTGTGAAAATGAACTCCCTAACCTCTCCACTATCACTCTGCCTCGCTGCCTCACCTCTCCTTCAGTAGATACCTCCTTAGCCACTCAAGACCTTCACATCTTCTGTGATGCATCAGAGAAGTCCTATGGTGCAGTTGCCTACATGCGCACAGAAGATTGTCAGCAACAAGGGTATGTGTCCTTCCGCATGGCGAGGTCCAGCGTAGCTCCCAAAAAACAACTATCCATTCCGAGACTTGAATTATGTGCTGCTCTCATAGGAGCCCAGCTATTCTATCTCCTCCAAACAGAGCTCACCCTCCATATCATAAGGACTATTCTATGGACTGACTCTACCACTGTACTCCATTGGCTCAAGTCTAACTCTTGTCGTTACAAAGTTTTCGTTGGAACCAGGGTAGCTGAGATTCAGGAGCTCACTAAAGGTCAGAAGTGGTGTTATGTGGATTCTCAGAACAACTCAGCAGACGACCTAACTAGAGGAAAGCTACTAGCCGAACTTAGTAGACCCTGTAGGTGGAACCAAGGACCTGCCTTTCTTTTTCAATCCTCTGAACTGTGGCCCACTAGCACTGCAATAGATCCATCTGATGATGCTGAAGAGCGGCATAAGCCCAGCTTCTGTGGTGCTGTATCCCTCAGTTCATACCCCTCCATCCCTGACCCCAGTCAATTTGCCACCCTCCAAGATCTCCTTTACTGCATGGCTGCATCCATTCATGGGGCGGCAAAGCCTCCATCAGCCAAAAACTACCATGATTCAGAGACCGCCATGCTAAGACAAGCCCAGGTGGATTCCTTCAGGGATGATTTAGCCTGCCTTCAAATCCAAAAGCCCCTTCCATCTTCAAGTCGTTTACTTTCCCTTGCCCCAGAGTTAGACCCAGCATCAGGGCTCATTCGAGTAGGCGGAAGGTTACGGCAAAGCAATGATCTACCCCCTGATGCCGTTCATCCAGTAGTCCTGGACCCTGCCCATCCAATCACAGCGCTTATAATTAAGGATTGTGATGACCACCTACAACATCCTGGGCCAGAAAGGCTTTTCGCAGAGTTAAGGAGGCGGTACTGGATCCTAAGGGGTCGTGAGGCAGTCAGAAAATATCAGCATAGGTGCCCGAAATGCCAACAATTCCGAGCACATCCCATTATTCCCCGAATGGCAGATCTCCCTCCAGTATGGCAAGCCGTTTTAACTTTTATTCATTTCCAGGATATGAATCCTTGATATCAACAATTCAATTTTCACTAGTTAAAATTATAATTTTTGATATCAGGAATAATATTTCTACTAGTAGCAATGACAATTTTTGATATCAGGAATTACATTTTCACTAGTAACAATGCTAATTCTTGATATCAACATTTACATTTTCACTAGTTAAAATGTCTATTCTTGATATCAACAATTGAATTGCAACTAGTAAAAACTATGTTTCTTGATATCTGTAATTGTATTTTGACTAGTGAAATGTCACCATAGGCTGCCATTCAAAATCAATTCTTGATATCAAGAATTTATTTCTTACTAGTTGAAATTCCAATTTCACATATCAGAAATACAATTCTTACTAGTAAAAACCTTTATTTTTGATATCAATAATTAAATTGTCACTAGTGGAAATGTCTATTCTTGATATCAACAATTGAATTGCTACTAGTAACAATGTTCATTTTTGATATTAATAATTACATTTTCACTAGTGACAATGTTAATTTCTGATATCATGAATGTAATTGTTACTAGTAAGAAAGCCATTTTAGATATCTGAAATAATATTGATATCAGAAATACAGTTTCAGATATCAAGAATAAACATTTTTACTAGTAGCAATTAAATTGTTGATATCAGGAATTCGCATTTTTACTAGTAACAATGTAATTCTTGATATCAACAATTGAATTCTTGATATCAAAAATGTAATTCTTGATATCAAAAATGAAATTCTTGATATCAAAAATGAAATTCTTGATATCAAAAATGAAATTCTTGATATCAAAAATTTAATTCTTGATATAAAAAATGTAATTCTTGATATCAAAAATGTAATTCTTGATATCAAAAATGTAATTCTTGATATCAACAATTGATTTTGAATGGCAGCCTATGGTGACATTTCACTAGGGAAAATACAATTGTTGATATCAAGAATACAATTGTTGATATCAAGAATACAATTGTTGATATCAAGAATACAATTGTTGATATCAAGAATACAATTGTTGATATCAAGAATACAATTGTTGATATCAAGAATACAATTGTTGATATCAAGAATACAATTGTTGATATCAAGAATACAATTGTTGATATCAAGAATACAATTGTTGATATCAAGAATACAATTGTTGATATCAAGAATGTAATTGTTGATATCAAAAATTATAATTTTAACTAGTGAAAATTGAATTGTTGATATCAAGGATTCATATCCTGGAACTGAATAAAAGTTAAAACGGCTTGCCATACTCCAGCTCGCCTTCACCTTCACAAACCTCCGTTTTATTCTACTGGGGTGGATTGTTTTGGGCCCTATACGGTCAAGATTGACAGACGAGCTGAAAAAAGGTGGGGAATAATTTTCAAATGTCTGACGACTAGGTGTGTGCATCTTGATCTACTCAGTCACATGAATACAGATTCTTTCTTGATGGCACTGAGGCGTTTTATTGCTCGCAGAGGTAAACCATTTGAACTGCTCTCTGACAGAGGTACCAACTTCATTGGAGGCAAGAGAGAGCTACTAGAGGCCTATCAATCCCTAACCCCTGACCTTCAGGAAACTCTGGCCAGGCAGAGGATTTCCTTCAAATTCAATCCTCCACACGCACCAAACTTTGGTGGAAGCTGGGAGCGTGAAATACGCTCCATCGAAATTGCTCTGGAGACTACCTTAGGTGCTCAAATGGTCAGCAAGGAGGTACTACGCACAGTCATGGTTGAAATCGAAGGCATCTTAAATTCCAAACCCATAGGCTATGTGTCATCTGACATTGCTGATCCTGACCCTGTGACCCCCAACTTGCTGCTTATGGGGCGGCATGATGCTTCCCTTCCTTTGGTTACATATCCAGATTCCGAGCTGTACAGTCGCCGTCAATGGCGTCACAGTCAGATCCTTTCTGATCATTTTTGGGCCCATTTCATTAGAAATTATCTTCCCTCTCTTCAGTCCAGACAAAAGTGGCGCACAGACCATCCTAACCAACAACCTAATACTGTTGTTCTGATTCTAGATCCTCAACTTCCCAGATCCCAATGGTCAGTGGGTAAGGTCATCGCCCTTCATCCTAGCAAGGATGGTCGTTGTAGGGTTGCTGATGTACAAGTCAAGGACAAGACATACACAAGGCCCGTTGCTCGCCTCATCCCTCTTCCAGCCCTACCTGATATGCCCTGACCGATCAAATTTGCTATACAAATTTGGGGGCAGCTGTTGAAGTTTGTCCCTTAATCTACAAGGTGCAAAGCATGTGCCACACCCCTCTTAGCCTGTTAATTTTCATGTTAACTCTAGCTCCACCCACCTGATTAACCAATCAGGGCTCTATATCTGCCTTTATTAACTGCACCTGTGCCCACAGCATGTTACTTCTGTTTGTAGCACATGGATGTACTGTAGAGGACTGAGTTTTCCTCCTTTCTTTTGTTTTTTTCCTGCATGTGCGTAATTGACCATGTAAGTGCCTTTTGTTTGATACTTAGTTCTATATTCCTTAAATTTTTCTTTAAAGGTGTTTATTTTTATGCTTGCTATATTTCCTGTTTAGGCATTATCTTTAGTTATTTATATGTATATTTGATGATCTTTAGTATGAGTAGATGCCTCATATGTTTATTGTAACCTTAAATGCTGTCTTCCTATGTTCCTTTGTAGAAACCACACGCACACAAAAGAAAAAAAGAATTTAATACCTGAGTGACTAGACTGGACCTGTTCTTACCGACAGCCCCATTGGCTTCAAGCTAGCTACCTAAGCAACCCCTTACTCCTTTTCAAAAACTGTACATTGAAAAAATGAATATCTCCATTTAGTGGTGTTTAGCGGCATCTATAGGCATAAGCTGTAATTACATGGTTCGACCGATCACACTTGACCTCACTCCCAAGGCCATCAACGGAACAGTGGTTGTCTACACAGGAACAGGAATCGTGGCCAACCGAAATCAGCACCACAAATCCCATTGCAATTTAAAAGGGTATGTTGACCAAGTAATCAATATTCAGTGTGACTTAATGTCAAGCTTATTAATAGCCACGTTTCCATTACCTTTAAAATTTTCCGTGGGCGCGAACACTTGCATTTTCCTATCAACAGTGGAAACAACTTAAAATAGTCTATCATTTCTGGTCATACAGAAAATAATAATGCATTATTCGCAACTAGGCCTACTTTTATTTGTGTATTCTGTAATCCGTATGAAAGGTGCATTTCTCTCTAAAAGCGCATCTGCTTAACAGCGGAGATGGAGATATGTTTTTAGCCGACACTTAGAAAACAATAGTTTATAAATAATCAATTAAAATGCCTCTGTTTTTTCAGACGCATTTATTATCATTAGCCTATAAATCACCTTTCTGTGGTCGTTCTATAGACACAGGCTATGGCTCTTCTCATTCATCACTGCGGGAAAAAATATAAATTCCAGGTTCTAATTTGGCCTTAGAAAACCAGTAAAATCGACATGTTTTCCATATTAATTTGTGAATATTTAAAATGTTTAATAAAGGAGCAAAAAGTCATTTAAACAAAAATCTGAAAAAGCCTGTCTATTTATATTTTTGCGCAGCAGTTGGTGTAGCCAGTTCAAATTAAAATTGTGTTCAACTTTGCATTTGAAAAAGACAACAACCGTTCATTTTTCGTTTTTCAGTTACGGGTTAAAAAAGATAGATAATATCAAAACATTTGCACAAATCTGAAATAATGGAAACGCGACTGTCAAGCAATGATAGATATGAATGATGATGATAACTTGTTTGGTAAGCTTCTATTTTAAAAGTTTATTTCTCTCCTCCACAAGATTTTCACAAGTTTTGCCAGGTTTAGCCTCAGTTATGAATTAAAATGTGTTTATTGCAACTAATGAAAACTGTAGAGATGCAACCTGGTCATTAAAATTTTTAAAAAAAATTTCTCCCACGCCCCTTTTGGCGGCCCTAAGTTCAATGTTGGGTTCCTAAATTGGCCCTCACCTATCAAAACTTTGAGAACCCCTGGTTTAAATCATACTTATCTGACCGTTATCAGCTTGAAGCAGTAAATGAAGAGATGTCTTATCGATCACAAGTTCAGTATGGCGTACCACAAGGCTCAGTACTAGGACCGCTGCTGTTCACTCTGAACATGCTACCATTAGGAGATGGAATTAGCTTTCACTGTTATGCTGATGATACTCAGTTGCATATTTCTTCAAAACCTACAGAAATTTACCAATTCACAAAATTAACGGAATGCATGGCTGATATAAAAAATTGGATGACTAGTACTAAATTAGGGTAACACTTTATTTTAAGGTGCTATTAATAAGCAGTAATTAACAGTTAATAAGACACTTATAAGACCTTATAAGATGCATATAAGATGCATATAAGCATGAACTACTTCATATAACTTCTGAGGACGCTTTGTTTCACTTTTCCCGCTCTACTCAATCGTGCCGCCGACGAGCCTCACGACAGTTACAGCCAGGGTGAGTGTAGACTCCATCCCCTGGGGTCCAGCTGGGTCATGAGCACTCCGGGGCCGCTCAGTTGCCTCTCCGGGTTCGTCTTGTGCTTTAATTAACCCTTATATGAAGTAGTTAATGCTTATATGCATCTTATATGCATCTTATAAGGTCTTATACGTGTCTTATTAACTGTTAATTACTGCTTATTAATAGCACCTTAAAATAAAGTGTTACCCTAAATTAGTTCGTACTACTAAATTCTGAAAAAACAGAGATACAGAGATCTAATTATTGGACAAAAAACTTCCACACGTAATAACCTAGAATACCGTCTAACACTTGATGGCTGCTCTGTTAAGTCTTCGTCTTCAGTTAGGAACCTGGGTGTGCTCTTTGATACCAATCTTTCATTTGAAAGGTCTAGTGTCTAGTATCTGTAAAACAGCATTTTTCCATCTTAATAATATATCTAAATTATGTCATATGCTCTCATTGACAAATGCGTAACAATTAGTTCATGCGTTCATGACCTCAAGGCTAGATTATTGTAATGCTCTACTGGGTGGTTGCCCTGCACGCGTAATAAACAAACTACAGCTAGTTCAAAACGCAGCAGCTTGACTTCTTACCAGAACCAGGAAGTATGACCATATTAGCCCAGTTCTGTCAACACTGCATTGGCTGCCTATTAAACATCGTAAAATATTGCTGATTACTTACAAAGCACTAAATGGTTTAGCTCCGCAGTACTTGAGCGAGCTCTTATCGATCTTAAAATTCCAGCCAATTGATAATACCTAGAATATCAAAATCAACTGCAGGCGGTAGATCCTTGTCCTATTTAGCACCAAAACTTTGGAACAGTCTTCCTAACATTGTCCGGGAAGCAGACACTCTGTCAGTTCAAAGCTAGACTAAAAACACATCTCTTTGACGTGAATCATGTAAACGGCGGCGCACGGTTAGCGTCTGGACGCACGGACAACCTTAAGACGCAACCTTATGCGTCATTTCCGATTCTTCAACAACAGCAGCAGCACACGGATAATGAATAGTTCGGGGCAGATAGCGATCGCATTTGTTTGCGCTTTGGTGCTGGTACTGACCTCGCTCCAAAAGTATGCTGTGCTGCGTCTCGCCATGTTTACTTCCGGTATACTGCACGCGGGTTTTTATATGCGCTGAGAAGTTTCTCTTCTCAAAAGACCAAGATTCCTTGCGAATAGAACATGTGCAGAACACAAATCCCTATGGGGATATGCCGATGCGCGTTTACATTACATAACATGACATGAAAAATTCGGGTTAGAAAAAGGGTACCCCAGGGATCATATCCGGGTTTTTAAAATCTGGAATATGAGCATATTCGGGTTTTTCCCGTTGTTTACATGGCCATGCGCTACCGGGTTATTGCTAATATCCCGGTTTTGAACGGGTTATTGGCTGCATGTAAACGTAGTCATTCATAATAATGACTTAGATATTTTATTCATTACTGGTGGATTAAGCCTGATGAGTTAAGTCCATTCACTGAATTAGTTCCACAGGGCTGTCTTTTTTTAAATTCACCGCGGCTATCTGTCCGTGGTGGGGGACTAGTATCACTGTTTAAAAATTCGTATCCCTGCCGTGGTCTTACAACTAGCCCTAGCTGCACCTTTGAATTGCAGTTGCTACAGCTCACATCAACTAAATCACTGGTATTTGCTTAAGTCTATCGTCTAGCTGAACAAGGATTTTCTCAAGGAGTTTGCAGAGTTCTTGGGGGAAATTGTTACCAGCTATGACAGAATATTAATTTTGGTGATTTTAACATTCATGTATGCTGTGATTCTAAGCCACTCTCTAAAGAGGTTCTAAGTCTTATTGCCTCTTTTGATTTTGATCAGTGGGTGTCTGGCCACACTCTGGCCCTATTCGGGGACATACTCTAGACTTAATCTTATCACGTGGTTTACCTGTATCGGACATTAGCATCATTGCCACTGGCATGTCGGATCATTTGCCAATCCTGTTCATAAACATCAAACTTGCTCACGGATTTTTACTGATTGTTCAAGAGAGGACTTTATGACATCATATTTTACTGATTGGTCAAGAGAGGACTTTATGACATCATATCTCGGTTTACATGCCAATCAAGACATGGTCTCATCTTTAAGCTTCTTAGATGCTGATGAACATTTGAACTTTTAATTCTATCTGGTCTAACATCTTAAATGCTGTCGCTCCTCTTAAGGTAAAAAAACAAAACAAAAAAACAATCATAATCACAGCTCAAAGCCATGGTTAAATGACAATGTTCATTCTCTCAGACAGATCTGTAGAAGGACTGAACGCAAGTGGAATAAGGATAGACTACGTAAATACTTTTCTGAGTTGATTCTGTCTAACAGCAATAGGCCCAATGCTCTATTTTCAACAATTGATTCTGCTCTTAATCCCACTACTAATCAGTTCCCAGAGATGTCTGACTCTCTTTGTGAGGATTTTGCGATTATATTTTAATGAGAAGATCTCACTGATTAAATCTCAAATGCCCTTCTCATTCTATATGTGATGTCCCTGTCTGCTCTTCTATATGGTCTGTCTTTGAGCCTATCTCTTTGGACTCCCTAAATGAGATTGTTGCAACTTTAAAACCCACTAGTTGCTCTCAGGATGTGATTCGTACTACTTTTCTTAAACAGGTTGTAGCAATGTTTAAGATTCAGGGAAGTAGGAGACGGGAACCGGCAAACATTTAAAGACTTTTTAATAAAAATAAAGAAATTCAAAACAAAATAATAAGCCAGCAGCCCCTCACGGATGACTGCTGGCTACACAAAAGGGAAACAAAACACAACATAAAATCAGGCCTGTTTCTCTCTCGATCATCACCGTCGTCTCTCCTCCTTAAATGCTTCTGCTCCTCTGCGAGAGATGTGAGAGCGGTCCGTATCATAGGTGACGTTCATTATCAATCACTCCACCGGCCTTGCGCAGTTCTTTCAAGTCCCTCTGCCTCATCCTGCTCGCCACACAGGTATTTCAGTATTTCATCGGTCCTGATTTTCCCTTTATCTCGAAAATGCTAGAAAAAGTGGTTTTGAGACAACTCCAGTCTTTTTTGAATGTTAACAATATGCATGAGAAATTTCAGTCTGGTTTTAAAAATCGTCATAGCACAGAATCGGCTCTCTTAAGAGTCATGAATGATATAATGCTTACCACCGATACCAGGCAATCTGTGGCTTTAGTCTTGCTAGATCTTAGCTCTGCATTTGACCTTTGTCGATCACAATATTCTAATTTCTTGTCTTGAAGTGTATATAGGCTTTCGAGGTATGGTACTTCAATGGTTTCGTTCATATTGAACTAATAGGAGTTACTCAGTCTGCATCGGGCAAAAGTCTTTGTCTGAAATTAATTTGCGGTCTGGCATTCCTCAGGGATCTATTCTTGGCCGGAACTGTTTAATCTTTATATGCTCCCTTTGGGTTCTATTTTATCTAGATATGGGGTATCTTTTCATCTGTATGCTGATGACACACACAATTACTTGCCTTTGAAGTGTGATGATAAGCTTGCTTTAAAGCCAATATTGGACTGTTTGGATGAAATAAAACTCTGGCTCGCTAGTGATTTCTTGAGTCTTAATGAGAGCAAGACCGAGTTATCTTGTTTGGTTCAAATTATCGCAGTACTCATAATTTTGATCTCCAAACGTTGTTACCTTACAGTACCACCTGTGTTCGGAATCTGGGGGTTTGGTTTGAGAACAACCTTACATATGATAAACAGATAAGTGCTGTTGTTAAGTCCTGTTTTTATCATCTTTGTCTTTTAGCCAAAGTGAAGCCCTTTTTGTTTGCAAAGAACTTTGAGATTGCTATGCATGCTTTTGTAACTTTTGCTATGCATGCTTTTGTAACGAGGCTTTGCTGCATACCTCGGTTGTAACGAGTGGTTATTTCAATCAAAGTTGCTCTTCTATCAGCTGCAAAGAACTATGAGATTGCTATGCATGCTTTTGTAACTTTTGCTATGCATGCTTTTGTAATGAGGCTTTGCTGCATACCTCAGTTGTAACGAGTGGTTATTTCAATCAAAGTTGCTCTTCTATCAGCTTGAATCAGTCGGCCTATTCTCCTCTGACCTCTAGCATCAACAAGGCATTTTCGCCCACAGAACTGCCGCATACTGGATGTTTTTCCCTTTTTCACACCATTCTTTGTAAACCCTAGATATGGTTGTGCGTGAAAATTTCAGTAACTGAGCAGATTGTGAAATACTCAGACCAGCCCGTCTGGCACCAACAACCATGCCACAATCAAAATTGCTTAAATAACCTTTCTTTCCCATTCTGATATTCAGTTTGGAGTTCAGGAGATTGTCTTGACCAGGACCACACCCATAAATGCATTGAAGCAACTGCCATGTGATTGGTTGATTAGATAATTGCATTAATGAGAAATTGAACAGGTGTTAGTAGTAGGAGTGTATAGTGCCGTCATGTTTCACAGAATTCCAACTCACCACATACAGCGGAGGGCTTGGTTAGCTGCTTTGAACAAGAATCCAAAAACACAGTTGATTGCCCGTGTTCTTTCGCTGGCTCCGGTCTGTTCTGGTTCATATCTTTCTTCCCTCTCACGGTCCATAAGAGCTAATTCCTCCTCCGTGTACTCGGGTTCAAAAAGATATGGCTCTGGGTCTGCTACAAACAAGTCATAATCATCTACAAAGTCCGCCATTGCAAATGATCTCTTGCAGTTTGCTAATATCACAGGTGGTAAAAGTCACATTGGTTCTATTGACGGAAATGATAGGGAGGAGGAGAGGGAGCGGGGGCCGGTGAGAGGATTTTTCACGAGTGATGATATTACTGCGCCGTGTCGAAGTGCTCCCAAGCACTTGCTTATTCCGCCATACAATATGGTTATCCATTTTAAACGCTTAGAAAAGCGCATCGTTTTATTTTGTGTCACCGTCCTAGGTCGAGTTACACTACTCGAGTAACTGTATTTGAATAGGGAAAACGTGGAGGTGTTTGGTCGCTTCTCTGCTTGGCACATATTGAATGAACTGGGCTAAACTAAGTGCTAACAAAGTTTCACCGCAAGACAGAGCGATTTAGTGCACGCACTGAGACGAAAGAGGTATGTATCAACTCGTCTCAGTTAAAGGAATAACATAGTTTAATGTGAAAAACCAGTAGTGTATCCCTTTAAACATTCACAAAGCATTGACAAGGCAGGACAAACTGAACAGAAACAGAGAGAAATGAAGTACTGATGATAATGCGGTGCTCACAACTGAACTAAATCACAAATCAATTTACAACCATGACAACAAAATAAGGGGTACGGTGCAAACTGAAAACAAGGTCCAAAAAGTGTGTATGTGAAAAGTTCTCAACTTGTCTAAATCGGACTCTGCAAAATCGGTATTGGCTGGTCAAATCGGAAACTCACTGGGGGAAACACATACTTGCGTACGCCCCAGGGCCAGCTGTGTGCCAGTGCGTCCAAACCGAGGGTCCCCTTGGTCAGGAAGTAAAACAGCTGGCAGTGCGACGTGTCCAGGCAGCAAACAGATCTACCTGTGAGGTCCCGAAGCGCCTCCAAATCAGCTGGACCACCTGGGGGTGGAACCTGCTACCATGTGAGCTCGTCGGCTGCATGGTTAATCAGGCCAGGAATATAAATGGCACGAAGCGACCTCAGATGCTTCTGATTCCTGACTGAGATGGCGGGCGAGTTTTGACATGCGGCGGGAGCGTAGACTACCCTGACGGTTGATCTACACAACGGTCGCAGTGCTGTCCATACGGACAAGTACATGCTTGCCTAGTAGCGCCATTTTGAAGCGGCTCAGCGCAAGATGTCCTGCTAACAACTCGAGGCAGTGCCAATGCAGTTGAGGCCCCGTCCACAGACCTGAAGCTGCATACCAATTGTACGTGGCCCCTCAGCCAGTGGCAGAGGCTTCAGTGGTGACCACAGAATGCCTGGACACTTGTTCTAGGGAAACACCTGCCCACAGGAATGAAGGGTCCGACCACAAGCTGAGAGGTTGGTGACAGTGTGGGGTAATTTGGACCCAGCACGAGCCGCTCTGCCACGCCCATCTCTCAAGTCAAGTCAAGTCATCCTCATTTATATAGCACTTTTAACAACGTAGATTGTTTCAAAGCAGCTTTACAGAGATAAACATACAATTTAAGGTAACAGAGATTGGTGTGGTTTTATAGCGGTTATTGAATAATGTTGTTTTCAGCTAAAGTTAGTTTTGATTGATTCTCTTCCGTCGAAATGATCATTATTTATTGAATTAGGGGCCGCTAAGACGACACCGTTCTCTCTAAACGCAAACCTGTGATAAGCGCTGATGGCGTTCACATGCGCATTAAGAATTTATTCTATAGTTATGTGCATTTGAATATATGTGCGTAGGTTTGAAATTCGCTAAAAACCATGCCTAAACAAACTACTTGTCTTGCCTATAAATTTGATGCAGAATTTTATTTTATTTTATCATTTCGGGTTGGGACGCGAAAACCGGAATTTCAACAGCGCTTTGTCTGTAGAGTGGAATAGGGATCCTCCATAGGGAGAGGCTAGTTGGCACTTCAGAACTGCGTTGGCATTGGGTCCAGGCGAAGGTCCTTCGTCAGATCTGGAAAACGGCCTGGATCCAGCAGGCTGCAGGAAAACCTCGGGATATACAAATACACTAAATTAGCGTATATGCCGTTCTTCTTATGATGTAACGAGTACATCAGGATTTAAGGGAAGTGTTCCCGGTTCCGGCTGGCCTAATCTATGCAGCCTAACATTTAATTATAGAAGTCAATTATGTATTATGTGAATGCTAGGTCAAAGAGATGTGTTTTTAGTCTAGATTTAAACTGACAGACTGTATCTGCTTCCCGGACAATGGTAGGAAGATTGTTCCAAAGTTTTGGTGCTAAATAGGAAAAGGATCTACCGCCAGCAGTCGATTTTGATATTCTAGTTATTATCAAGTGGCCGGAATTTTGAGATCGCAATAGACGTGATTGGACTCTGGACTCAATCGTGGAGCCAGTTTTTGTGGCCTCAAATGAAGCAATCCGAGCGGCGTTACCGTGGCTGCAGATGCCATATGCCCCAGGAGCCTCTGAAAAAGTTTCAGTGGTGCTGCTTTTCTGCGTCTGAGCAAGCTCACGCAGTTCCACACTGACTGGACACGGGCCTCTTTGAGGCGCGCTGTCTAGTTGATCGAGTCCAACTCCATAACAAGAAAAGAGATCTTTGCCTGGGGGTGAGTTTGCTCTTTTCCCAGTTGACCCAAAGCCCTAGGTGGCTGAGGTGACTAAGCACCTTGTCCCTGTGTTCGCACAACAGCTCTCTCGACTGGGCCAAGATAAGCCAGTCGTCGAGGTAGTTGAGGATACGAACACCAACCTCGCACATGGGAGATATGGCAGCCTCCATGACTTTCATGAAGACACAGGGCGACAGGGCCAGCCCGAAGGGTGAGACTTTGTACTGATATGCCCATCCCTCGAACAAAGAAACAGTCTGTGTCAAGGGAGAATCGAGACTTGAAAGTATGCGTCCTTCAGGTCGATCACTGTAAACCAATCTTGGGGACGGATGGACTTGAAAATGCGTTTCTGCGTAAGCATCTTGAATGGCAGCCTGTGAAGGGACCAGTTCAGGACTCGTAGGTCCAAGATTGGTCGTAACCGACAGTCTTTCTTGGTTACAATGAAGTACGGGCTGTAGAAGCCGGTCTTCCTTCGCCAGTAGGACTGCGATCTCTGCCCTGAAAGCTGGGGGACGCAGGGCGAACTGAATCGCATAGCAGAGTCTGATAGTATGGATGAGCCAGCGAAACGGGCTGCCAGCGAAACGGGCTGTGAAGCGCTAGACAGGCTCACAGACACTGTGCAAGCGGGACCAACGGCGTACCCGGGGTGGGGCAGCGCGGTGGAATGCAGGGACTAGACTCGGACGACATAGCGGCCCAGAGTGGGTGTCTGAGTGTGTGGTGCAACACGTATCTGCTTCATCGGAGGGCAGAGTGAGTGTGCGGAGGCGTCAGTGCATCCGGGACACAGCCACTGCTGCTCGCTGATGATGAAAGAGGGGCCTGAGGGTGACAAGACATAGCGTCGTCGACCGTCAAGCGTGCCCACTTGGGACCCAGAGATTTCAGAAACTGCTCTTTTATTAAAATTGGGTTTCACTTGTCCCTTTAACACATTCTGCTGACTATGAGTAACATTGCACCTACATGTCTACTAATTCTCAGTAGAGTGTTAGTAGACTATTAATAGACTGGTAGGGTTAGGGTTAGAATAAGTTGACATATAGTTGCAAAGTTACTTATAGTCAGTAGACTGTCTGTTGGAGGATCATCACAATAAAGAGTTATCAGATATTAAGCAGACAGTCTACTAATACTGTAATGACAGTTAGTTGGCATGTAGTTGCAAAGTTACTTATGGTCAACAGAATGTTCAAAAGGGACCAACAAGGGTACTAAACAAAAGAAAAACAAAAGGAAACAAAAGATTCTCTGCCCGGCCCTCCACCGGGGGAAGGAGTGGCACATTCACCATCTCCTGAAGAGTAGTTTGATCCACCTCTGGGTAGCCTGTCTCATGATCGATTGCACCTGCGCTTGCCTCCTGGTTTGGCAGAGGACTGGATGGGCGGGGCCGACTTCCTACGGCTTGCTCCACGCTGAGGCCTAGGTGAAGGCTGCTGCTGAGGCTTAGCGGGAGCGGAGGACGCTGCAGGAGGTCGGCCTCTGCAACGAGCGGACAGAGGGTCTGTAAGAATACTCTCAATGGTACATCTGTAAAAGTCAAAGATGAAATTCAAAACCTCCTTAGCCATTGGTTGAAAAATAGTATTTAAGAATCATCTCATTTGTTAATGTTCAGGGTCTAAATTGTTGTCCTTGCGTTGGGGCAATTTGGAGCTAAACTGAAGAAAATTGACCCACCAGGATTGGACACCTCAGGGATAGGGAAAAAGGGGAGCAGCCTGAGCATACATTCTTGAGAATATCTGATGTTCAGTATTATGGCCCTGATATACTTCAAGCGAAATAGAAGAATGAACTGGGGTGATGTAGTTTCGAACAAAATCATGCCAAAATGTAGTTCGTTTTGGGAGTTAGAAACAGCTTACCAAATCGAATTTCTGGAAAAGTTCACTCAAGCTGGTAAACACCTTGAAACTATTGATTACATACAGTAATAGGTGGGTGTGGCTCCGAGGCTCTGCCGCCTTTGACATGGAAATCTTTTCCAGATCATTTCTTCTGTTCAGTCTATCAAGGTCAGAGGTCCGTGAGTACACACGAAGAGCCGCTTCATTTTAAAAACTGAAGTTGGAATCGTAATTGAAGAGACACTGATATGGAAGATATTGCTGAATTGCACTAATTGAAAAAAAAATGCATGGCATTAACCGTGGTTGGTTGCATTTATAGTATTTTTAGGGCCTGCATTTTTATGGTCTGAAATTCAACATGGCCATATATTTAAGCTGTGAATATTTCAATTCGAACATTTCATACTGAGTTTCATTATTAAAAAATGTAATAATCCATATTAACCTTTCAGATCTCACTTCCAAAGTATTAATTCTGTTTAAAAATACAACCTATGATATTCGCTTTACAAACTTGCTTCCACAAATTCAGTGGTTCAAATTCAGCAGAAAAATTCAACGTTTCACGCGTGTGATGATTAGGGTGATATCAGGTAAAATGGGCCATTTAAGGTTTGGGGGTCCCAGCCCCTTTGGAATTTAGAGTCAATGGCCCTCATTTATCAAAAGTGCGTACACCAAATTTCGAGCGTACACCCAAAACCACGGTGACTTTGAGATTTATCAATATGGACGTTGGCGTACGGCACGCTCAAATCCCACGCCAGCTCAGGAGGTAGTGTACGCACATTTGAGTTAGTGCGGAAATGCGCAGAAAAACAATTCCTAACACCACAAAACGCACTGACAAACTAAAACATATGACAAAAAACAACAACATAGTAGGCTAATTATAAACTTCAGTGTAAAAATCTGTCACAAAGAACCGGCAAAAGTAATGATTATAAATATGTAAAGTATAGCAAGGAGATATTTTAATTGTTAATTAATAAAGAAGTGTTTTCTTTGTGTCGGCTGCAAAGATGAAGTTGAGATGCTGTCTCGCGATCTTCGCAGTAGTGAACGCGCCAGAGAGAAATGCACATTTCAGATTACATAAGCAGAGAGTCGTCTGCAGTCTGTTTTCTTTCGTTTTGAATTGTTCTGTTTAAAAGTAGACATGTCTGAGGCAAGTAGGGTACCTTATACGCTGAGTTTCGGTTCATTTATGAGATGAGCTCAGTTCACGCGTCCTCCGTTTCATGATTATCTATCATCTGCTATTTACTTCTTATTTGTTAAATCCAGGTAATTGGTTGATGAAACATTGATTAAAATTAAGATACAATTAGTACAAAACGAAATTCAGTTTAAAGAAAGGTTTTGTGCTTTATGTTTGATGTCTCTGTGAAAGTTTTAAAATATATTTTAGTGCCGCTTTCAGAGCGCTCACGTCCGTATCATTGTTTTTTCCTCATAAATGCGAACACGAATAATAATAAGAATAAGAATATTACAAATGGACATGCAATTATTAATGTAAATGAATGGTACTCCACATCACATCATCATCACTATTGTACGTGATACGATATTAAATGCTAATTGTTTCAAAATGCTGTAAAATAATGCATTGTGATAGGTCATTTGATCTCCACGTCGGAGAATTTTATCTTCTTTGCCGTCTTCCGTGTGTCCATGGCGTAAAATAAGGGCGTGGGGGAAGCGGAGACTTGAATATATAGAGGCGTGTTATTCTAATGACGATCGTTTTCAGCCGCGGCATTTATCAAGGGCAGGTATTGCGTACACCAGAATTTTAAAGGTACGCACATGTAACCCAGATGGTTTTTGCGTTATTCTCCTTATATTCTCCTTATTCGCGGCTCCCTTTTGTGTTCGCGTTGTCGCGAGACTTCGTGAAGTATCGCGAGACTTGAGATGGAGTGTTGCGTCATTTCCTTTAAATACGGCCGCGCGCTGTTGTTTGGTATGTGTGTGCGCGAGCTGTGTGTTGAGCTGCTGCAGGTAGGCATTTAGCCCTGTAAAACATTTTATGAATTAAACTGCTGGTTTATTTATGTATGCTAATCTTTTAGATTACCTCTACCTTTGCAAATGACTGCTGTTGAGTGACTTAATGATGTGGAAACTGGTGAGTTGTCACTGTTTGTTATACGGTGCTAAAAGTGTGTTGTATGTGTTTATGGTTCTGTTAGCCGGTGCTGGCACTGGCTGTGCTTAATCATACTGAGTTTGACTATATAGATATACATTTTGTGCTTATTTAAATGAGCAAAACATTAATAATTAATCTTAATATTGAGCTATGAAGTTATCAACTACTCTTTGATTCTGAAATGTATTTTGAAGCTATTTATTGGTATTGTCTATTTAATAAGAGTATTCTTGCTGATTGTTAAATTATTTATATTGCTATATGCAGTATTTATATTGAATCATGTACATGATGAAACAAATGAACTGAGATTATGATGATAGTATGATGACTTTATTATATTATGATTATGGTGATTAGTTGTGATGCTTGGAACCAGAGTGATGTATTAATTGGTCCTGTTTGTAGAGGCCAGGTTCTGTGCATTGATGGCGAGCCACTAGGCCCAACCCTGATGCATTGGAGTGCATGCATCTACCGGTGTGGTAGGAGGTGCTGCAGCTGCTAACTTTGCTACACCTGCGCACACACCCTCAGAGACATTTTCACACACCTTTGGACACTTTATACATCTATATATATTGGTGCTGATCTTATGAACTGTTCCATCCTGAGCTCTTTGGACTCGGTCTGTCTCGTAACTGTGTGTTGTGAACTGCTCATTAATAACTTTGAACTGAATACCTTATGTGCACGTGTAAATATTGTAAATACTTGTTCTCTTATATGTAATACAATTCACAATTGCACTGCAGCCATGACTCTCGTGTATTATTGAGCTCTACCATTTCCTCCCTGAGCCAAACTAAGATCTTCTGATATTGGTCCACTATTTTTATATACAATTGAAGTGTTTATATGCTACACACAGCTTCATACATCAGGCGGTGAGAGGAGTGTAAGCATAATCTTACGCCAACATATACGCCCGTTTCTACGCAACTGTTGTCATAACTGTGCTTGACAAGTAACAGGTGATTTGATTGGTTTATGGTTGCTATGGTGGGCGGGGGAATAATTCAAATCAAGACTACACCAGAAAGCTGCATGGTAAGTAGCCTGGCATACCAAATCTAACTAAACTATTATAAGGATGATAAATCTATAAAAAAACAAACATGCACATAAAACTATGCATAATATCTGTCTTGATGGCATCAATCAGAAATAATGTTGTTAGTTTGGTATTTGAACATACTTTTTGAAAAAGTGATGTTTTCTTGGTGGCTCAATTCACCTTAACCCACTGAGGTAAAATAGTCCACATGGTTTCAGCTAAAATGGGCCATCATCTGTGTGTGTGTGTGTGTGTGTGTGTGTGTGTGTGTGTGTGTGTGTGTGTGTGTGTGTGTGTGTGTGTGCTACCCTGCCCACACAACCCATGCGCTGCAACTGATGGACAAGGCCCTCTTCAAGAGTCTAAAACACCACTGGGACCAGGAAGGGGGAAGTGGATGAGGATGATGGCTGGGCAGAAGTTCTTAGAGTTCTTTGCAGTGTTCAGCAGGGCTTCGGAAAAGGCTGCCACTATTGAAAATGCCCAGGCAGGGTTCCGGGGGACAGGGATGTTCCCTCTCAATAAAGATGTTCTCCCAGAGACTGCTTTTGCCCCCAGCAAGACCACCAAAAGAGTGCTACCATCCACTCTACCATCCCTGCCCACAAGGCCGCAGTGTCTCTTACCCCACCCACAATACCACAGTCTCGCCCATCCCCGCCCACTGGACCATGGTCGCCCCTGCTGTCCTTGACCAACTCTGCCCGCCAGCCATCAGCCCTGCTCTCTGGACATCAGCCTTCCCACCCGTCAGCCAGACCTCAGTTGCCTGCCGATCCGCCAGCCAGACCTCAGTCCTCTGCTTCCATGACACCCCTGCTACCTGTGGAACCACTGTACTTTTTCCAAAAGAGGAGAAGGTGATCTTGAGAAGAGGTTGTGTTGGAGGATGTACCAGAAGAAGATAATGACCTCTTCAATCAGTTCAAACCACAAGAAGAAACCCACTCCCAGGTTGAGGGACCTTCCACATCTACAGTAAGTGATATTTTATACTACTTTCAAACTTAGGCTACATGACATGTTACCCATGCATACTCACGCAAACATACGCATGCACATTCATGCACACACACACACGCACACGCACGCACGCGCACGCACGCACGCACACACACACACACACACACACACACACACACACACACACACACACACACACACACACACACACACACACACACACACACACACACACACAATTTAGTCCCTAATCATATAAAATGTACACCAAATAATGATTATATTTCTTGCAATAACATAGGCTCTTTTTGTTATTTTCTTTCTGTTCAGTCTGTGAGATCGGTCACATTCACTGACTTGATCTCAGTGCCGCAAAGGGAGAGGGCCATCAGAAAGAGAGTGAAGCCACCATCATATAACCTCACAAGTGAGCAACAAATTGAATATATTAAAACAAAAAAGTCACCCAGCAAGCAACCAGCCAAGCAAGCCAGCAAGTACCTGGGCAGCAAGCAACCAAAAGGGGAAAAAAAGCAGGGCAAGAGAAGCAAATCACCATGCAAAGTCTGCAACACCCACTATGGTGACCCAAATGACCCTAAGGCTACTGAGGAATGGGTAAAATGTGATCCATGTTCTGCCTGGTTTCATGAGAGCTGTGGTGAAGAGAATGCTATCTGTGATGACAATGGTTTTATTTGCAAAGACTGTGTTTGAAAAATGTTTTCATCACACACACATATCAGTTATCAATTTTGAATGTGAATTTTTGTAACTTGCACATTTCGTTCTAAATGTGTTGTAAACACACACACACACACACACACACACACACACACACACACACACACACACACACACACACACACACACACACACACACACACACACACACACACACACACACACACACACACACACACACACACACACACACACACTGACATCAGTTCACTCATCTATGCTGTTCCAAAATGGACTTTTTTAAATTGCACATTTGAATATGTGGGTTTGCACCCAAAATGTTTTTTTTTTTTACATATGAATATGTTTGTTTAATGCAGTTTAAATGCTATGTGGCTGTATAACCAATTGTGTTTTAAAATTAAAATTGATGATAAATTACTATTTCCCTTTGCAGTTTGACTGGCCCATTGTACCTGAAACAGCTGGCCCATTTTACCTGAAACTGCTCATGCAAAAAACGTTGGCACAGCTGATGTTTCAAGAACTGTAGGGCTTAAATAATTATTTTTTATTACATAATTTCAACACAAAATGATCAAAAACAGTCATTATTAATCATAAAAACACATGGAAATTGTATTATTATTAATTGTATTAACATATGGTATTGTATTATTGTCCCAAATGATTTACCAAAAAGTGGCCCAATTTAGCTGATATCAGTAGCCGCGTTTCCACTGCCGGGCCAGGGCCGAGCCGTGCTGGTGCGTGCCAGGGCCAGTCGCGTTTCCACTGTCACTTCCGGGGCTTGAGCGGGGCTTCCTCGGGGCCAACGACCAGGATTTCTGGCCCGTCGAATACCTTGGGCCAAAGCGGGCCAGCTCGGGCTAGAGGCGTGCTCAAGGTAAAAGGCGGAGTTTATCGGTGTTATGGAACGTTATGATCTGAAGCAAGATGCACATTTCACTGTTTTATATCGCGAAAAATAATCGCTGCTCGAAATGGAGAATCGCCTGTACTGGTCTGTGGAAGATACCAAAGCTCTTCTGAGCATTTGGGCAGAAGAATGATGGCGTGTGAAGAAACGAGGACGTTATAAAATGCATCGATGCTGAACTTTTTAAGCTAAGCATTCAGCGAGCAACGCTTCAAGTTCAGGAAAAATAAACAAGTCGCGGGCGCAGTATTGTACAAGGCGATTAAAACGCACAATGGACAAAGCAAAGCTCAGAGAAGGGACTTTCCATGGTTCGACTTGATGTACGGTGACCCAGCACCGTCCACTCGCAAGACAATCGCGAGACAATCGGGACACTATTGCAGCCACGGCCGGTGAGTTAATATACACGCTATCTTCCTATTATAAATACATTCATAATACCCGCTGAAATGGGTTGGGTTGTATTGTATTGTATTGTATGACGTTTGATCCAGAAAGGCGTGTTGGGGCGGGGTTTAGGGCAGCGCTGCAGGGCTACTGGCCCGGCAGTGGAAACGCAAGCCTGGTGCTTGAGGCCTGAGGCCACGGGCTCGGCTCGGCTCGCTGTTAGCTCTGGCCCGGCCCTGGCCCGGCAGTGGGAACGCGGCTAGTGCCAGCTTATATGCAGAATAGCCGATAAAGACAAAAAAGCAGCATTTATGTTTAATTCAATGTCTTCACAGTTACTTTCCCTGTTTAGGCTACATGTAAGCAGCTTTCTCTACCATGAACGAGATTATAACGTGATTCCCCGATGGCGCCCTGTTGAAAATCGCTATGGGCGATTGAGAGCGGTTTGGCAGCGCAGCATTTTTTTTTTTTCCAGTTTAGACACTTTGCTTGTTATGATATGGAATATCCGTGAAAGTGTTACTAGTATCTCATTTCACACATATTTTGTTTCAGTGTTGATTCTCTGGCTCTTGTTTTAACCCTCTGAGGTCTGAGCTGTTTTGGGGCTCTTTCGGTGTTTTGATATGCCCTGACATTTGTGCTTATTTCAGCTACTTAAAACATACCATTTGCCAACATATAAATTTGCTGTATTCAGCACAAACTCTGCTACAATAATATGTGAGCAAAATTGATGTACTTGTTTGCATTTTATAGAAAAAAAATAATATGCGTGGTTAGTACGTTTTGGAAAAAAAAATGTCACTGCAATAAGGCCATTTAACACATAATGAATAGTTGAAAACAATACTGTTGAGTTACTATTCTTGTAGGCTAGAATTTTTACTTCAAAATGAAGTGAAAATCATTCTGACCACTCTTTCAGAAACATCAATATAACGATTTGAATTTCTTACATCAGTTTTTGGGTCAGCAGTGCTGTATGCGTGGGAGTGTTAATGCCCATGAATATTAATGTGATTTACACCTGGGAAGACTAAAGACACTCCCCCAATGGCTAATGGGCCATCAAGGTGCTGTGAGGCAGCCTGAACAAAGAATGATTCACTGGTGAACAAAAAGTTAAAAAGAACAGCATTTATTCAAAATAGAATTTACGTTCTTTCCTAAGAATGTAAAGACTTAAAGTCATTACTATCACTTAACACATCCTTTCAAAAAAACAAACATAAAAATACCAAACTTGTTTTTTTTATAAAAAAAATATTTTTATTCAAAGAATACTAAAAAAAAGCTACCGCAGGTTTAAAAAACTGTTTGAATAGACTCAGGGGCGAATGCGAGTCTACAGAGCTCAGTTGCGGTCCAGTTTCCCGTGCAGGAAGAAATCGCAGTGTCTGTGGAACCATGTCAACATCGGTCTCTGTTTTCCATGACAGCGTGGACTGCATGTTGCTCGTCTGCTTGTTTGCCTTGGCTCTCTTCGGAACTGGTGCTTGGACATTGTCACATCTGTTATAAAAAAAGAAGAAAGAAAAAGTGTGAGCATGCTGATAAGACAATCAAAGAAACTGTATTATTATCATTATCAATCACTAATTACCATGGATTTAAAAAAGACATATTTGTAATTTCACACAAGAATGGGAACTTTTACATTATGACGATGTAAACACAATTAGGCTACATTTCATCTGTAAAATATTACGTCTATGCACTTACTCAGTATTATTCTCGATCGCACTGAGAACTGAACGACACCTGCGTGTCCCTCTGCGAGGTGCTGGAGAAGGAGAACGTGATGCAGCCAATTTCCTAAAAAACAAAACAAAATAACTGTTAGCATACATTATGTATACAACAGAGTTATTGAATATTCTGTACTGAATATGCATCTGTTACTGAATATTCTATATAGGTATTATTGTTTTTTTTTGTATTATGTTTTGTTATTGAGTGTTAAAGCTGCCGTGACAATATAATTTCCTGCAAAGGATCAATAAAGTATCAACAACAACAACAACATCTGTTGATGGCCCATATAGAATGCATGCTGATAACACAATCAAAGAAACTGTATTATTATTACGCTTATCAATCACTAATTACCATGGATTAATTTCACACAATAATAGGAACTTTTACATTATGACGATGTAAACGATATTACGTCTATGCACTTACTCAGTATTATTCTCGATCGCACTGAGAACTGAACGAGACCTGCGTGTCCCTCTGCGAGGTGCTGGAGAAGGAGAGCATGATGCCACATTCCTAAAAACAAAACAAAATAACTGTTAGCATACATTATGTATACAACAGAGTATCTGTTGATGGCCCATATAGAACGCACGCATTTATTATGTACACTCAATGAACGGATCGTTCGCGATCGACACATCGCTACATTTCAAACATTTACACCTGTATTCACAGTGCATAAGGCAGTAAGCATGATAATTAGTGTCATAGGCTAACTAAAACTGAACATTTGCGAGTATCTATGGCCCATATAGACAGCACGCATTTAGGGATAGGCTACACAATGAACGGATTGTTCGCAAAAAAAGCACATTAGTAAAACACACTGATCTAAAGACAGAGACTTGGACAGTCACACAGCTTTGTGCCATTCCTAAAACATATAGGTTACATACCTGTCATCTCCAAGGTGTTTGATTTTTCACCATGTTCATGTACAGAGACTCACGTGAATGTCAGCTGGACTCATCAGTGCTGGTCCCTGTAAAAACCTTTTTTAGAAAACAAAAAAAACAGCTGTGAACATGCTGATATTAGGAGAAACTATTTTACATTTGTCTGGTTCAAATTATGAAATTTACTAAATACATACATATAGGCCTACTACATATATGAACTCCCAATATATGTTGTGCCTTGTAGTTGTAGGCATATGTAGGGCTGCATGAAATAATAACAATAGCCTGTAGCAGCTAGGCAGCCTATAAATCACTAAAAAGTTCAGGAACACTACATTAGAGAAAACTATATGGATTATCATGTTACTTAAAACGTTTCCATTCGTTACAACGTTATGAGATGAGATTGCTGGAGTAAAACCATAAAGCCTAATGATTGGTTTGTTTTGCTTTTCAAACCCACAGCGCGCGTGACTCAAACTCAGCGCGTGCAAACATTTACTGAATGCGATCGAGCCGGACCAAACTATGAAACGTTATATTATATAACGTTTCATAGTTTTTTGGTCCGGCTCGATCGCATATTCTTACATAATTATACATACCTTCGTGTGAGCAGATATCCACAAACACAATAAACACAAGTCTAAACATAATATTCACAATCATACGAGCCTTCTGTATCGTGCTGTTTAATTATCAAACATATGTTTTTATGTATATACATTTAGCATTAGGCTTCATGTTTTACTCCAATCACATTTCATAACGTACATTTTAGTCTGGCACCAGTTTAACTAGTAGCTACAAGTTTATGCAACAATAACATGCTGCTAACATGCTACTAACAAAGACATGTCTTACCTTATAAATCCTTCTTATAATCAAATTGTGTTCTTCTAACTCGTCTGATGTAAATCCAAGATAAACAGCACAGCACACGTGAAGAGCAGGACTGAAGACTGAAGTCGCGGATTATCTGTTTTGAGGTCGTTAACAGTTTGCGTTCCTCCACATGGCTCATTAGTATGCGAGCAGCTGTTGCGCGCGGGCGTGGTCACATTAACTTTAATGAGGTCAGGCTGTAGAAACTGTACGTCCTTGCTTTCATACGAATTACTTAAACAGAGAATATTTGTTTTTGATATGATTTACATCATTTAAAAATAGAGACTCAAAGTGTTGTAAAGACATATGTTTCATGTCACAGTGACAAGTATTAGCTGAGTTACAGGTCATGTTCTGTCGCGTTTCAGAATGAGCTTTACATTTAGAGAGACGGCAGAACGCGCATCATGTTCATTTTCTTTATTTTACGAAAAACACAACATTTTGTTTTTATTATGAGTGTACACAAATAAAAGAAGACATTTAACAGTTTTGAATGATGTATAACACTTACATGTAAGATCAAAATCAACAGAGTAATTTGAGTCTCTTTTGCACTGATGAGAAAAAAAGTGAGCAGATCACGGCCGCGTGACGGCCGACCCCAGAGGGTTAAATTATTGTTGTTGTCATCTGTTGACATTGAACAAGCAGAATGTGGCGGTTGGTCGGTGTTATTTGTCCCACCCCTCCTCCACTGTAGTTGGGTAAAAAGCGACAGTGATGAGCGCTGCGTTTTAGCCCAAAGTTGAACATTCTTCAACTCTTGGCGACCATTAAAAAACGCTGGGCGCTCAGCAGCTCTGTACTTGGAAAAAGACGCCAGCTGCGTGAAAAAAACGCTTTGGTGGACACACGGCCTTATAGTCTAATACAGTGATATAAAAGACCAAACTCACACCTTGTTGGGAATCTAGGCATTACTATACAGTATAGGCTACAGGCAAGCAGATGGACTGAATCAGAATATGAACGTAATGCGCAAAGTTTGACACTAAGCCTTTCACAGTGAAATACTGGCAATAAGTTGGCTTGACATTGGTCGCAAATTCGCAAATTTAGGGACCATCTAATGTTACAAATGACAAATGGTTAAGGGTAGAGGGCATCCTTTCTGGGAGTATAGGACACAACTGCAAAAGGAGGTTTTCATTCCCTAGTCCTCAGGATGATCTTTGGGACCACAAATTACATCCTCAAATACGTTCCTGACCTATCCAGGTATGAAAGAGCAGTTTGGAGGGCAGTGGACTCACTGTTCTCACAAACTTCCATTTGCAACTGAAACTTAAACGTACATGTGCATATGGGTTTGGATTTGTCTTCACAATTTAATGGCGTCGAGAATTGTTTTAAAAGATGAACTTCTTTTACAATACAAGGGAAGGAAACGTCTCAGGTTAAGACTGTAACATATGTTCCCTGAGAATAGGGAACGAGACACTTCATTGAACGCTATGGGAAATACCCTCCATGTGAAACCGGTGTCAGCAGGCATCCCCGAGCATGTCTAGCGACGGAGTGTCTCATTCCCTGTTCTCAGGAAAGATAGGTTACAGTCATAACCGGAGACATTCCCTTTCAAAAGGCAACTCGCACTGCGTCGATGACGCTAATAGGGAACGAGACACTTCATTGAACGCTATGGGGAATACCCTCCATGTGAAACCGGTGTCAGCAGGCATCCCCGAGCATGTCTAGAGACGGAGTGTCTCATTCCCTGTTCTCAGGAAACATAGGTTACAGTCATAACCGGAGACATTCCCTTTCAAAAGGCAACTCGCACTGCGTCGATGACGCTATGGGGAAAGATATACAAACCCACCATGCTGAGGGGAGTGCATGACAATTCTGGCTGTGACAGAAGCGTCAGAAATGGTAGTTTCACTGAAATGCCAGAAATCACTCCCCCTTCGGGTCACAGTGACATTATTCCCTATAGCCACTGCACAAGCTATAAGCCTCAAGAGGCCTTCAAAACAATTAAGGCCTACCAAGATCGCTCAAAGACTTGGACCCAACAGCTTCCATGGAAGGGGTTCCTTTAAGGGAATATGGCATCCAGTCCAGTCACTTTCTGAGGCGGACTAAAGTCAATCCCATATTCCACCATTGGGGCAGATCTGGTCTAATTTACTAACCTATCTTACCAACAGAGTCTCTCACATTATCTGCCTCTACCTGGCATTCGATAGGGAGAACTGCGTATAGTGGCAGTAGTCACTCACAAACCGGATCATAGAGACCGGCATCCTGGAGAGTAGAACTCAGCATAGCGCTTTTATAACCCTTCCAAACGAGGGAAGTAACTCTAATCAGTCCTGGATCTACACTGTGGAAGCATTGTGGAGCCTGGACACTCTAAACAAGGGGAAGATATCTTAGATGTTCTCATATAAATTCTGTGGGCCTGGATTTCCTAGTCTACATTGACAACGGGCAGTGTACTCAGCAGAAGTGCTATCAACCTTTTAAACAAGGGGAGTACAATCTTACTCTACCTGACTATCGAGGAGGCCTATAGAAAGGCCTACAGCTTCAATTGTCAAGAGCATCAGCCCATGGCAGTGCTCAGGCTCTAAGGGAGTGTTCTCAAACCGGCCCACATTGGAGTGAGTACTAGTGTGTCTCTACCTGAGCACCAGTGGTGCAGGGTGAATAAACTAAAAAGCAAAAGCACTCTAAAAATGACCCAAGGGGAGTACTACAAGCATAACCTTGAGAAAAAAAAATCTCTCTGGTTCGAGGCCTGTTTATCTTGGATACAAGACAATTTCATTGTTTCTCTGCTAAGCCAAAGGGAAATGGAGGTCTCAGCTATGAGGCCAACAACATTTAAACTTCTGACTTTAAATTTAATTCAAGGAGCCTAGAAAGAAACCAACTTAAGGCCTTGCTGGATAGTTCTAGCTACTATTTCAGCTTTGAAGAGGGGAGGCCTCAGCACACTGCTTCCTACTGTAACGCTTTTACTCAGAACACATACATGCGCTCACAGCTCGCGCTTCACATGTCGACTGACCACACTGAGTGAGGGAGTAACAGAGTACGTACTATCTTAAAATAGAAAAAATTCTACTTGTTACACTACTCTCTTCTTTCAGAGAGAGAAAAGCCTGACAACGCCCATAAGATACCTGCATGGCGAGCTAAGAAGATAGCCTGCTACCTACAGTATGATGCTATATATTGTTGCCCTTCTTAACAACCAATAGCATTTATCGCCTAACACAAAAGCAGGCCTAGGCTAGATGACTCTAGTAGAAAGAGGAGTCCAGCACCACGGAAACTAGACCTTACAGAAGATAAATTGAAGGGGTCTAGCTCTAAAGAGACTGAGACCTACGCTCAGATACTGAAGGGCTTGGGGAGAGCATGCTTCTAGCAGGTCGCATCCAAATACTCCTAATACACAAACCTAAGCCAGATATTGAGGCGGCAGACACCTGAATATCATATGTCTGAAGTTCAAAACTATAGTCTCATTAAAACGACTCTCTAAAATGAGAGGAGACCTGCTAAATAAATACAAGAGGGCCAACGCTTGGTGTGTTGGTCTATCTGGAGCTTTATACAGAGCGGTGGCCTGAGAAGAATAACCCCCAAATGGGAGGAAGCCATCTCACACTAAACATAATTAATCTGTTTGAAGCTCATGTACACGGTGACCTCACTAGAGCATTCTCTATGAGATGAAGCCAACCTGTACACTACTGGGTGACCACAGATTGTCACTACATAAACCTGATGACTCTAACACAAAAGGAGGCCTATGCAAACGTATGCAAGCCCTCCAATAAAGTGGGAACTTCAGGGCCCTATTTCATATCCTCAACTTCCTATAAAGCACACCCCTTATACTTTCACAACAAGGATCCGAGGTCTTTCACTTTCAGTGCCGATGCCTCTCCAGCAACGATATAGTTCGCGAACATCTTCATGTTCCATGCCTTCTTGATCTCAGTGTGTAGATCAGGAAGGAATGGAAGGCTCATGGGAGCTGGGGAATTATGGACAGAAAAGAACCTGCCGCTAACGGCTCCTTCCCTCACTCCCTCTCTACGCAATAATTGGTATTTATAAAAAGCAAACTTGACGGGAAAATGTGCGGTCCTTCACGCAAGCTCTGACCCAGGCGTACGCACAAAAACGGGTGAAATGAGAAATGGCAACACCGTCAGCAGATGGAAGAAACACGTGAAAGTGTAGACCGTTGTGTTAAAGAAATGGCAATACTGCCTCTCATAAATAAAATGAAGACTTCACAAAGCAAGTATTACAATTAACAGCCTACTACACGAACACCCGTTTGATCGATCTGCAGTGTAAAACAAACAAAATCAAACGATTTTGTTTGTTTTACACTGCAAGCTAGCACCGCATGGCACACACTTCCCAACAGAGAAAAACACACAATCTCATAAAATAATATGTCTCTGCATTATGGAATATAACAACATACAATCACATAGTATATTATAAAACATTTTCAAAATGTTTTCAGATTATTACCCACATTACCGATGCATTGTTCACATTACTATTACAAAAACAATATTCTCATTAATTAAACACACTTCTCATAAAGAAAATAGTACTCACCGAGGAGAAATATAGATCAAGGAACAAAAGAAAAGCAATTTTCCAAAGGAAAGATTTGAAAATCTCTTCAGCATAGTTTCTGCACGGCGCGTTCAGTTTTCACGAGGCGAGCTCTCTAAAGAACTAATACCTCATAAATATACTATGTTTGTTAATAATTTATCACTAAATTATCACTGTTCATTCTTTCTTAACTCATTCAATCGATTTAATATCACTCTTGTGTCGTTCACGATCTCTCTTATCTCTGGTCTTGTTGATCTTTTTGGAAACTTTTTTCAAACGAAGGCGGAGGTAACCTTTCACATGACCAATCAGAAATTAATTCAGAAACTTTTTTCTGTTCTTTGAATTATTTATAATAAAATAAATACATTTTATTTATTATTCTTCACTTACTATTAGTTTCATAGCGATATGAAAAAAAACAATACTAATTATAAATACTAGTGACCAAAATTAATGTACTGGGTTACACTTCTGTCACCAGATGACACACACAACTTGTGCGTTTGTGTCATCTGGCCCTTTTCTCTTCCCCAGTTGTTTGGGTCTGGCTCATGCTGAGGCACTGCAGAGACTCAGATCATGGGGTTCCCAGATGGAGTTCGCTGATGAGTTTGAAAGAGGTGTTTCAAACCGCAAGGGTGAGCTGCTGGACGAGAATGTGTTATCTCTTACATCCTCTGATCCAGCAGAAAGTGCTCTGCTGGCACCTAGCCCGAGAGAGTAGGAGAGGGCTGATGAGGGTGAAAGAAGAGGGACAACCTGAACCCTGCATATGAATGGCAGGGCATACGCGGCAGCAAGTCAGGCTGGGGCTGCTTTACACACTATGTCAGTGTTACATGCATACCAACCCGACCTGCTGAAGGATTTGGATCAGAGGCAGAGTCTCTCCCCTGACGCACTGGACGAGCTGCGCCGCACCACAGATCTGACTTTTCGGGCCACCAGACAAACCGCTGCCTTGATTGGAAGGTTGATGTCAGCGATGGTGGCCATGGAGAGACATCTGTGGCTGAACCTGGCTGACATAGGGGAGAAAGAAAAGTCTTTTCTCCTCTATGCCCCGGTTTCACCCTCTAAACTTTTCAGCGCCTCCGTTGAGACGGTGGTAGAAAAGTTCAGAGAGGCGAAGGCGCGCTCGGCTGCATTTAAATCCCGCATTCCGCCGCGATCCGAATCCATGGCCAGACAGCCAGGGGGGCCTGGCCCATCCGGTTTCGAGGATCGGAGACAGGGCCAGAGGTTCAGCATTGCCTCTCGTGCTCCTACAAGGAGTAGGTCCCAGAGAAGGCGCAACTCAAGGAAGAAGAGGGATCTGATGGAGGTGATCCAGCACAGGCGCTCCCAGTGTCAGTGAATGATCCCCTCTCTCTGAGGGTGAATAACGATCATGCTCTCCTCTCTTCTTCCTTTCTCCCCTATTTTCTTTACCCCAGGCGTTTCTTACATCAGGCCTGAGGCCTGAACCGATGGTGATATTTTCCCATTAAATGGAATACTTTATGAAGTTCTGGAGTCGGGCTTGGTAGTGAGCGCACCCTTTCTAGCTTTTGTGTGGTAGGCCTTAATTTTAAGAATATAATTAAGGCCGCCGCTATATGAGCAGCACGATGGTCATGGTAGGTCTTTATTATAAGGTTGTTGACCTTTAGACCGTAGTTCCCTGTTTAGAAAGTATTAAGGGATTTGTTTGATAGGTATTCAATTAGGAATTTAGGGCCCTGAAGTTCCATATCATAGCCCTCCTCTTGTGATAGTCATTAGGTTTATGTAGTAGGTGGTGCCAATCTTGGTCACCCAGTGAAATGTACAGGTTGACGTCATCTCTTAGAGGAATGTCTAGTGAAGACACTGTGCATGTGAGCTTCAAACAGGTTTTGTTCAGCGTAAGATGAATTCCTCCCATTTTGGGTTGTCTCCTGAGGCCACCGCTTTGTATAAGCTCCAGATAGACCAACCAAGCGCTGGCCCTCATCGGGCCACCTGGATAGCCATCTTGTATTTGTATTGCAGGTCTCCTCTCACTTCTAAGTGTTGTTATGAGACTATAGCTTTGAACTTCAGACATAAGATATTCAAGTGCCATCCCTACGAGGGCAGCCTTAATATCTTGCTTAGGCATGTGTACTAGGAGTTTGTTGGAGACGATCTACTAGAAGCATTTTCGTCCCGAGCCCCTCAGTATCTGACCGTATGCTCTTTAGATTTAGATTATCTACAACTTATCTCTGTAAGGTCTAGTTTTTTCCCTGATATTGGCCTCCTCTTTCTAAAAAGTCGTATAGCCTAGGCCATTAAAGGGGTGGTTCGGAATTTTGGACATCGGGCCTCATTTCCAAGTGAGCCTTAGTGTTATTTATCAGTAGAGACATTTTTGAAAAAAAAAATCATCCAGTCGTCCCAGTTGCGTAGTTGACCGGTGCTAGGCTAGCGCGAATCAATGGTATCAGTTTTAGCATGCCATTAAAACAGTTTACCCACTCCACAGTACATTAAAGCAAATCAGTTATAACGCCAGACTATCGATGTAAGTGTCTGTTGAGAGAATAATGTCAGAAATCAAACTATCCTTTTCATCTTAACGATTGCATTACATTTACAGGAACTAGTTTCTCAGCAGCGGCGGAATTATACTTCGCTCCGGTTAGTAGTAACGTTACTGCGTCAAAAAGTAAACAGAACTTTACGCATGACAGTCGGGAGATCAGCTAGCTTAGTAATAATTGTTGAGGTAAACAAAGGCAACATGGTGATTCGGTGTGCATTTCGCAATTGCAAAACCAGAAAGGATTCAATTTTGGATTATTTCTTCAGGCTTGGACAAGGAGACACCGACAGAGACTCTAAAACAATTGAAGATTTGCAGTGACCATTTAGACCAGACGACTTTAAAGAACCATTTAATCGTAACAGTCACAGGTTTATGACAAGGCATGCAGTTCCAGCCGTCTTTCCAGATGCACCAACAGCTACAGATGTACAGGTAATAACTTTTGTTAGGCTACACTAGTTAGCTAATGAAGCTAGCCCTTTCAATAACTGATAGATCGACACTGACAACTGGTGCTCCGTTATGCACGGGAGGCGTCTGTCTCGGGAGGTGCTGTGCCCGGATACATTTAAATTTTGGAAACTAGTGTCTAGCTCCAGTTCTGTTATCTGTGTGATAACTAGCTAAGTTCCACTCCTTCCAGCAAAAACACTCGTCTTCCGTCGGCATTTGTATACATTTTCTGCACTGGCACCACCAGTCTCCCGATGTTCTGTCTCGGTTCTCTACGGCATCTCCACTGGCTGCTGTCTCTACAGACATTCTTTCTCTTTCTGCCCTTTTAGCATCCATCTCGAATAATTCTTCATCTGTGTATTCTGGCTCATACATATATGGTTCGTTGAATAACTCACATTCTTTTTCTTCAACGTCTTCAAAGTCTGAAACAATGGTATTGCTTTCAAACGTTGCCATAGTCATCTGTCTTGCTATTACATATATCATAAATTATACTCTGTTTCTGTAGTGATGAGTGTCAGCGGCAGGTAAATACACTTGCGTGATTGTCGTGTGGACCGACTTTCTCGGTTGCCTAGGTAACATATCACTCCGCTGCTGCTGTAGACTGTGCTAATAAATATAGGTAAAACAATATAACTATTGCAATGCGATGAAAAGGATAGTTTGATTTCTAACATTATTCTCTCAACAGACACTTTCATCGATAGTCTGGCATTATAATTGATTTGCTTTTAGTGTACTGTGGAGTGGGTAAAACTGTTTTAATGGCATGCTAAAACTGATACCATTGATTCGCGCAAGCCTAGCACCGGCCAACTACGCAACTGGGACGACTGGATGAATTTTTTTAAAAAATGTCTCTACTGATAAATAACACTAAGGCTCACTTGGAAATGAGGCCCGATGTCCAAAATTCCGAACCACCCTTTAAGCGATTTGGCTAGTGGATGTTAAGTGTAGAATAAATATGTAGCAGGCTTTTCCCAAGCCTCCCATGCAGATACATTCTGGGTGTTGTCAGACCTGTCTCTCTTTGGGAAGAGAGAGTTGGAAGCAGTAATGCTGAGGTCACCGTTTTCAGAGGTGTATATTGTAGCTAGAATTTCCCAGCTAGTCTTTAGGTTGGATATCTAGGCCCCTTGAATTGGTTTCAAGTCATAAGGTGAAAATGTCGTTGGCCTCATAGCTGAGGCCTTCATTTCCCTTGGGCTTAGTGTTTATTTGGCTACCCACAGCTCTAGTCTATTCACCCTGCACCACTGGGGCTCTTTTTAGTACTCCCTCCCATTGGGACGAGTTTGAGAACACTCCCTTAGAGCCTAAGCATGTCATGGGCTGACGCTTTTGATAATTTAAGTTCTCTATTGGCCTCATAGAAAGTCAGGTAGCGTAAGACTGTACTCCTTTTGTTTAAAGGGTCGATATCACTCTAGCTGAGTACACTGTCCATTGGCAATGTAAAGTAGGAAAACCGAGCCTATAGTATTTATACATACATCTATGATATCTGAGGCTAGTTATGCTTACAAGTATAACTATAAAGTAGTAGGCTTTCACAGGCCTCCTTGAAGGTGGTTCCACTATATTGTGGGTTTTTAGCAATAAATAAGATAACCACTTGTAGGCTCCCATTGAGCCTCCCTGATTCTAGCCCAGAGCCTGGTCATATATATTATATGTATATAATATTATTTTCCTAGCTACCCGAAGTCTGGCTAGAAGGTTGAAGGACTCTCATGAGGCCTCCCTGCTAGATTAGCCCTATAGCTGGAGGTGCTTCCCTTATCTAGGGTCCCTTTAGAGTGCCCAGCCTCCACAATGTTTTAAAGCCTGTTATTAGCAAGGGTTATAAAGCACTATGCTGAGTTCTACTCTCCAGGATGCCCGTCTCTATGTTCCGGTTTCACTATTGGTTTTGTGAGGGACTCTGTTTGGGAAAAAAAATCGTTGTTGGCAAGACTAGGTCAGTATTCGGCAAGAGCTGGTGGCATGTGATGTTGACTCTATGTCCCCTCAGAAAGTGACTGGACTGGACACCCCCTGGCCATATTCCCGTAAAAGCCTTTGAGCGTCCTTGGTAGGCCTTCCATTGATCCGAGGCCTCTTTGAGGCTTATAGCTTGGGCAGTGACCGTAGGGAATAATGTCACTGACTGCCTGTATGTGACCCAAAAGGGAAGTGTTTTCTTGGCGTTTCAGTTTGTAACTGCCAGTTCTGATGTTTTGTCATGAGCCATAATTGTCATGCACTCCCTCAGCATGGTGGGATTGTACTTCCTTCCCCAATAGCAGCATTGACGCAGTGTGAGTTCCCTTTCTCGCCCTTTCGGAAAACACTGAGTCGTTGAACTATGCTGATAATGGCAGAACTTGCGTCCATAGTTTGCTAACGATGCTTTCGGGAAAACACACCCCAGGTTGTAAAGATAAACAAAAACTCAACTTCTGGGATGCATTTCCCAAAAGTACTGTACCGTTTGCCAATTAAGTTCCATCGTTATCAGCATAGTTAAAAATATCAGTGTTTCCCAAAACCATTTTACCAACACACACTAGCTGTCAGGCTTGGGCTTGGAGATGGAGGCAGACGAATAACTACAACAAAATCAAAGGTTTAGTTTCCAGAAGACAAAATACAACAAATAGCTCTACACAGAGAGTGCATGCTCAAACATTGACCGACAAACGCTGAATAAAGAACAGGAACTAAATACACAGATGATAATGGGTGACGACAGGTGACGGTGATGATGAAGATTGACTAATTAACTAAACACAGGTGACTAAACTGAGGACAAACGAGGAGCGGGAAAACTGAATAGGACTAAACCAAAACACTAAAGAAAACGGGGGAAAACAAAGAGTCAAACTGTCACAGTACGCCCCCTACCAAAAAGGCGCGACCTCGCGCCGTATAACATCAATTGGGTGGGGGGGTGGTCGCCCTGGAGGCTGAGGAGGGCGAGGTCTGGAGCAGGAAGCCTCCAGGGCGGAGCAGGACATGAACGTGACCAGGGCGGAGCAGGACGAGGGCGTGTACATGACTAGGGCGGAGCAGGACGAGGGCGTGTACATGACCAGGACGGAGCAGGCTGAGGGTGTGGCCAGGGCAGTGCAGACTGGTCAGGGGGCCATGGCAGAGTAGGAGACCACCTCTTGGGCGACCACAGTGGGGAATCCCCTTCGGGCGGCCATGGCGGAGACTTCCCTTCGGGTGGCCATGGCGGAGATTTCCCTTCGGGCGGCCATGGTGAAGCAGGCTGAGGAGGTGGCCATGGCGGAGAAGACCCTTTAGGTGGCCATGGCGGAGAGGAGTTATTACACCCCACCCCCCCCCCCCCCCCCACCCCCCCCCCAACACAAAAAAAATGTTCTTGGGGAGGTTAACGGGTCTAGGCTCCGGGTAGGAGAAGTCCAGCGGTGAAGGCGTGTCAGGGCTGGACAAGACCAGCGGGGCAGAGGGCCCTAGCTCTGGCTTGGCAGGCGTGACGTGAAGCTCTGGCTCGCGGTGGCTGACGTGGAGCTCTGGCTGGACCGTCTGCGGCTGGATGGTCTCCGGCGCAGGATCAGCGGGCTCTGGTGCAGGATCAGCGGGCTCTGGCGCAGGATCAGCGGGCTCTGCCGCAGGATCAGCGGGCTCTGCCGCAGGATCGCAGGGCTCTGGCGCAGGATCAGTGCTGGACGGGACGAGCGGTGAAGGCTCAGGATCTGTGCTGGACGGGACCAGCGGTGAAGGCTCAGGATCTGTGCTGGATGGGACCAGCGGTGAAGGCTCAGGATCTGTGCTGGACGGGACCAGCGGCGAAGGCTCAGGATCTGTGCTGGACGGGACCAGCGGTGAAGGCTCAGGATCTGTGCTGTACGGGACCAGCGGTGAGGGCGAAGGCTCTTGCTCAAAGACTGGCTCTGGCTCTGGCTCTTGCTCGAAGACCAGCTCTGTCTCTTGCTTGAGAGGGCAGGCGACTGGATCAGTGGATCTGGTGGGACGTGGAACAAACTTGAGTGCTCCTCGGACGGACATCCAAAGTGGGTCAAACACTTTAGACACCAGATCAGCACTGTTTGAAATAAACTTCCGTGACCTAGGCCAGGTGATCTCAGCTACTGGTCCAGAATGGATATGGTGCTCAGTTGGGAGTGGTACTGTGGGTATGCCTGGGCTGATGACAGGCACTGGCTCAGCTGACTCAGGATTGGCTGGTGTAACTGTGAGGGAGGAACCACAAACCCAAAGGGCTTGGTCCATAAACTCTACAAAAGGTAAATGAAAGTCCCCAAGCAAAATTAACTGTGTGCGAGTATCTTGTAGTCCCTCCCAAAAACGCCGCTTCAAGTATTCCTCTTTCCAATAAACATCTTGGTAAAGATAAAGATATACTTCCACAAATTCTTCAATCGAACTCCTGTTCTGATGAAAGATGAACGCATCTATAGTGTCTACCTCCATCTCGTTCTTAGGTCGGGCAATCTTTCAGGCTTGGGCTTGGAGATGAAGGAGGCAGACGGATAACTACAACAAAATCAAAGGTTTAATTTCAGAAGGCAAAATACAACAAATAGCTCTACACAGAGAGCGTATGCTCAAACATTGACCGACAAATGCTGAATAAAGAACAGGAACTAAATACACAGATGATAATGGGTGATGACAGGTGACGGTGATGATGAAGATTGACTAATTAATAAGGGTGTAACGATTCATCTACTACATCGATGAATCGATTTATATTCCTATGATCCAACTACATCGATCTGTGCTCGGCAAGTTGGCCTTCCGGACGACATATATCGATCTAACATCGTTTTAAAAGGTAATCAATCGATTGTATCGATACTAGGAAATAATGCATTGGATTTATGCAGGTCAGACTTTATATGGATGTTTTTTCTTAGCACTTTTAATGATAAAGGCCTTAAACGTTACTCGATTCCGTCATTCATTCGTGACAATACAAAAAAAGATCGCGTTGACTGTGACACACACACACACACACACACACACACACACACACACACACACACACACACACACACACACACACACACACACACACACACACACACACACACTCAGAGAAAGACTGGCGCCAGTATTGTGCGTGCGCACAAGACAGCACGCCAGAATACAGTTCTCTTTCGCGCTTGAACGAACAATAACACACACAATTATGCCAAAATGTCTTTTTGTTGAGTATCTTAACACAAGAGCAGTCTCGATGGCCGTAAAGAGTTGTGACTCATGAGAGAATGACGCGCGTGTGAGATCCGCGTCTCTCACCCCTTACGGTGCGTGTCCACTACAGCGGCAAAACTCCGCACGCCGCTGCCAACGCTATAGAGTCTCCGCTGTGGGGTGTGTCTGTTGCGAGTGTGTTTAATCTATGTTTTTTTCAACATACACACAGTATAATCATCAGAGATGCACGCGATTAAATTCAGAAATAGACAAGCTTTGCTACATTGTGCCCCAAGCAAAGATATCGCAAAGATTTTCGCTTGATATTTGCATAAAGTCGAGAACTGCCCAACCTTTTGACGCTCTCAACGCTTTCTCCGGTCCGCTGTCAATCCCAAAATGCACTACGCAAGCGTGAAGCTCGACTTCCATAGGAATGAATTGAAAACGCTCGCTCCGCTGCGCTTGCTCCGTGCCAGTGGACACACACCGTTATTTACACTCAGTGTTGCCACAGTTACTTTGAAAAAGTAACTAAGTTACTTTACAAGTTACTTGATTTTAAAAGTAACTAAGTTACTTTACAAGTTACTTGATTTTAAAAGTAACTAAGTTACTTTACAAGTTACTTTTATTAGTTACATTCAGCAGTTGCCGACAACACCCCCACCACCTCAACATAAAAATGACAACCGGTTTTGCCAACACTCACTTTATTGGAAGTGTATTTTTAACAGTAATATCAACAATCTATCTCCTGACATTTAAAGTTGAACTTAAAAACTATTTCCTGAAAAAACAGTCTTTCTTGACTTCACTTAATATAAATACTTGTTTTTATAAAATATATATTTTTTGTTTTTCTTGACCCTGTAATTTAGTAACTGTAGAACACGTTAACTGTAATTTTGCGTATATGATGAAATTTATACAGTTTCTTGTCAATCTATGTGTATTTTAATGTGAACAATGCGCTGCCACTTTAATTCAGCACGGTGCAGCACAGCAAAAATAGACTAGGTGCGGAAATGATCTCTGCACTGCTGTATAATCACGCACCTGGAACGGATCGACGGACCACACCCGCGTGCAGTGTGAAAGCTCTAACCTGTTAACATGGGTACGGGAAAAAATATGCACCGCATACGCACTGCAGACGGAGACAAGTATGTGTGAAACGGGCGTAAGTTTGACTGTGCGGTGCTGCGACTCCATATGTTTTTTCAAATTCGACGAAGTGTTTCTGTAGGTAGATAACACTTTGTCGCCACCAGCACAGAGTTTACAACGGACCTTAATGTTGCCATCTTTAGCTGACAGACACAAACTCAAAATAGTGACTGTATTTCCAGCTGGAAAAAGCGCATCTCTCTCCTCCCTCCATTGTTGTTTACGTTTGTGTCGCTGCGTGGTACATACACGTGACGTGAACCTCATGCTGAAAACGTGACTTGTCGCGCACACTCCCCGAGATGCAAGAAGAAATAAATATATATTTTTACTAAGGAAAATGACAAAAATAGTAACGCACAGTGACTTGGATAAGTAACTTTAATCTGATTACTGGTTTTGAAATAGTAACGCGTTAGATTACTCGTTACTGAAAAAAGGGGTCAAATTAGAGTAACGCGTTACTAAGTAACGCGTTACCGGCATCACTGTTTACACTGCACACGTGTGCGGCGCATTACGGCTCCGACAAGGTTTTATTCCGTCCTCCACGCGGTATCAACTCACACCAGGAGCGTTTCAGAAGCGAAGCGACTGGATGCGCGAGACCACGTGATTTGCCTGTCTGACGGGGTTTTTCTTGATTTTTGGGTTTCTACCTTGCAGTCAATGTTTCTACCAAGGATATATTGGTGTACAATACCATTTGGAGTTTGCACAGGGTGTTTATTTTGAAATTGACAGGATATTATTACTTTTATTTTGTATTTACGGGGCGGCTTGGACGCGGCATCCGTCAAAAATAGACTAGGCGCCTATCTTTAGCGAAGTGGTGCGGAGAGCCGCATCTGGGACGCTTCTGAAACGCGCCGCGTCGCGGCTGGTGTAAACACAAGCATTGACTAGAATGGCCGCGATCAACTCCGGTAGCCACGTCGCAGCCGTTATGGTGCGTTCACACCGGACGCGAATAGCGCGTCAGACGCGAGTGATTTCAATGTTAAGTCAATGCAAAGATGCGTTACGCGCGTAAAAAAATCCTGCGGCGCGAATGAGGCGTAGAGCGCGGCGCGGTAGACGCGAATACGCCTCATTCGCGCGTCAAGTTCGTGCGAATGGCGCGAATTAAGAATGTGGCGCGTTAAGCGCGTTACGCACGAATGATTTAGTTAGTGCTATTTGTGCATTCACGCGTTTGACGCGAATTCGCGTCTGCCGCCCGAGTTGAAAAATTTGAACTTCTGTGTCAATTCGCGCCGCGTTAACCAATCAGGAGCCTGCTTGCTGCTGTCACGTGGTGAAGTGAAAGTTTGTGTTATTTTAATAAATTATTTTGTAATATTACTAAAATGTCTGGTGTGGTTCTAATGCACAACAAAGCAAATCTTTCACATAAAAACTCGATTTTAATATATGAGAGATAGTACTATCTATTTAGATTATATGAAACATTATTATTTTAATGTAAAAACAACAAACACTTAGTATATAAGAAATAAAAAAAAACACAGGACAGGTTTCACTTTTGGAGGCTGGCTCCATTTATTATCAAAACAAAAATAAATGACAGATTAGGTGGGTGCGGGCGAGGGTGAACCTCGCGCCGGGCTGTAGAGCGCGGGCTCGTCAGGGAGCGACCACTCGAGGCCGAGGCTTTATACGGCCTACGCTGTCCTCGTCAGCGTCCTCACCGTTAGGTCTACCAAACCTAGCTCCAGGAGCAAATGGTGAAACTCCTGAAACCCTCCGGAGGGTCTGGTGGATCCGAGTACAGCGACGATGTCCCCTGCGCAGCTGTTTCTGCTCTCCAGAGCAAATACGAGCGGTGACTCTCTCGATTAATGCTACTGCTAATGCTCGATAAACATCTAAAAAAAGATGGCCGCCTCCGGATTTCGATTCTGACGTGCGTAAATTTCGCTTCAAACTTTTGTTTTTACGCGCATCAGTTTCACTCTTGACATGCGAATTAACACAAAGTGGTCAAGCGTCAAACTAGACGCAGTAGACGTGAATTTGTCCGGTGTGAACACACAGTAACGCGCCGCAGATGCGTGCAGTGTAAATAAGGGGTTAATAAGGGGTCAGACTCAGGAGCGGCTGGTCTTAAAGGGACAGTACACAGTAGCCACTAATTATCTCTGTCGTTAACAAAGAACAAAGGGAACAGAGAAAAAACACTCAATGCTCTTGACTAAATAACTTTTGTAACTTTAATAAGGATTATTCTATAATTTATAATGTTTCCAGTGCAGACTGTTGAACTTAATTCAATGTCTGTATGTCCTACCTAACCTGTTAGACAGGAATGTCCAGACATTTTTATCCAGACATCAATGGCTTATTGATCATTATAGGTGTTATTAATCATTTAGTTGTTGTTGCAAGTTTGAGTTGAGAAATAGCCTACACATTTCAGCATTATCACTAATCTGTGTGCATTATCCTTGAGAACCAATACAATTACAATACAATACAATTTTATTTGTATAGCACATTTAAAAACAACTGGCGTTGACCAAAGTGCTTAACAAGGCCAAGAGACATACAATACAAGTACAATACAAAGACACGCACATCAAGATATATTAAAGGCTATTGAAAAGAAATACGTTTTCAGAGAAGATTTAAAAATTGATAAGGTGCGGGCAGATCTGATATGAGCCGGTAAGCTATTCCATAGCCTAGGTCCGAAAGCTGCAAAAGCGCGACCACCCCTATTTTTTAGTCTGGTTCGAGGGATAGATAATAGGTTAGAGTCCCCCGATCTGAGTGATCTTGACTGTGTGATTGGGTGAAGTAATTCAGATAGGTACTGTGGAGACTGGTTCTGCAATGACTTAAAAACAAATAAGAGAACTTTAAAATCAATTCTGAATTTAACCGGTAGCCAGTGAAGCGATATCAGGACTGGTGTGATGTGTTCAAATTTACGCTTCCCTTTGAGAAGGCGTGCTGCTGCATTTTGGACTAATTGTAAACGAGTGATGCATTTCTGAGAGGCACCAATATATAGAGAATTACAATAGTCCAATCTGGATGTTACGAATGCATGTATGGCAATCTCGAAATGCTTAACAGCGAAGAAGGGCTTTACCTTGGCTAAAAGACGAAGGTGAAAGAAACAGGACTTAACCACAGCACTTATCTGCTTATCAAATTTAAGGTTGTTGTCAAACCAGACCCCCAAATTCCGAACACAGACAGTGCTATATGGTAACAACGTTTGTAGATCAACCTCATGAGTACTACGATCATTGGGGCCAAACAAAATAATTTCTGTTTTGCTCTCATTGAGACTCAAGAAGTTACTAGAAAGCCAGAGTTTCAGTTCGTCCAGACAGTCCAATATTGGCTTTAAAGCATGCTTGTCATCACGCTTCAAAGGCAAGTACATTTGGGTGTCATCGGCATAAAGATGGAAAGAAACCCCATGTCGAGATAAAATAGAACCCAAGGGGAGCATATATAGATTGAACAGTTCCGGGCCAAGAATAGAACCCTGGGGAACGCCGGACCCCAGTTTCATTTCGGAAGAGCACTGTTGCCCAATACGGACAGAGTAAGTCCTATTTGATAAGTACGAGCGGAACCATTGTAGCACCGTACCCCGAAAACCCATGCACGCTTCGAGACGAGAAATTAAAATATTGTGATCGACCAGGTCAAAAGCAGAGCTAAGATCTAACAAGACCAAAGCCACAGATTGCCCGGTATCAGTGGTCAGCAATATGTCATTCATGACTCTTAAAAGTGCAGATTCCGTACTGTGACGAGATTTAAAACCAGACTGAAATTTCTCATAAATCTGACTATCATTCAAGAAAGACTGGAGTTGACTTAATACCACTTTTTCGAGGATTTTCAAAATAAAGGGTAAATTCGAAATTGGGCGGAAATTACTCAGAATTGTCGAATCCAAGTTAGATTTTTTAAGCTTTGGCAAAACTGAAGCATGTTTCAGGCTGTTGGGAACATCCCCGGTGTAAAGACATTTGTTGATAATAGACAACAAATCAGGACCGATAGCACGAAATACCTGCTTAAAAAAAATAGTGGGAATCGCATCTTGAAAGCAACTAGTAGGTTTTAAAATTGCAACAATTTCACTTAGAGAGTCAAAGGAGACAGGCTCAAAGACAGACCATATGGAAGAGCATACGGGGACTCCAAGTGGAATACAGGCTGACAAAGGCATTTGCGATCTAATCAGTGAGATCTTCTCGTTAAAATATATTGCGAATTCCTCACAGAGAGAGTCCGACATCTCTGGGAACTGATTAGTAGGGGGATTCAGAGCAGAATCAATTATTGAAAATAAAACATTGGGCCTATTACTGTTAAGTCTAATCAGCTCAGAAAAGTAGTGACATTTAGCAGCTTTAGCAGCTCGCTGGAAAGCAGAGAGGGAGTCCTTTAAAATTTCATAGGAAACATGTAATCTGTCCTTGTTCCACTTGCGTTCAGCCCTCCTACAGATCTGTCTGAGAGAACGAACATTTTCATTTAACCATGGTTTTAAAGCATGATTATGTTTATGTTTCTTTTCCCTAAGAGGAGCAACAGCATTTAAGACATTAGAGCAAATAGAATTAAACAGATTCAAGTGATTAGCAGCATCCAAGGAGCTTAAAGATGGAACCATGTCTATGTCTTGAGTCTCATGTAAACCAGGATATAATGCCAGAAAATCCTCCACTGCACAGTCATTAAAAATTCGAGTCATCCGTGAGCAAGTATGATGCTTGTGTGTAGTATCATTAAAAGGTAGAGAGAACAGAATCGGAAAATGATCCGACATGCCAGCACAACCAATGCCAATGTCTGATACAAGTAAACCACGTGATAAAATTAGATCTAAAGTATGTCCCTGGATATGAGTGTGGCCAGACACCCACTGATTCAAATCAAAAGAGGCAACAAGATTTAGAAACTCTTTGGAGAGTGGCTTAGATTCACAGCACACATGAATGTTGAAATCGCCCAAGATTAAAATTCTATCATATCTAGTAACAAGATCCCCCACAAACTCTGCAAACTCATTTAAAAAATCCTTATTCGGCTGAGGCGGACGATAAACCAAGGCAAATACCAGTGAGTTAGTTGATGTGGGCTGCACCAATTGCACTTCGAAAGTGCGACAAGGGCTAGTTATTAGACTGCGGCAGGGATAATGTTTTTTAAACACTGACGCTAGTCCCCCACCACGGCCAGATAGCCGCGGTGAATTAAAGAAAATGCAATCATGTGGGACTAGTTCAGTGAAAGGACTTAACTCATCAGGCTTAATCCATGTCTCAGTAATAAATAGAATATCCAAATCCTGCGACGTGAAGAAATTGTTTATTAAAAATGTCTTGTTTACTACTGACCGGGCGTTGATCAATGCCACTTTAAGTGGCGCCGGCGGAGCAGCTTCCTCCAGCTGTGTTGTTCGCGTTAGTGAGCGAAGATTGAGAGCATTCACTCCACGACGTCGAAAGCTGGGGGAGACAATGCGCGGAAGCGCAGACGAAGAGCATCGAGTAACAGGTCGAAGCCACCGATGTGAGGGGAGAGACCATGCAAAGGCACTGGCAAGGCGGCGCTCGCAGGTTAGCGCAGGACCAGTACACATAGGCGAGGACCGCGCAAGAGACTTTAATCGAGCAGCAATTCCACCCCGCTTGCCACGCTTCCTCCGACGCCGTCGCCTCCAGGGAAGATCAGCGGGATACCAGCGCAGTTGTGTAGGAAGGTGCAGGTGCGCAGGTGGTGGAAATCGGCGGTATTCGTCAACATCACTCTTGGTTGAATCAATAGTTATGCGGATATTTAGTAATGTTTGACGATCATACACATATGACATATTGCAGTCCGATGTCAGTAAAGACAAACATAAAAACAAACATAAAATCAGAAAATTTAAAAACGTGAAGGAGAGCAAACAGACGGCGAGCCACATACAACGGCGCCATCTTGGATTGCTTGGACATGCACACATAGAGAGGCAATACTTCGCCAAGCAAGTTCACTCATGAAATCATTTGTTTATTATATCGCAATTGCATATCGCAATCGCAATATTGACCTTAATAATCGCAATATGACATTTTCCCCAAATCGTGCAGCCCTAGTTTATATCTATAATTAACTGATACCTGATTGATTCCCTTAGAAGAAACAACATGAATCTAGGAAACTTTACCGCACTGTCCAGTATCCAGGTATTTATTTCAGTCACACTGGTTGAATTTTTGGCTAAAAAGTTACTGAATCGATTTCAAATCACTGAATCGTTTCGGATCGTATCGTTCTAAATGAACCAATATCGTCCTTGAATCGTATCGACAACCACAAATCGTGATACGAATCGAATCGTTGTTAAAACGTATTGTTACACCCCTACTAATTAACTAAACACAGGTGACTAAACTGAGGACAAACGATGAGCGGGAAAACTGAATAGGACTAAACCAAAACACTGAAGAAAACGGGGGAAAACAAAGAGTCAAACTGTGACAGTAGCAAACAACATTCCAAAGTTGTCTGATTGGAACGACAGCTCTCAAAGTGTGGTTAAAAGCATAGTTTCTTGTTTGCATCATGTCAATGGGACTTCTTATTTTAAAGGGTACCTATCATGGAATTTTGAAAATTACCTTTCATGTAGTGTGTAACATAGATCTAAGTGAACGAAAACATCCTGCAAAGTTTTAAATATGAAAGTTCACCGTATACAAAGTTATTATCTCTCAAAAGTAAGAGTCGACTCTGAGTCGTTGATATGAATCGATAGACGAACGATGCACTTTCGTACGTCACTTGTCCAAGTTATTTGAATAAGATACGCCCACTCATTGCATTAGGAGACACCAGGGAAAACATCATGTCGACGAGACGCTGCTGTGTTTTGAAGTGCGACGCAAAAGCAAACTTTTTTCATCTGCCCAGTGAGGAGCATTTGAAGACAGTGGCTACAGTTCATAACTATACCACAGAAGTATTATAACCCGAACTTGTTCTGTGTTCGCGTCATTTTGAAGATGATTGCTTCACAAACCTAAATGCTATAAAGTATGAATTTGCGAGCCGGCTGATACTGAAGGAGGGAGGTTCAGTACCGAGTTTATTTGGATCAGCTTCCTTCTCCGAATCACAATCTGTAAGTAGGCTGTTGCTTTTATGTTTGTATCATGTTCTATAATTATTTTGTGTGTTGTGTACGCACAGGCACAGCGCAGCTTCTAGCAGCTAACTTAGGTCTTCAATGTCAATTGTATTGAAATATGTGAAGTGTTTGTCGTTGTTAATGGAGTTGTCACAGGGCTCTCAAGTGTCACGCATCACGCATTGAGCGTGACGGTCACTCATTTCGGTCTTTTGTCACGCTCTCCGGCCACACATTGTATTTCTCACGCTGAAAAACTATTTGTAATATATTTAATATGCCGCAGTGCCCAAAACTCACTCACTGTGGAATAGGGGTGGGACGATACAGGTACCTCACGATTCAATTCTGTGGCGATATGTGGTCCACGATATGATAATATCACGATTCGCGATATCTACGATATTCAATATATATTGGAAGAAATTTCATCAACGACATATCACGATATATGTGACTGAAAAGAAAAAGAAGGAATAAGGAAATTTTATGCATTTATTAATGCCAGATAAAAGTGCATGCAAACATTACAACAACATGAACATTAACATGTGTAAACCATAATACTGAAACGTCAGTAGTAAGTTACTGTAAACAGTGGACACATCAAGGCATATTCTTCTTGAGCTGCTGAGGTGCTCCTGTGGAAGAATGTGCAAATTCTCCTAATTCTCCCGAGCAGTCGAGCGACATTTGGCAGTTTGAGGGCACGCTGCACCGCGAGATTCAAAACATGAGCGAAACAGCGAATGTGCGGATATCCAGCAATCTCAACAGCTACGGACATATTCGCTGCGTTGTCAGTCACCACGGCTGCTGGCTCTTTCTCGGTGAGCTTTTTTTTCTGCAATTCTCTGTTGTTGTTAGTTAACTTGTGAGTGTTCTTCACGTGACCGGCCGCTGTTTGCGCCACTTTACCCCCATTTACTCGAACAGCGCCCCGCAAACAGAATGGTAGATATTGGGTAGTGACAGTGACACTGACAACGGGTAAATTAATAATTTTGTGTTCTAATAAAATATCGATATTGGGCGTTAGTGTATCGATTATTTATTGCGACAGAGAGCACAACAATATATTGCAATATCGATTTTTTTTTCCCACCCCTACTGTGGAACCGGCAGGATTCAAGCGCGTCTCCTCCAGTGTTGCCAGGTCCGTATGCCTGCACTGTTTCCGCGGGTTGTTTGTGTAGTGCACGCTGGTTGACGCGATTGTTTTATCCACTGGAACATGATTGTTATTGAGGAAACACCCGGGAACGCTATTTGAATATTTTTGGCCGTGATTGGGTTAGTTTGATGAGCAATTGGGCTGGTTTTGTTGTGCAGACCTGGCAACCCTGGTCTCCTCTGGTGTTGTTCGTCTGGTGTTGTTAGCCAATCAGAAAATAGCACTGTTGTATCTGGGTAAGATCTAGCGCAACAACCAATGACACCCCGTCGGCTGGGTGTCTAACATATCACCACAGATTAGCGTCACGCAAAGGCGGGGTTTGGAAAAATGACTCGCTAAACGATTCATATGGGAGTCGGTGAGCAAATCAGGTAAAAATAAATGCATATTATAAGACAACAAAAGTGTTTTTGTCATTGCATGCATGTAAAACTGTTGTTGGGGACTCCCAGAACATTATTAGGAACATTTTAAATGCCATAATAGGTACCCTTTAAGCAAATACATACAAATGTCATTAATGTATTTTAGTAAATGTCTGTATTTTGCAAATGTCCGTATTTAGCAAAATATCTAGCATTAATTAAATCTCAAACGGATTAATTAAAATAAGTTATGACTTCACTACGTGCATGACATCATTAACCAAAGGTGTTGAAAGACAAATTTTGCGACACTATGGATTTGGGAAACAATCCGTACTATCGTAATTAAGCAGGGAGTTACATCATTCTACGGGAAAAGCAACCCTGGTTCGTCCAGTATTTGCAGCATATTTCTGTATTTAGCTACCTTTTTGAGTATTTGCAGCACATGTGTGTCAAACTGATGTCAACGTTTTCTTAATTTGCTGGTATTTTTTTTTATTTTTTTATTAGGCTATTATTTGCATGTGTTACTTCAGTTGCAGCAGTTTAGCTTTCTTGGCCACCGTATAGTAACAGCCTTACGCAACCAACTTTAACATCTTTTTGAGACACCAGCAATAGCCTAATACACACACACAAATAACAATTATAAATATAGCTGCGAGCAGCGATTACGGGCCCAAGCCGGTGGCACCGCAACCCTGGTGCACCAGGGTGGCGGTACCGCCGGCTTTGGCCCTTCATCGCTGCTCGCAGCTATATTTTATATATATATATATATATATATATATATATATATATATATATATATATATATATATATATATATATATATATATATATACATATATATATATATATAGCCGGTGGCACCGCAACCCTGGTGCACCAGGGTGGCGGTACCGCCGGCTTTGGCCCTTCATCGCTGCTCGCAGCTATATTTTTATATATATATATATATATATATATATATATATATATATATATATATATATATATATATATATATATATATACATACATATATATATATATATATAGCCGGTGGCACCGCCACCCTGGTGCCTTTAGGGTTATTGTGCACGACGTGACACAAAATATCAAAATATCTGCTCGCTATCTGCCGAACGGCTCTGGTAGTTCCGCTTCAGCACTGATGATGTTGTAGAAATAGTGCGCTCTGGTTGGTCTGGATTATTCGGGATTTTTTATTTTATACAGAAATAAGTTATTTATAATTCAGATGAGAATAAAGTTAGTGTTGATTAAAATGAAGGAAAACAAATATATTGATCTTAAATATAGCACATTAATTTTAAATTTATTTAGGTTCAATTACCAAACATACAATCTTAATTTAATTTAAAGCAAACAATACATTTAAAATATATGGGTTGTATGCACATTTTTTTTAATAAAAAAAGATATATATCCAAAAAGACAAGGCCTTAAAGGGTTAAACTCTTGTCACTGTAACAGATACAATCTCTCTCTCTCTCTCTCTCTCTCTCTCTCTCTCTCTCTCTCTCTCTCTCTCTCTCTCTCTCTCTCTCTCTCTCTCTCTCTCTCTCACACACACACACACACAACACACACACACACACACACACACACACACACACACACACACACACACACACACACACACACACACACACACACCACACGTCAAGTCACTTACATTTTAGATGCAATATTGAATAAGCAGAAAAATAGGATTTTCTGCTATGAAAATATAAATAAGCATACAAATTGAATAAGCACTTTGAATATTCTAAACAGAATAAGCACTAGTCGCAAATGAATAAGTACTAGTACTTAATGGAATATATACTAGTATCTAAAAAATAAGTACTAGTAGCATGAAAATAGAGACTAGTAGGTTAAAATGATTAAATGTTAAAACGGCTTGCCATATTGGCTCATAGAGAGAGAGAGAGAGAAAATGATATTTTAGATACTAGTACCTATTAATAGATACTAGTATTTATTCAATAAATACTAGTTCTAAGTCATTACATACTAGTACCTATTAAATAGATACCAGTACTTATTCATTAGCTACTAATACGCATTCAAAAGAATATCTAAAGAATGAGCACTAGTATCTAAAGAATAGGCACTAGTACTAAAGAATAAGGACTAGTCGCTAATGAATAAGTAGTAGTACTTAATGGAATAGATACTAGTATCTAAAAAATAAGTACTAGTAGCATGAAAATAGAGACTAGTAGGTTAAAATGATTAAATGTTAAAACGGCTTGCCATATTGGCTCAGAGCATTAAAAGCATCAAACAAGAATATTAAAGTTTGATGAGTTGCCACGGCAACAGTATCTAAGATATCAATAATCCTTTCTCAGGTCTACATCTGCTGTGTGTTTACATTATAAACAAAGTTTGAACCAAATTGGTTAAAAATAAGAGGGTGATTTTAAAGCATTTAGGAAGTGACACACTTCCTGCTGCCAGTTGGTGGCGCTATAACTTTGACTCACAATAGTCACATCCATGTGATCGGACTCTTAAAGCGAACACACTGCTGAAGTTTCATCAAGATCAGTTAATGTATGCAGAAGTTATAACACACTTCCTGTTTCCATTATTCGCCATAAATTCGTTTCCTCGCCACGGCCAAACCGTTTGAGATATCAAAAATCCCCTGGCAATTTTTCATCCTCAATGTCTTGACTTCATGCACACCGAGTTTCGTGGCGATTGGTTGAATTCTCTAGGATTAGTATATCGAATTCCAGGGGCATACGCTTCCAAACAAACGATAATAGCCGACTTCCTGTTGGGCTGGGGTAAAAAGTAAAAGTACAAAGGATATATGAACCGATGAGATCTATATGTGTACCGAGTTTCATATTATTACATGCAAGCGTGTTTGATTTATGGACCAATATTTTGGACCCCGTTCCAGGGGGCGCTGTCGAGGCCCCCTGCCACGCCCGGATACCAGCTTCAGCCCGGCCCTGATGGCCACGTGTTCTGACCCGTGTGCAACGTTTCAAGAGTTTTTGAGCACGTTAAGGGCCCCAAAAGGGCGCTGAGAGTCTCAAAAGCATCCAAAAAGAATATTAAAGTTTGATGCATTGTCACGGCAACAGTATCTAAGATATCAATAATCCTTTCACAGGTCTACATCTGCCGTGTGTCTACATTATACACATCAAGTTTGAAGCAAATCGGGTAAAAATAAGAGGGTGATTTCAAAGCATTTTGAAAGTGGCACACTTCCTGCTGCCAGTTGGTGGCGCTATAACTTTGACTCACAATAGTCACATCCATGTGATCGGGCTCTTACAACGAACACACTGTTGAAGTTTCATCAAGATCAGTTAATGTATGCAGTAGTTATGACACACTTCCTGTTTCACGTTTCTCGCCATAATTTTGTTTCCTCGCCACGGCCAAACGTTCGAGATATCAAAAATCCCCTCGCAAACTTTCATCCTCAATGTCTTGACTTCACGCTGACCGAGTTTCGTGCCGTGTGTTTGAATTCTCTAGGAGGAGTATTTCACATTCCATTGCGTGTGTTTTACCAACAACCCTAAATAGCCCACTTCCTGTTGGGCTGGGGTAAAAAGTAAGAGTGCAAAGTATATATGAAATGATGAGATCTACATGTGTACCGAGTTTCATATTATTACATGCAAGCGTGTTTGATTTATGGACCATGTTTTCGGACCCCGTTCCAGGGGGCGCTGTCGAGCCCCCCTGCCACGCCCGGGTACCATCTTCAGCCCGGCCCTGATGGCCGCGGGTTCTGACGTGTGCAAAGTTTCAGGAGTTTTTGAGCATGTTAAGGCCTCCAAAAGTGTCCAAAAGTTAGCAAAAAAATAATAATTATAAAATATAGCTGCGAGCAGCGATTACAGGACCAAGCCGGTGTCACCGCAACCCTGGTGCACCAGGGTGGCGGTACCGCCGGCTTTGGCCCTTCATCGCTGCTCGCAGCTATATATATATATATATATATATATATATATATATATATATATATATATATATATATATATATATATATATATATATATATATAAAGCCGGTGACTCGCCACCCTGGTGCCATTAGGGTTATTGTGCACGACGTGAAACAAAATATCTGCTCGCTATCTGCCGAACGGCTCTGGTAGTTCCGCTTCAGCATTGATGATGTTGTAGAAATAGTGTGCTCCGCTTGGTCTGGATTATTCGGGATTTTTTATTTTATACAGAAATAAGTTAGTGTTGATTAAAATGAAGGAAAACAAATATATTGATCTGAAATATAGCACATTAATTTTACATTTATATAGGTTCAATTACCAAACATACAATCTTAATTTAATTTAAAGCAAACAATACATTTAAAATACATGGGTTGTATGAAAATAAAAATAATGAAAATAGAGACTAGTAGGTTAAAATGATTAAATGTTAATACGGCTTGCCATATTGGCTCAGAGAGAGGGAGAGAGAAAATGACATTTTAGATACTAGTAGCTATTAATAGATACTAGTATTTATTCAATAAATACTAGTACTAAGTCATTAGATACTAGTACCTATTAAATAGATACCAGTACTTATTCATTAGCTACTAATACGTATTCAAAAGAATATCTAAAGAATACGCACTAGTATCTAAAGAATAAGCTCTAGTCGCTAATGAATAAGTACTAGTACTTAATGGAATAGATACTAGTATCTAAAAAATAAGAACTAGTAGCATGAAAATAGAGACTAGTAGACTAAAATGATTAAATGTTAAAACGGCTTGCCATATTGGCTCAGAGAGAGAGGGAGAGAAAATGACCATATTCAAACCAAAATATCTAACTTCCTCTTGGTCTGAGCTAATGACAGCTAATTAAAAAAAGTTGTCCGGCTTGATCTGAACCATATGCATACCTGTGTCTGTCGAGTTTCATGCAATTTCAAGCATGCTAAGAGTCTCAAAAGCATCAAACAAGAATATTAAAGTTTGATGTGTTGCCACGGCAACAGTATCTAAGATATCAATAATCCTTTCACAGGTCTACATCTGGCGTGTGTCTACATTATACACATCAAGTTTGAAGCAAATTGGGTAAAAATAAGAGGGTGATTTAAAAGCATTTTGAAAGTGACACACTTCCTGCTGCCAGTTGGTGGCGCTATAACTTTGACTCACAATAGTCGCATCCATGTGATCGGACTCTTACAATGAACACACTGCTGAAGTTTCATCAAGATCAGTTAATGTATGCAGTAGTTATAACACACTTCCTGTTTCACGTTTCTCGCCATAATTTCGTTTCCTCGCCCTGGCCAAACCGTTCGAAATATCAAAAATCCCTTCGCAAACTTTCATCCTCAGTGTCTTGACTTCATGCTGACCGAGTTTCGTGCCGTGTGTTTGAATTCTCTAGGAGGAGTATTTCAAATTCCATTGCGTGTGTTTTACCAACAACCCTAAATAGCCCACTTCCTGTTGGGCTGGGGTAAAAAATAAGAGTGTGAAGTATATATGAAACGATGCGGTCTACATGTGTACCGAGTTTCATATTATTACATGCAAGCGTGTTTGATTTATGGACCATGTATTCGGACCCCGTTCCAGGGGGCGCTGTCGAGCCCCCTGCCACGCCCGGGTACCATCTTCAGCCCGGCCCTGATGGCCGCGGGTTCTGACCCGTGTGCAAAGTTTCAAGAATTTTTGAGCATGTTAAGGCCTCCAAAAGTGTCCAAAAGGTAGTAAAAAAAAAAAATAATAATAATAATAATAATAAATAATCCTAAGGAAAACAATAGGGCCTTCGCCCTTTCAGGGCTTGGGCCCTAATAATCCTTAGGAAAACAATAGGGCCTTCGCCCTTAGGGCTTGGGCCCTAATAATCCTTAGGAAAACAATAGTGCCTATATTTAGGGCTTGGGCCCTAAATATACTGAGACAGGGGCGGACTGGCCATCTGTGTGATCTGGAGAATCACAGAACGGCCGGTACTCTAGGAACGGCCGGTACCACCCCGCCACACACGCAGTCACAGGCATCCCAAGTCTCCCGGAAGTTCCAGGAGTCACCCGCATATTGATAGCGACTCCCTGAGTTAAAATTAGGGAGTTAAAATAAAAATTTCCCTCCCGAAAATTAGTTAAAATCTCCCGGAATCTAGAGCGAGCAAGAGCGCGCATGCGTAGCACGTGCACGGCAGATAGAGTGAGCGAGAGACCTTGCGTGTGTGTGCTAGTGTGTGCGTGTGCCTCACGATGCGCATGTAAGGACCCAGCCAATCAATTGTCAGTGCAGACGGGCTTTTATCTCTACTACTCCCGAATCAAATTAATCCGAAATTACTAGGCAAGTTACTTGCTAGGGATGATATTAGGAAGTGATATTCAGCATGTAGTTAAAACTTCAACATTTTAGCTTTAAAATACCACATGCAGTAGCTAATATTAAGAAATATATTGTGCTTTTACTTTTAAAAATGTGGGTAATGTTACAGTTAATGCTTACAAACATTGAAGATTTTGAATACAGAAGTTACATTTGTAATGGTGTATTTTCATTTAGATGTGGTATTATTATTATTTGTGCAGTAGCTAAGATTAATTACTCCATAAATTAATTAAGTAATAAATTCATTTTAAGACAGCATGGAATAGATTGTATACAATGCTGTTAGCTATAATTTGGATGGTATAGTATCATGAGCCACAATTAAAGTCTTGTGACACTCATGCCAGGCGGCAGGCGTTATTGTTGTTGTTGTCGAGTTTCCGCGCGCCGATTGCTTTGGGCTGGGCCTAGTCAAAGTCCAGGGCCGTTTTTTAGTCCCAGTCCGTCCCTGTACTGAGACAAACCCAGAGAACAAAGTTTAGGTTCCTTAAAAAGTTCAGAATGCCTGCATACTTGCCTTCAATCCACTTACATAAGCTAATTAATTTTCATAAAAGCTAGCAAAGGACATGTAATGATTTTGTTTCAATTTGTTGCAAATGTGGCTGAATCAAATTTATATGTATGTACTAGGACAGATAGCATACAAGTTATTTTTGTAGAGGAAGTTGTATGATTATCATGAACAAACATTTACTGTAGCATGGCATCAACCTGACATATGCTCTGTATATGAATGTCTATAAGAAAATATCCATTTCAAGGTAGCCACAGTTTCATGATAGTATTTCACAACTTAGTCAATTTTCTGTTAAAGTCTAAGCAAAGTCTCATTCTGATATTTGTGTACAATCTGCTCACCCAAATTATTCAAATGCTATACAAATTCACAAAAGAAATCACACTCATATTATATTTACAAATTACATACACAATACAATTCAAACAATTCAATTAAATTGTGATACAAGACTTAATACAAGTCTTGCATAATATAATTTATTGATGATATGTTACAATTGTGTAATTGCAATTCAGATAATCTGAAATTACCTTCCAATTTGACAGGCTGCTAAAACGGCAATTAAAAAACAATCAGACTTGTTTTACAAAAACTGTCCATTTATTTTTCATTTACAAAGATGTTCTTAATGATTAAAAAACCTGAGTCACCATGGTCAGAACAAGAAATGGTAATTTACTCAACCCTAATTATCATAAATAATGCAATTACAAATGCTGTCAGCATTTCAGGTCTCTTTGTTGTTAACCAGATTATTTTAGATTATTTATTTCAAGAAAAGTGAAAACTACTACTATTCACACTTGTAAAAAAGCTAGAGTATGGCCTGTTAAATATTATTATTATCATTATTATGAAAATTCTACTGCTTATTTATCTTTGGTTTGTTGTCCACACTCAGCCACGGAGGATGGACTCCCCCTGGTGTTTCGGTTCCCCTCAAGGGTTCTTCTTTAGAGTTGTTCTTTGTCATGCTGTATTCAGACACGTTTCTCTTTGAAACAATATTTATTGTTAAACAAATGATGTATAAATTAATTTAACAATTTTGATGGAGGTCTGCATTAGAGTTGGGCTTCTCAGTATATCCAAGCTATCGTAACAAAGCTAGACTTGTTTAAAGGTTATAGGCTTTTAATATGTTATTAATACAAATACTAATATTAATAATAAAAAAATAATAAACATATTATCAAGATAAACACTTATTCAACATTCGCACAGATACAGGTAAATTAATTCTTGTGTCTGTTTGATTTTCACATTTTGACTCACATTCGACCTGAGGGAAGCAGTAAATACTGTGGATACAAGTTTGATCTACAATCTTCTGTTCCTGATTGAGAATGCATTTCTCATATAAATGTTGAAGATTAAGATGTTCTTCTTGACCAGCAATTTCCAATGCTGTCAATACCAGGTGCACCAATTTAGATTTAAGCTGTACAGTTAGTTTCCCAAACCATACCGTAATACAAAACAATACTTTCTAAAACAGCTTTGTAAAACAACAGCATAATCGTCTTGTTAACCCCATAATGACATAATCTGCGTAAACAACATGGTCACAAACAAGATCAATTACTTGATGATTATCAGTTGCACTTTGTTGCACAAGGCATGTGTAACATGTGTACCACTGTCATCGTGTTATCTGTACATCATATGAAAAAAATGTATGAACTTTTAACTTATATATCTCACCTTGTAAAATGAAAATTTTGCATCCTTATAGGGTTTCTGAAGAGAGATAGATTTGGTTAAGAAGACTCTTGAAAAACTATATTGCTATAGTATAGTTGATGACTCTGGATTCCTAAAACCCTGCAGTTATAGTGTCACATTATGTCCTGATGTCTTCATGATCACAGGATGCAGGCCTGAGTCACTTTCAAATGTTGCAATAGACTTATTTAAACAAGCTATATGAACACATGCACACACATAAAGGTGCTGTTGACCCATCACCCAAACTGACAGTTTAGTCGCAGACTGGCATTGTGTCAAGGAGCATTCATGTCTTTGGAAGAAATGCTGTACTAGATACAGGTCAAAAACCAAGATGAGTTGAGTCAACTAGTTAACAATGACATAGTTTGATTTAATTCGGCCTTTTTATATTTCATACATGGTGCTGTGACTTTCTCCCAGAGGAAGGTCAGCCCCCAAATCTTTGTTAACTTATGACTTTCAAGACTGTGGAATGAGGGTTTTGTGTATTTGTTGTTAAAGTTGAGCTCATTCAGCATTATAACTTTCTCTGGGTGAAAACGTTTACATGTTTTTGCTTCATTTTGATATGATAACACATTTTTATGTTGACATAAGAAAAAGAACATTGCTTATGTGTTGCATTCGTATGACCTTCTTTATATTTTCCATCAGCCTGAGCAAAATTGTAGAGTAGCAGAGTAACGCATTTATAAGAGTATAGTTTGATAATCATGAAATGTTTTGAACAAATGCACTCATACACACATTATGAAACGTTTCAGAACTACTTCTCTGTGGGATGCATTGACTTTGAAATATTTTACAGTATTTTTGTTTTAGTTATCAGGCAATAATGCAACACAATTTAAAAGAGATTTATGTATTTTTTTGCTATGTACTTCATTACAGTCTGATTTCTATCATATGACATTGAAGAAAAGAAAAACTACTTCCAGTAAGCTGTTCATTTAACACATCTCCGGGTCTTTTTAGTTATTCTGTTTACATATAAATACAAATGGATTGCATGATTGATTGACATTTTTAGATTTTTTAAAAAGTGTACTTTGTCTGAAATCCACTGAAAACCTTTATTGCAGAAAATGATTATGCATCGACGTTATGCTGCTAGTATTAAGAATTAAATAAAGTAAATTTTTACTAGTATGGCAATGAACTAGCTCGACTGGATTTTTTATTTTATTTCTTTCTGTGTCTTTTTATGGATACAGTAGTGAAGGGGGGGAAATAATCTTCACAAATGCTTTGATCAACATGTATCAATTATTTTGTAAGAAGATACTGTGTTAACATGTGCCTAGAAAACCCAAGAAAGAAACTGTTAAGACTGAAATCTCCAAACTCCTGATCTAAAGCAACTATTGAATATTTCATTTTTTTTTGTAAAAGACTTGCTTGTACAAGACAAAGGAACTTTTTCCAGCATAAATATATTAGTAAATTTGAAGATAGAAAAAAATATATGCTATCAAGTATAATACATAATTGCAATAAACAAATGCATACATTAAATAATAAAGAAAATGCCTTTTTTCTATAGTTTGTCAATTATGCATTTCAATTATTGATCAAATATTTTAATTATTAATCATTTCAAGTTTGCCATTACTAAAAGTTTTCATAGAATGTTTTGATATATCCAGCTTTGTATTATTCTTATTAAATATTATTATTATTATTATTCAAGTATGTAGACTCGGAAGTAGGAGTGGAAGAAATATTTTAATCAGAAAATTGTATGTAAAAATGTAGCCTAGTTTAATTTATTAATTGAAATGTCCAAAGAACTTTTGCTGACAAAATAAAATCAAGGACGCTAATATGTGTCCCGCATTATCCTTAAAATGATTCTAAAGATTATTTGTGGACCAATTGCGCCTCTCTGCGGATCATCTCATGAACCTGCAAGATTGATCATAGCATCCAAACACACTCGCTTAAAAACAGGATTCAGTTTTACCTGTATTAGTAAACTTAAACAATTGGCTAACTACCTATTGGCTAATTTAGGGTGTTATTTTTCATTATTGTTGTATTGATGCCGTTGATATTTGCCATCGATATTTGCAGCCTGAAATTAACCTTAAACTATAGTCGAACGGAGTGAGCGGCGTTAATGTTCCTTTTAACGGGCTCTGTCGCCATCTTGTGGTACATTTAATGGTGATTTGTGATTTGGTCCACATCACACTGAAAATGCACTCTTTTTCTAACACGTTCGAGATGGTGGGAGAATCTAATCTTTATCTTCTATTGGCAATAAAATACCAAATTACTTCCTTCAAATGTTAGTCCTGCTTATTAAGGCATTGAGAACCCTCATTTGGAGATATGGATGATAAGAAATGATTCATGTTGAAGTTCAAAAAATGGTAACAGTTATCTGGATCCATGGACATCCAAGTGCACACTTCCTGAAATATCCCATTTGGAGGCGTGAAAGGGTTATTATCCACGCGTTAACTTCAGCATACATTCAAAATCGTTTTATGAGGGTTTGTGACTCCCTTACTTTTTATATTTTCGGTGAAATGCTCCGTAACCGAGATAATATCCTACAACACTTCAATATATATATATATATATATATATATATATATATATATATATATATATATATATATATATATATATATATATATATATATATATATATATATATATATATATTATATGCTATATTACACATTAGAGTTTTCTTTTCAGCTACGGCAGATGTCATGTCCTCAGGAAATTTCATGAAATCGGTGTCTTTGATTGTTTGCATTTTTGCCATAGCCTACGTGGAATATTAGATGAACGGTGTTCACTTTTCATCTATTCTCATTTTAGTTAAAAAAGTGACTCAATTTCGAAATGCAGACTTATGGTTAGTATACATTATAAGCTAGGCTATATCCTACAAACATTTTGCAGTTGCCGCGTTTTGCCTATAGATAGATAGATAGATAGATAGATAGAATAGATAGATAGATAGATAGATAGATAGATAGATAGATAGATAGATAGATAGATAGATAGATAGATAGATAGATAGATAGATAGATAGATAGACAGACAGATAGACAGACAGATAGATAGATAGATAGATAGATAGATATAGATAGATAGATAGATAGATAGATAGATAGATAGATAGATAGATAGATAGATAGATTGACTACAAGTTTGCATTCTTAAAATTATGGTTTGCTTAGCATTTATTGGACATTTCTCGATTCGCATAATAAAAAAAGTTCAACACATAGCCTTTCACTTATGCAGGACAGGAAATAAGAAAGTATCTATTAAATAGAAGTTCTAACGCTACGGACTTTGCAGAACAGACGATAATCATTCCCTTTCAACGTCAAGAAAAGGGGGAGTGTATGAGAGGGTTAAAGGAATGAGAGAACTGTTGTTAGCACTGCTATATCAAGGAAGAAGGACTCCCTGTTATCTGTGAATGGGTTTGCCTTCTTTTCCAGAATAGATATAGCACGAATTTTTAATTCGTTTTTCTTTGAGAGACAACAATGCTGCGTTTGAAAGCGGGACACAATTTGGGTTTTGTGAGGGATTCCTTTCTCCTCTTGTGGGCCCAGCTGTCCATATGGAGCAGAACGTGTACAACAAGCACCACAATGGCACCAACTGACAGGCGCGCAAAAAAAAAAAAAAAAAAAAAAAAACAAGGATAGGATATATCTCCCTGACTCAGGGATGCACTGGTCCAGATAAAGGACTTGAATAGCACCAAGAAACCCGGACTGTCTTTCTCCCTTTCTCCACCCAGAGATACACTCCCCTTGTTAATATGCACGCCTCTAACATTCACAACAACCGACCCTAAGCTTTGTTAGTTTTTGGGCCATGTACTGTATATTGTGCAACTATAGACTGCTCAAAAGTGCTTCGCCACATTGTTGACCATCAGTCCAACGCCAGTGTGGCCAGGTTTTTTTTTCTTCTTCTTTCTGAGCAACACAATCTCAGACTTAAAGTTATTTAGAAAGAAAGTGGTAAAAAGCTTTAAAAACGTTTTCTGATAGACATTTTATGTGTTCCTAAGAAATAGCATAAAGAAAATAACACCACAAATTAAGTCTTATTGTGCGTATAGTCGACAACAGGTGCAAGTAGCCTACAATTCTGCCATTTTCACGCCGCATTCTCCTTGGCTACTGAACAATAACGGAATGCAATAACTATCAAAATATTAGACATATAATTATATCGAATAATTAAAATAAATCAATAAAAATATCTAGAAGTTATTATTGGTAGATTTAAATCTAGTATAGTATAAGCACACGGGGAAAAGATCGAGTCGCTTAAGACTAATTGTGTAAATAATTAGCACAGCCGTTTGTTTAATGAAGGCCAGGCTTTCCCTTATATCATATTTGAAAAACAAACCATTTCGGATTTTGCACTGAACCGTGGTATTTACCCAAGACAATGATATATAAGATAATCCTCATTGGGAAAGGAACCAAAAAGAGAGCTCGATTTGCCCGTTTGAAAAACACACACAAAATCCGGTAACACTTTATTTTACAGTGTCCATTTACGTGCACTGTAGTAATTATTATTTATGCTTATTATTAATTATGCTTAATTACATGTACCTAACCCTAAACCAACCCCTATTCCTAACCCTAACCCTATAGTAAGTAGGCAGGCTACATGCAATTCATTATTATTACTCAGTATTCAAATGTGTAATTACACTGTAACACGGACCTGCAAACAAAGTGTTTATCCAAAATCCTAGACTAATATTTGACACTTTCCTTAGTGACATAATTGTTTAAAAAAATGCCTGACCTGCACGCCGCGGTGTTGATCTTTCAAGCAAATCATTTTTTTTGCTAACAAA